>SJYQ01002134.1:942221-1000737 GCA_006410935.1 Redunca redunca
TTTAAAGCTATCATCAGTGTTGAAAGATGTTTTCCTCTGTCAACTAGTAAAGACTAATCTTGAAAAAAAAATAATTTGAGTAAGAAGAGCCAACTAATACTCAAATTAGAGGCAAAGAACAAATCAAGGATGGGGCCATTGGTCTCTTTATTTATTGATGTGATACCTAATACATATTTTCATTTGGGCAAAATGGCTTATGGAATAAAGACTAAGGATATGCTTTTTCATGGAAACTTGCCGACAAAGAAGTCAGTTTGAAAAATAATCATGAATGTGGCTCTTGGCATTTGGAGCTGAATGTAATCAAATGAATAAAATACCAACTTGGATTTTGAGAAGGCTGAATCTCCAGAAGAATCCCCAACTTGGATTACAATTGATTGTGGATATTTAAGACTATGATTGTTAGGGCTTCAAACTTCTACAAATAGAGAACAGACTAAAAACTCCTTTCAGTCTCTTAAGGAAGCTTCATTGTTTTCTCCATATGATTTTAAAAAGGATAATGGGGAATGAAGTCATGTCCAGAGGGCAGAGTCAAGAACGATATCTTCAGTCTAATCAAAGATCATTCCCCAGCTCATGCTTACTGGGCCAGTACGCATCTCCCCAGTGAGACTTTGGAACTGCTGTAGACTGGTGATTTTCAGTTCAGTTCAGTTGCTCAGTCGTATCCAACTCTTTGTGACCCCATGGACTGCAGCACACCAGGCCTTCCTGTCCATCACCAACTCCCAGAGTTTACTGAAACTCATGTCCGTTGAGTCCGTATTGCTATCCAACCATCTCATGACTGGTGATTGTGAATGCCTCTAAACCTCCTTTCTGAATGAGACTGTTCATTGTGATATTCTGTCCCTTTTTAAATCATTGTCTGTTGAATGTATGAGAGGCACACGACTTGTAGGTTTCCAGATCAAGAGGAACCACATCTAGATTGAACTGTTCATGATTTCAAGAAGTCCTAGAATTTAAGTTTTATACTATAATTATATGAAAATTATGACTTTTTCCAAGGAAGAATTAATGTGTTTAGGATGTACAAGGGAAGGAAAGGAATTGTATATTTGTGACTAAAAGAATGGTCTAAGTAGGTTGTGTATTTTCCTCAATTATCTGCTGCTCTCCTGTGAGAGAATTACTCCTTTTGCTTCTTTCAAGTCAGGCTTAGTCATTTGGCTTGCTCTTTTTTTTCTTACTGCCACAAGAATTGCAAACCCAGATAGGACTTCTCCTTGAGCCTGGATCTAAGAAGACAACATGGAATAGAGCTGTGCCCGACCCCCACTGACATAAAATGCAAGCAAGAAATAAACCTTTGTTGTAAGCCATGGAGATTTGGGAGTTATATGCTGTTGTAAGTAGCATGATGAAAAATGTTTAATACCATCACAGAGCTAATGATAGCATAGCCTAAACCAAAATAAGAGCTTTTGATTCCCACTTATGGGGTTCTTTTCATGGCATCTCTACTTCGTTCATGAGTTGAATATATTTGAACGTTTCAATGGTGGTCACAGTTTTAAAAATACTGTTATTAGGACACACAAGAGTATTACAATATTAAGATATTTGCACAGCCCATAAACTAAATTTAGGACATGTCCAGACCACAGCCAAGTTAAATAAAATAGGGAAGCAACTGTTGAACTAATTTAACTTCTGATATTCCTTACTCCAGTTATCTAAATATTTAAAGGGGAAATTTTTTCAAAATTATTCATTTTTCACTCTCTTGGGTTTTAGGCTTACTTAGGTATAGATTCAATTTTAAAATGTTCACTAAAGACAATGTGAAGGATGATAACTCTTGGAGTGGAATGCTAGATTAAAATGGCCTTTTTCTTTTCCCACCTGAGAACTGGTTCCAATAAGATCTAACTAAATTAACTAGAAAATCCTTGCACAAGGGTCCAAACCACACACACACACAAAAAATCATTGTGTGGAACGGTCTTGAGTTATCACACATCACTGCCAACTGCTAAAAGTAATACCCACAGCAGTACTATATTTTAGTGTCTGACTTAGCGATATCATTTAATCACTTTTATCTCACATTTGGATTGTCTCATCTTATGGAACTGCTTTAACCACTTCCCCCCCTCCCCCACAAGCTAATGAGCCTAATGTACCACTTTCTGTGTTCTGAGGTAACTGAAACTTAAATATATTCAACCTCAACTGTCCTTTATTATGGTAGAAGGTCTTTGTTCCACAGCTGAATCTGAAAGCTATTTGAGATTGTATCTTTATAAGAAACTTGCTGTAGAGAATCTGCCATTTGGCTGTGAGAATGTTTTAGTGCAGCAAAAATGTAGTCACATATATTCATTTTATTTTCCATAATGCCTATTATATTCTCTTAGTTTAGATTTTTACCCAAATGCATTTTTTCTCTGTTCCTTCATGTTTTAAAATAAAATTGTTAGCAAAATCTATTCAAGAATTCCTAGATGTCAAGAGATCAAAGAATACTTTTTACAAACCACTTTCTAAATGAGAGAAAAAAACAAGGTGGATAAAAGAAAGAAACAAATGAATATTGCGTCTTAAAAACAGAAGGATTTTGCCCTGGTGTTTGAGTATAATTTTTAAAAATTGAGACCCAAATGATGATGGTGAAAAAGACCACAGCACTGAGTCTTTAGAAACTCAAGTTCTGGCTTGGGGTTCTCAGCTGGCTGAGAGCGTGAGCAGCCACACATCTTTCCATCTATTAATTTCCTCATCAACAATTTGAAGCCATTAAATCAGTACATATTAAAACTTTGTTGTTGTTCAGTTTCTCAGTCATGTCCAACTCTTTGCAACTGCACAGACTACCAGGCTCACCAGGCTTCCCTGTCCTTCATTATCTCCTGGAGTTTGCTCAAACTCATGTCAGTGATGCCATCCAACCATCTCATCCTCTGTCACCCCATTTTCCTCTTGCCCTCAATCTATCACAGCATTAGGGTGAATTTTTTCTAATGAGTCAGCTCTCCACATCAGGTGGCCAAAGTATTGGAGCTTCAGCTTCCAACATCAGTCCTTCTAATGAATATTCAGGGTTGATTTCCTTTAGGATTGACTGGTGATCTCCTTGCTGTCCTTAGCTCTGTTTTTATCAGTGATCTTCTTTGATTCTAAACAAATCATAGGAAGAGGAACTATTTGCTCTAAACAGGGGTTTATCCAGTGTGTGTACAAAGGCAGATAATCTTACATCAGTATCAGAGGTACTACTGTCAAAAGTGACTAAAAAATCAAGCATTTCCCTGGTGGTCCAGTGGTTAAGACTGTGTTTTTCCAAAGCAGGGGGCATGGGTTCAATCTTTTGCAATGCAGCAGCAAAAAAAAAAAAAGAAGAAGAAAAAGAAGAAGAAAGAAAGACACAAAAGTGCCAAAAAAATCAAATGATAAAAAAAATTTTTTTAGCTACTTTGTAAGAGCAAGGCAATGTTCAATCTTCCAAAAGCTGCTGCGAGTGCATTGCTAGTTTTATTTTTTAAGAGTTCAGCAACCTTGGGAATCTCTAAAATAACCTTTTCCTGATTCTGTTTTTATTTTGTTTTTCTCAGACCTTGAATTGTCAGCCACCCAGCATGAAAAGTAAGATTTTTTGAAGGGGGGTAGGAAAAAAAAAATCCATTCTTTAAAGAAAATACACCCTTTCTGAACCTTTCTGAAGAAAATGACCTCATGCCTATTGAATTGCCAAGGCACTTGGGTAAGAAAGTGTTCTTTTCGCCTGGAGGCAATGTGGTATATTTTGATTTATGTCCTTGACATGTTTTAAAGGTTAAGAAAATGTTCAATGTATTTCTTCTTTTAAAGTTAAGGGAGTCACTTCCTCAAACATGGCTGTTTAATGTTTGACACTCTTTAAAAATAAGTATAAAGCTGGAACTGAAGGAAAAGGTTCTATGTTTGCCTGAAGTATAAGGTGCACAGTTGCTGCTAATGCATATTCAATATTGTTTTGGGAAATTGAGGCTTTTTGGAGGATGGAGTGAAGTGAGGGTAGGGAGTGTTTGAAAGGTTGAGTTACTTCTCTTATGACTGTCTCCCTATGGGGTTATGTATTTTGTCTGACACTCAGGAAATGTAAAATAAGGAGGCAAAAAAAAAAAAATGTTGTCTAAGGCACAGCTTTATCAGGAATTTGCAACTTTTGTCCATACAAATGAGAGCTGAAAGCTAGAACAAAGACGATTAAGTGAGATTTAGAGATTTTAGATCTCTAAAATTTTGAAAGTCAATGATGAGTTTGATTGAATTGTTGTCAAAGTGACTTTCAGGGCACTGATTCTGAGTCCAATTATAAACATATGTCAAGACAGAAGCTGTGAGCACTAGACCCCACTCTGTCCCCACAGGCTAAGACACTCAAGAGAAACTAAATTTCTTTCATTTTTCCTCTCTGACCCTCAACTTCCCATCCTGTGAAATGAAGATGGTGGACCAAATGATTTTTAGGGTGGATTTTCACGTACGTATATCCACTCTTAGATTCCTTTCCCATGTAGATCAATACAGAGTATTGAGTAGAGTTCCCTGTGCTATACTGGAGGTCCCTCTCAGATTTATTTTGGATGCTCATATCCTTTCAGTTCTTTTGACCTCTAGAACTTTCCTGATATCCTATTGTCTCATGTTGGGAGAAATGGATTTAGTAAGTAGAACTTAATGTGCTACTTTCCAAAGGTATTTAATTCTTTTTTGTCGTCATTGTTGTGTACTTTATGTTTTATTTGACTTTGAACACCGCAAAATGTTATCATTATTGATTTATGTCAACATTCATTTAGATATATCTATACTTGTATCACTTCTTTGCTCTTAACTTCTTGTATTTCAAGCTTTTCATTTTTCAACTTGTATTTCAAGTGATCATTTTTCTGCTACCTGCTTCTTCAGAATTCCTTTTAATAAGGTGTTGTTTCAAGTTGCAGTTGACCTGAACATATTAAACACTCTATTAATATAAGCCACTATTATTATTTGAAAATGTTTCATTTATTTTTATATCTGCTTGTGTGTGTGTGTGTTTGTGTGTGCGTACTCAGTTGCTTCAGTCCTGTCTGACTCTACGACCCTGTGGACTCACCAGCTCCTCTATCCATGGCATTCTCCAGGTGAGATTACTGGAGTGGGTTGCTATGCCTTCATCCAGTTCTTATCTGCTTACTCTCTATTTACTCCACTAAAAATGTATGTCTCGAGCTGGCAGAAGCTCAAACAATCATTTCCTCATTGTCCTCCATTGTCAGATCAATTGTGTAGCTTATTGGAGAGGCTTATTCAAGATTTTTTTTGAAGCCATTGCCATAGAACAGGCAATTTAAGGACTTCCCAGGTGGTACTCCTGGTAAAGAACCTGCCTATCAATGCAGGAGAAAAGAGATGGGAGTTCACTCCCTGGGTTGGGAAGATTTCCTGGAGGAGGAAATGGCAACCCATTCTAGTATTCTGGCCTGGAGTATCCCATGGACAGAGGAAGCCTGGCGGGCTACAGTTCATAGGTTGCAAAGGGTCGGACATGACTGAAGTGACTTAGCAAGCATACACGCAGGGGCAACTTAAACATCAGGCACTTACTTGTCACAATTATGAAAGATGGCATCCAAGTCAGGGTGCCAGTAGGGTTGGGTTGTTTTTTTTTAATTAATTTGTTTATTTATTATTTTTGGTTGTTCTAGGTCTTCCTTGCTGCATGCAGTCTTTCTCTAGCTGTGGTGAGCTGGGCTACCCTTTGCTGCGGTGCTCAGGCTTCTCATTGCTTCTCTTGTTGCAGAGTACAGGCTCTACAGCACGTAGGCTTCAGTAGTTACAGCACATGCGTTTCAGTAGTTGTGGCACACAGACTCAGTTGGCTCCTGGGCTCTAGAGCACGGGTTCGATAGTTGTGGCACATGGGCTTTAGTTGCTAAAGGCATGTGGAATCTTCCCAGATCAGGGGTCAAATCCATGTTCCCTGTATCAGCAGGTGGATTCTTACCCACTGTAGTACCAGGAAAGTCTAATATTGGATGTTTGAATGAATTCATCCATTCACTCACTCATTCTTCATTCTGTACGTGTTAAATGAATGTCCACTGTGGGACAGGCTTTGAGACTAAAGACACAAGCATTTCTATCTCCATACTGATGAGGCTAACTCTCTCATGGTAAGATGATTAAGCAAAGATATAATTGAACTACAATATGGGAAGTGCTCTATTAGGAGAAATTACTAATAATTCCTGGGACCTGGTGGATACTGAACAAAGAGATGTTTTTGAATAGGGGTCCTCTACACAACACTTTATATTATTACCTTGTAAGCTGCTGCTAAGTCACTTCAGTCATGTCCGACTCTGTGTGACTCCATAGACAGCAGCTCACCAGGCTCCGCTGTCCCTGGGATTCTCCAGGCAAGAATACTGGAGTGGGTTGTCATTTCCTTCTCCAATGCATGAAAGTGAAAATTGAAAGTGAAGTTGCTCAGTCGTGTCCAACTCTTAGCGACCCCATGGACTGCAGCCTACCAGGCTCCTCCGTCCATGGAATTTTCCAGGCAAGAGTACTGTACTGGGGCGCCATTGCCTTAGTCTGTACCTTGTAAGATCAGCCCAATATTTTGGCTTCTGGAAGTGATCTTAGGTAGGTCAATGGGAGAAGTTAAAACTTGGTTATTTAGCTGTCCTAGATAATATTAAATTTCTATAATGCAGAAAAAGTAAGTTTGTGAATCAACAGGCATAATCCACTGAAAATAATGAGTTGGAAAAAACAAACAAACAAACAAACACAAACACCTGGAACAAAAAGAACTGCTATGTTGAGAGTAGCCACATTACACTCTATTGACTTAAATGATCATGGATTGCCATTACTTCAGTTTCTGATAAAGGCACTTTCAGCTAAGCATGGCCCTACAGAGACAGAACAACATCCTTGAGAGGTTTCCCTTAAGGGCCGAGCACTCTACTGAACTTCCAACAGAAGGACCTTGGAAAGATATTTTAAGTAAGAGGTAGAAGAAAGACAGCAAGATGTTAAGAAATAAGCCAAAATTTTGAATAGAAATATTAAATTCTTACTTCTGTACTTTATAGCTGGGTAATATTGAGTAAAAGATTTAACTTCTCTGATTTATCTCAAGGTATGGATAAGACATTGTTATGACAATTGAAACCATGTACATAAAAGACTTGGTATGTAGTAGACCTTGCAACTATTTTATTAATGTGAATAAATTATTTAGTTGACAGTGGCAATAAATAGGTATACCAAATATGCAAATTAATATGCAAATCTCATCATAACCCTTTCTTTGCTCTTATATTTTTATTATAATTTCTGCCTTGTATACTAACAGCTTTTGTTTTCTTAAAAGTCAGTGGCTCAAGTAGGCCATGGTAGCAGCTTTGCCTTGTCTATATTTAGGTAAATGTATTGCAACCTACATGGCATAGTGTGAATGGATTTCAGAAGTCATGAAAAAGGTCAGTTCAGTTCAGTTCAGTTCAGTCACTCAGTCATGTCCGACTCTTTGCGACCCCATGAATCGCAGCACGCCAGGCCTCCCTGTCCATCACCAACTCCTGGAGTTCACTCAGACTCTCATCCATTGAGTCAGTGAGCCATCCAGTCACCTCATCCTCTGTTGTCCCCTTCTCCTCCTGCCCCCAATCTCTCCCAATATCAGAGTATTTTCCAATGATTCAACTCTTTGCATGAGGTGGCCAAAGTACTGGAGTTTCAGCTTCAGCATCATTCCCTCCAGAAAAATCCCAGGGCTGATCTCCTTCAGAATGGACTGGTTGGATCTCCTTGCGGTCCAAGGGACTCGCAAGAGTATTCACTGACACCACAGTTCAAAAGCATCAATTCTTCGGTGCTCAGCCTTCTTCATAGTCCAACTCTCAAATCCATACATGACCACAGGAAAAACCATAGCCTTGACTAGACGGACTTTAGTCGACAAAGTAATGTCTCTGCTTTTGAATATGTTATCTAGCTTGGTCATAACTTTTCTTCCAAGGAGAAAGAGTCTTTTAATTTCATGGCTGCAGTCACCATCTGCAGTGATTTTGGAGCCCCAAAAAGTAAAGCCTGACACTGTTTCCCCATCTATTTGCCATGAAGTGATGGGACCAGATGCCATGATCTTTGTTTTCTGAATGTTGAGCTTTAAGCCAACTTTTTCACTCTCCTCTTTTACTTTCATCAAGAGGCTTTTTAGTTCCTCTTCACTTTCTGCCATAAGAGTGGTGTCATCTCCATATCTAATTATTGATATTTCTCCCCACAAGCTTGATTCCACCTTGTACTTCTTCCAGCCCAGCATTTCTCATGATGTACTCTGCATATAAGTTAAATAAGCAGGGTGATACAGCCTTGACATACTGCTTTTCTTATTTGAACCAGTCTGTTACATGTCCAGTTCTAACTGTTGCTTCCTGACCTGCATAAAAGTTTCTCAAGAGGCAGATCAGGTGGTCTGGTATTCCCATCTCTTTCAGAATTTTCTACAGTGTATTGTGATCCACACAGCCAAAGGCTTTGGCATAGTCAATAAAGCAGAAATAGATGTTTTTCTGGAACTCTCTTGCTTTTTCGATGATCCAGCGGATGTTGGCAATTTGATCTCTGGTTCCTCTGCCTTTTCTAAAATCAGCTTGAACATCTGGAAGTTGACGGTTCATGTATTGCTGAAGCCTGGCTTGGAGAATTTTGAACATTACTTTACTAGTGTGTGAGATAAGTGCAATTGTGCAGTAGTTTGAGCATTCTTTTGCATTTCCTTTCTTTGGAATTGGAATGAAAACTGACATTTTCCAGTCCTGTGGCCACTGTTGAGTTTTCCAAATTTGCTGACACATTGAGTGCAGCACTTTCACAGCATCATCTTTCAGGATTTGAAATAGCTCAACTGGAATTCCATTACCTCCACTAGCTTTGTTTGTAGCGATGTTTTCTAAGGCCCACTTGACTTCACATTCCAGGATGTCTGGCTCTAGGTGAGTGATCACACCATCGTGATTATTTTGGTTGTGAAGATCTTTTTTGTTCTTCTGTGTATTCTTGCCACCTCTTCTTATTATCTTCTGCTTCTATTAGGTCCATACCATTTCTGTCCTTTATCGAGTCCATCTTTGCATGAAATATTCCCTTGGTATGTCTAATTTTCTTGAAGAGATCTCTAGTCTTTTCCATTCTATTGTTTTCCTCTATTTCTTTGCATTGATCACTGAGGAAGGCTTTCTTATCTCTTCTTGCTATTCTTTGGAACTCTGCATTCAGATGGTTTTATCTTTCTTTTTCTCCTTTGCTTTTCGCCTCTCTTCTTTCACAGCTATTTGTAAGGCCTCCTCAGACAGCCATTTTGCTTTTTTGCATTTCTTTTCCATGGGGATGGTCTTGATCCTTGTCTCCTGTACAATGTCACGAACCTCATTCCATAGTTCATCAGGTACTCTATCTGATCTCGTCCCTTAAATCTATTTCTCACTTCCACTGTATAATTGTGTCTGACTCTTTGCGACCTCATGGACTGCAGCCTACCAGGCTCCTCCCTCCATGGGATTCTCCAAGCAAGAGTACTGGAGTGGATTGCCATTTCCTTCTCCAGGGGATCTTCCCAACCCAGGGATTGAACCTGGGTCTTCTGCATTCCAGGCAGACACTTTAACCTCTCAGCCACCAAGGAAGTCCTATCTATCCAATTTAGTCCCTTAAATCTATTTCTCACTTCCACTGTATAATCATAAGACATTTGATTTAGGTCATACCTGAATGGTCTAGTGGTTTTCCCTACTTTCTTCAATTTAAGTCTCAATTTGGCAATAAGGAGTTCATGATCTGAGCCACAGTCAGCTCCTGGTCTTGTTTTTGCTGACTGTATAGAGCTTCTCCATCTTTGGCTGCAAAAGATATAATCAATCTGATTTTGGTGTTGACTATCTGGTGATGTCCATGTGTAGAGTCTTCTCTTGTGTTGTTGGAAGAGGGTGTTTGCTATGACCAGTGCATTTTCTTGGCAAAACTCTATTAGTCTTTGCCCTGCTTCATTCCGTATTCCAAGGCCGAATTTGCCTGTGACTCCAGGTGTTTCTTGACTTCCTACTTTTGCATTCCAGTCCCCTATAATGAAAAGGACATCTTTTTTGGTGTTGGTTCTAAAAGGTCTTGTAGGTCTTCATAGAACCGTTCAACTTCAGCTTTCTTCAGCATTACTGGTTGGGGCATAGACTTCAATCACAGAGATATCGAACGGTTTGCCTTGGAAGGGAACAGAGATCATTCTGTCATTTTTGAGATTGCATCCAAGTTCTGCATTTCAGACTCTCCATTTCTTCTAAGGGATTTTTGCCCACAGTAGTAGATATAATGATCATCTGAGTTAAATTCACCCATTCCGGTCCATTTTAGTTCACTGATTCCTAGAATGTCGACATTCACTCTTGCCATCTCCTGTTTGACCACTTTCAATTTGCCTTGATTCATGGACCTGACATTCCAGGTTCCTATGCAATATTGCTCTTTACAGCATTGGACCTTGCTTCTATCACCAGTCACATCCACAACTGGGTATCGTTTTTGCTTTGGCTCCATCCCTTCATTCTTTCTGGAGTTATTTCTCCACTGATCTCCAGTAGCATATTGGGCACCTACTGACCCAGGGAGTTCCTCTTTCAGTATCCTATCATTTTGCCTTTTCATACTGTTCATGGGGTTCTTGAGGCAAGAATACTGAAGTGGTTTGCCATTCCCTTCTCCAGTGGACCACATTGTGTCTGACCTCTCCACCATGTCTGCCCATCTTAGGTGGCCCCACAGGGTATGTCTTAGTTTCTTTGAGTTAGAAAAGGCTGTGGTCCTAGTGTGATTAGATTGACTAGTTTTCTGTGATTACGGTTTCAGTGTGTCTGCCCTCTGATGCCCTCTTGCAACACCTACCATCTTACTTGGGTTTCTCTTACCTTGGACGTTAGGAAAAGGTCGTCAGTTGTCAAATCTTATCCTAGAATGTGACATACATTCACAAGGACCATGACCTCCCTCCTCCTACCTTCCCTCCCTCTCCCTTAAAGATAGGGCTTTGATGACACATTATTCTTGGAAATTTCTTTTTGTTGTTATCTCCTACATTTGTAACTCTACCTTCTATCCTACACACTCTCCAGACCAAATTAATCACTTCTCTATGTGGTGTGTTTACATTACTTACATTTGCCATAATTTATAGAAACTATTATTTATTATAAGATGCAGGTAGATATTAAACTGTTCTAATGTGAAAAAACGTGCAATTGGTGAGATATGATAAATTCCAAAATAGACTGCAAAGAGGTCTAATCAAAGAGCTTGGCAAGTTTCCAACTTCATTGGACATAAAAAAACAATTTCAGAATTTTTTCTTTGGGTTGATTTAGCTACCTGGGTTTTGAAAAAGTGAAGAAATCACAGACTATGTTGTTAGTGGCTGCTGGGAATGAAAGCAAGGGAAATAGTTATGTATGAAATGAGGACAGCCATAGCAGAAGAAAAGCATCATTGTATCCAGCTTTGACGAGGACCTTTCTTATGAAGAGAAGATTTAGTTTTAATTTTTCAGTATCTTTAAGAAATATGGTCATTTCTGGATTTCCTTGGTGGCACAGTGGATAAAGATTGGCCTGCCAGTGCAGAGGACTTGGGTTTGATCTGTGATCTGGGAAGATTCCACATGCAGAGGAGCAACTAACCTCCTGAGCCATGACTACTGAGCTGTGCTCTAGAGCCTGGGAGCTGCAACGGCTGAGCCCATGTGTTGTAATGACTGAGTCTTGTGCTCCGAGAGCCTGTGCTCTACAACAAGAGAAGCTATCACAGTGATAAGCCCACACACTGCACAGAAGGGCATCCCCCATTCACCACAACTAGAGAAAGCCTGTGCAAAACAAGTAAGATACAGTACAGCCAAAAATAAATTTTAAAAAATGGTTATTTCCATACTCACCCCTCATATAATTTGTTGGAATATTTTGAACACATAACAATGTGGTTTTAGGTGGAAGAATTCCAAAGCGTTTAAAGCCCAAATGCAAGAATACAGGTCCTCATGCCAATAAATTTATTTTGTGAATAGATGCTAATAATAAATTATAAGTAATTATAAAGCAATTATATAAATTATTAAATGATAAGTTAAAGTATTAACTTATAAAAGGAGAATTATTGTTGTTGAGATGTTGCAGTACCAATGTTAATTACCAAAAGTTGTATTCAGTTTAGTTCAGTTCAGTCGCTCAGTTGTGTCTGACTGTTTGCGACCCCATGAACTGCTGCACGCCAGGCCTCCCTGTCCATTACCAACTCCTGGAGTTTACCCAAACTCATGTCCATTGAGTCAGTGATGCCATACAACCATCTCATCCTCTGTCGTCCCCTTCTCCTCCTGCCCCCAATCTTTCCCAGCATCAGGGTCTTTTCCAATGAGTCAGCTCTTCGCATCAGGTGGCCAAAGTATTGGAGTTTCAGCTTCAACGTCAATCCTTCCAATGAATACCCAGGACTGATCTCCTTTAGGATGGACTGTATTAGAGTTACAAAAAAGAAAAAAAAAAAAAGCTTGATTGACTCACTCTTTAGGTTATTAGGAGTGAGTTACTTGCAAGTTATATCAACCTGCAAACTATTTGTGTTAGATATAAGGTGTTTTTCTGTTTTATTTTCTCTTTAACTGGAGTATAGTTGCCTTACAATGTTGTATTAGTTTCTAGTATACACTGAAGTTTATCAGCTATATGTGTAATATTGTTTCTGATGTATGACCTTTTCTTAAAGATGATTTAGGTTAGTTCAGCATAGCTTGCTCTTTGTGAACTTGTTATGGTGCCTATTGGTAACTGTTTCTTTGGGCAGAAATCTGGCAGAGGTCATCAGCCATTGCATTAAACTGTCCTCCTAACCACTGCAGAGACCTCTTCCAACTATGAAAACCTGGACCACAATTACTCACCTGTGGGATACTGGCACTTCTCATTATTCTATTATTTCTCAAAGATTATATTAAATATGTGCTTTTTGATCAGTTTTGTGTGTTCTTTTAGTGCCCTGGATATAATTATTGCAGGCTTACACATCTGCATCCTTTTAAACTAATTCCTTGCTTTCATACCAGCCAAATTTACCAGAATTTGTCCTAACTCTTTAATCTGCCCTTTGTGACCCTCCCAACCCTCAAAACCCAACTCGACATATCTTTCTTTAACCAGATTTCAAAGAAGCTCCTCCCAAGGAAGATGCATCAGAAATTGCTATACTAATGAATATTATATGATTGAAACTCATCATAAGCTCTCTTGAATCAGGAGTTAAGGTCAAAGAGGGTGGATTTACAACTAGCACTGAACAAGGGAAATTCATATCACTAAAAAGCTTGTTTTAATTAAGCAGAAGGCTTTGTGCTAATGAAGAACACAAATTGAGGACCTCTAGCTGAAAAGCTGATTTATCTTAATTAGCATATATCCGTTTTGTATATTCTTCCCTCTGTTTCTGTGCTTATACAATGGTTGCCTGAGAAATGATCATTAAGGTACAATTAAAAGGCCTAAATGGGAGAGAAATCCAAAAAAGAGGAGCTATATCTATATGTACAGCTGATTCACTTTGCTGTACAGAAGAAACTAACAACATTGTAAAGCAGCTAGACTCCAATAAAATTAATTTTTAAAAAATGTTGAAGATGAATGTGATTTGGAAATTATCCAGGGGAAGGCTGTTTTAGACAAGTGGAACTACACACGTTACCCATGTGAGAATGCCATTTTGAATTGGATTTTGCCTTTTGAATGTAAAGGTCAAGGGGCCTAGTACAGAGAGCATGGGAAGATGGGCATAAGCTGATACTGAAGACCTGGTGTGGCTGGTGGTGTTCATGGAAGAGTGGCAGGACATGGGCCTGAAGAGCAAGGATGCTTGTGGCTTGTGAAGGGCTATACAAAATGCCAGTGGACTTAGATTTTGTCTAAAAATCTTTATAAGCATTAAGCTCCTGAGCGAAGTACTCTTATTTTAGAATAATCACTCTGGGGGTAGCTTGAAGAATGGGGAAGTGGAGAGAAGCTGGATGTGGGAGGACACCAAGGTCAAGAATGTTCACTAGGAAGCAGTTGTAATGGTCTGTAAGAAAGATGGTAGGAGCCTGAACCCTGACAATGAGAGAAATCAGGAGTCAGACTTGTGGGGCTGGAGGAAGGTCTGTGTATCCAGGGACACAGCTATGGTTCTTAGCATAAGTCCCAGAAAAATTTAAAAAAGAGCATGGGGATATTGTTTCCTTAAATTCCTTCTGTTATTTGTATAATATTTTAATTTTACCTCCCCAATTCCTATGCCCACTCATAATGGCACTCAATGGGGCTGTAGTGGTGATCTACACCAGTGCTTCAGTCCAGAATCCTAGTGCACACTGGAATTCACCACTTTCGTGGTCACAGTTTAAGACATAATTGTATTGCATGCCTGGATGGGCACTTTGGCAAAATGGCAAGGGAACATTTTGAGTGGTAATCTTTTATTACTGCAGAAATAATATAAGTGACGTGAACAGAGTGAGTGAGTATAAAAGTGCCCAGACCCAGGAACTATAAAGAAGTAAGAAGTCACCTTAATCTCTCAGACCACCAGATGCTGACTTCCCACGTGGGCTTTCCTGAGAGGACCTGGGACTGGGCTGTTAAAAGCTATGGAGGCAACAAGCAGAGGGCAGATGGTGAGTGCTTGAAGCTTGCTGAGATAATTAGGAGACAGAAGTCTGACTTTACTGATGGTATGATAGTTCTGCAGGAAGAGAAAGAGGTGCCTTTTAGTTAAAAGAACAAAATGCTAGATTTCCCTGTCAGTCCAGTGGTTAAGACTCCATGATTCGATTGCAGGGGGTATGGGTTCGATCCCTGGTTGGGAAAGTAAGATCCCACATGCCCTATGGCCAAAAATAAAGAAATAAATAAAAAAATAAAGTCTTCCTTTAAAAAAATAATAATGGGACAAAATACCTTTTTGAAGAGCAGGGATATTACATTGCTTTTACCTCTTACAGAGCTTCCCAGGTAGTCCTAGTGGTAAAGAATCTGCCTACCAAAGCAGGAGACACAAGAGATGTAGTTTCGATCCCTGGGTTAGGAAGATCCCCTGGAGAAAGAAGTGGCAACCCACTCCAGTATCCTTGCCTGGAAAATTCCATGGACTCAGGAGCCTGGTGAGCTACAGGCCATGGGGCTGCAAAGAGTCAGGCATGACAGTGACTAAGCACATTTACCTATTCTGTCTCCACAAAAGAGTGTTATGGAGAAGCAGCAAGTGGGTCAAAACTAAGATTTGGACCTAATCCCTCAGCAGCAGACCATCCTTAGGAAAAGAATGGGCGCAGTGCTTGGAACAGGGACCATTTTAAAGCCCATACACATATCAAAGCTACTTTTAAAATTTCTATTGGATCCAGAGAGATAATTTTTGCAGGTGTTTACATTAAGTAATTTAGCATCTTTATAATTTGTAACAGTATCTTTTATAATTTAGTGTCTTTCCCTATGCTGATGCTCTATGATTCTCTGCTTTTCTAGCATATATGATAAAAAGGCATATCATTTCACACATTTACCCCAAGACCTGTGTCAGGATAGAGACACCCGGGTTGGGCCAAATGCAGTGCTGCCCGAGGCACTGCATGGAGTGTAATTAGAGCTGTCCATGCAGGAGAGAAGCCTGGGGCGCAGACCTTTGGAACTGTTTCAGTGCTGAGTACCATGAGACAGCAAACTAGGAACTTGTCAATAAGTGGAGTGTAAGATGAGCTGAAAGGAATGGTATAGGGTGGACCTGTGAATGAGGTGAAAGTAAAATGAACCCTTGTTTGTTCATACTGGGTGTGTGGAGAGTGGTGGACCTATAGTTTAAAGGCACAGGGCATGTGCAGACAAGAGTAGCAAGTTGTTGTGTTTATCAGGAATAGATGAACATCTGCGGCAGTGATTCTCAAAGTGTGATTTGGACCAAGAGCATCAGCATCACCTGGGGACTTGCTAGAGATGCAGATTATTGGATCTCTCCTCTCATCTGTTGAATCAGAGACTGAGGGTGGGGGGTGGGACATACCAATCTGAACATGTCAGGCAATGTGGAAATGTACACTTGGAAAGTATTGAAGAGGAAAAAAGTAGGTATGGGTTGGGAAAAGTTGAGGTTGCAATATGGTGTTGGTTTCTGCCATTATCAACATGAATCAGCCGTAGGTCTATGTATGTTTGGGACTTCCCAGGTGGGACTAGTGGTAAAGAACCTGCTTACCAATGCAGGAGAAGTAAGAGACGCAAGTTCAATCCCTGGGTTGGGAAGATCTCCTGGAGGAGGGCTTGGTAACCCATTCCGGTATCCTTGCCTGGAGAATCCCATGGACAGAGGAGCCTGGCAGGCTACAAAGAGTCAGAAACAACTGAAATGACTTAGCACACGTGTCTGTATATGTCCTCTACTTCCTGAACCTCCCTCCTCTCCATCCCACCCCTCCAGGTTGTCACAGAGCACTGGCTTTGAGCTCCCTGTGTTATACAGCAAATTTCCATTGGCTAACAAAGTCTGTCTTCCTCTAAGGAATATCCATTTTCCTTCTCTTGACTTCATGGCGGTGAAAGAGGAGATATAGTTGCAATCTGAACCTAAAAATCTGGGGATTATTGAAGCAGTATAAATCTTCTTTAAGAAATTATCAAGATGGTACCTACTTTGTTATCCCCCCATATTCCTAATGCAAAACCTTGATTAATTAAACAACAACAACAACAAACCCCTGCTAAATTGATTTAGATGTTGCTCAGCCCAACCATCACTAATTAGAATAATCACCTTGGATATGGAGGCCACAAAATTCTTAGAGGAGGGGAACATTTTGAATCTCAGCCAAGGAAACCAGTAGCGCCTTTCTCTTGTCCCTTAGCCTTTCAAAGATGTTTAAATAGCTCATGGGGTTTAAGATTTTTTTAAAGTACCATTTAAATGGTATTAAATTGGAATATTTGCACCTAGCCCCAAAGACTTAATTTTCAAAAATTCTGCTTGATCATTAGCACAACTGGTGTCCTCATTAATAAGCTGAGCTGCCACCATCCATGTCCTGTTACCTTTGTGCTCTGCTATTTACAAGCCGGTTGCAAAGAGCTCTTGCAAGTCATTGCATTATAATCAATTTGCTTGGCTTTCCTTCTAGATTCATTAAATTGTCTTCAAGGGTGTCCATTAAGTATGCATTTCTCATCAACTAAGTGGTTCAAAGTGAAGGCCTTTGAGCACTTCTAATTAGCTATGTAAAGTTTAGAATAAAGTTAATAGTGACCCAAGAAGACTGGAGTTATAGGCCACAGACTGCCAGCTGCCAAGAAATACAAAATCAAAAGTGTAGTTTTTCTTCCCTGAAGATCTCATTGAAAAACTGAGATAAAAAAAGTCCTCTGTTTATTGTCATTGTCACATTTGTGGCTAATTATTGTTATTTAGGTTAAATCACTTGCATAAGAAATGTGTTACCTTACTTGGAGAGTAACGACTAGATTTTGCAGGCCGTGTAGACCTTTTCTGAAACTTGGGCCAAGGGAGGTCTTGAATCAGAGATTGTTAGAATACTGCAGAGTGGAAAACACTTTTTTCCTCTGGAAGGAAAGCAACCAAAGTGAACTCTTACCTAGCCACAGAAACAGAAGGGCCTTAGCAGGACCACTTATAAGGTGTTTGAAGGGCGTATTGAGAGAAAGTGGAAGATCCCTCAGAAATGGCCTCTCTGAAGAGCAGTGATTTTCAACTTCTGTGCATTGGCATTACTTAGAGAGCCTTGGACAAATGGTTATACCTGGACCTCACCCCAGACCAACTAAAGAAAAATCTCTGACAGTGGTGTAGCCAAGGCATGATTATTGTAAAGAAGAAACTCTTTAGGTGATTTTAATGGGCAGCCAAGGTTAAGAACTACTGTGTTAAAATCTGCCAGTCATCATTTTCTGATCCCCAAAGAAAAAAAAATTGGGGGTCTATTTGGGATAAAAAGATGCCCTTTATTTATTTTTCAGAGCAGCAATACGAATGATTCAAAAGTCACTTATGTGTTTTGTTGATTGTTGTATTAGATGTTTAAAAATGTCATCCAGTTGAACTTTGCATAAATAATAAATTTAGTTTCATCCAGATGAATCCTATAAACATTCATTACTAAGCATGACTGTGTATGTTTTGAGGGGATGGAGTCTGCTGATCTTGAAAAGGCCCTCAAAATATAGAGCAAATAGAGTTGAGAGCAAACTCTAAGATACAAATATTTTGATTTTTATAGATTTTCTTTAGTACTTTCAAGCTGTAGAGACTTGATGTGGAAAGACCATGACCCTCATAGGTGAATTAGACATGGCTGAAATGTGGCTCATAAAGGCTCTGAGTGGCTTTCAACTGTGGGTCCCAGATACTATATACTACAAGTCCACTGGAATTCCCAAACCTTAGTGATAAAATAAAATCTTTTATATCAGTTCTTCACATACTATAAATGTAAAAAAAAAGTTTCATTCAAGAGTTATAAATTGACAGCTGTCTTGTTTGGCCAGCTTAATGTATTAAACCTTCAACTAGTGATATTCTTTGTGTGTCAGGGTACTGTGAAACAAGATCCAAACTAGATTTGATGATAATCTTCAGACTTTTTTGGTCGAAGTTATCTTATGGGATACAGGTCGTCCTCACACATTTTTCTCTTAACAGAGCAAATCAAGCAATATCTCATTCTATGTCGCCTCTCAAAAAGTGTCATTGTTGTTTATCAGTGAATAAGTTGTATTGGATTCTTTGTAACTGCATGGACTGCAGGATCCTCTGTCCTCCACATGTCCTGGAGTTTGCTCAAATTCATGTCCATTGAGTTGATGATGCTATCTAAACATCTCATTCTCAATGTATTAATACCTTCAAGTTCAGTTCAGTTCAGTTGCTCAGTCGTGTCCGACTCTTTGTGACCCCATGGACCACAGCACATCAGTTTTAGGAAGGGCAGAGGAACCAGAGACCGAATTGCCAACATCCTCTGGATCATCGTAAAAGCAAGAGAATTGCAGAAAAACATCTATTTCTGCTTTATTGACTATGCCAAAGCCTTTGACTGTGTGGATCACAATGAACTGTGGAAAATTCTGAAAGAGATGGGAATACCAGACCACCTGACCTGCCTCTTGAGAAACCTGTATGCAGGTCAGGAAGCAACAGTGAGAACTGGACATGGAACAACAGACTGGTTCCAAATAGGAAAAGGAGTACGTCAAGGCTGTATATTGTCACCCTGCTTATTTAACTTATATGCATAGTACATCATGAGAAATGCTGGGCTAGAGGAAGCACAAGCTGGAATCAAGATTGCTGGGAGAAATATCAATAACCTCAGATATGCATATGACACCACCCTTATGGCAGAAAGTGAAGAAGAACTAAAGAGCCTCTTGATGAAAGTGAAAGAGGAGAGTGAAAAAATTGGCTTAAAGCTCAACATTCAGAAAACTAAGATCATGGCATCTGGTCGCATCACTTCATGGCAAATAGATAGGGAAACAGTGGTTGGCTTTATTTGGGGGGGCTCCAAAATCACTGCAGGTGGTGATTGCATCCATGAAATTAAAAACCACTTACTCCTTGGAAGGAAAGTTATGACCAACCTAGATAGCATATTAAAAAGCAGAGAGATTACTTTGCCAACAAAGGTCCATCTAGTCAAGGCTATGGTTTTCCCTGGGGTCATGTATCGATGTGAGAGTTGGACTATAAAGAGAGCTGAGTGCCAAAGAATTGATGCTTTTGAACTGTGATGTTGGATGAAGAACTGACTCATTGGAAAAGACCCTGATGCTGGGAAAGATTGAAGGGAGGAGGAGAAGGGGACGACAGAGGATGAGATGGTTGGATGGCATCACCGACTCAATGGACATGAGTTTGGGTAGACTCCAGGAGTTGGTGATGGACAGGGAATACATTCAAACATAGGTGAATTTCTAAAGACTCAAACAAATTTCTCACTAATAGAGATTTGATGGTGTGGATAACAGATAAAATATATGTTCATCTCTAAATATGTTGATTTAGGCCCAGAGTTCCTAAAACCCTTGTAAATCCCTTATTGATAAGAACTCTAAACTCTAGGGGCATCTTTTGTTCTAATGACTCTGGCTGGACTCCTGGATGGCTCTTGGATGCTGGCTGAAAGACCAGGACATGATTGGAAGACTGGAATTTTCAGCCCTTTCTGCCTACACAATAACTTGTCTAGAGAGGGGAAAGGGGCGGGAAATAGAGTTATTTTCATGGCTACATGGGGAAGTCGCCATAAAATCCCAATTGTAGGGGGTTCAATAGCTTTCAGGTCAGTGAAAAAATCCATGTATGGGGAAACTAATAGAGCCCCAGTTCCACAGGGGCAGTAGCTCTTGTACTTGTGACCCTCCCAGACCTTGCCCTAAGTATCTGTTCATCTGGAGGCTTTATCATATCCTTTAATAACTGGTAAATGTGTTTCCCTGAGTTCCGCGAGCCACTCTAGCAAACGAATCAAACCCAAAGAGAGGGCTGTGGGAATCTGACTTGTAGGCAAGTTGGACAAAAATTGTGGGTAACCTGGGGACCTACTTCTTATGATTGGTATCTGAGGTGGGGTGGGAGCAGTCCTATGGGACTTAAGTTTTAACCTGTGAGATCTGAAACTATTTCCAAGTAGATAATGCCAGAATTGAGTTAAATGTAGGACACCTAGCTGGTGTCATTGGAGACTACTTAGGGAAAACCCCATGCATAGCTGGTGACCAGAAATGTCAGGCGTACTCTGTGTGAGTGATCAGAGACACACAGGAGGACAAGTGTAGGATTGTTTGATACAGAGGGCATGTTTTACTGTCTTCTATGCCTAAATGTTACTTGTCTCCTCATTTAGGTTATAAACCCATGTAGAGAAGAACCACGTATGTTTCTTTTATACTTCCCACATTACAGGCGGTATTGTTTTAGACATATCATATCATGGTTGGTAAACACATTTGGGGGATACTTGGTGCTGTTGGAGGACATATATAGGAGTGTGTGTGTCTCTGTGTTACACATATGGTGCATATGCACATGACATATACATATAAGTAAAGGGGGGGATTGAGGGGAAGAACTGAGGGCATTTTATGAGCATAATAATTGTCTCGCCCTTGACAATAAGTGTGCCACCAAGGAGCAGAAACAGAACCAGTTTAAACAAACATCACACATAAAGGAATATGGATATTCTCATTGCATCAGATGCCCTAAGTTCATATACTGACTGCCAGATGGGACGTGAGTGCCTTGGACTAATATCTGGTGGTAAATATTAGACAAAAAAATGAAAACAAAAGCTAGGGAAGGCATTTTCTTCCTTCTTGCTTCAGGCTTTGGTTCAAACTAATTTCACTGTCCTATGTAGCTTCTTATAAAGTAGAATTTTATTTTCTGGGGAATTTCAGACTCTCTCTAGAAGAGCATATTAAACAATTATTCTTATCACTGAAGTCTGCTCTTTGACAGGTATGCTCAGAGGCTAAAGAGAAACACCTTTCCCTGGAGGAAATGGGAAATAAGGCAAAAGAATTCAAGATATAATTCTAATGTATTACAGTCCAGCTATACTAGAAAAAGGTGATGAATAATTCAGGAGAAAATAAAGTACAAATTTGGAACCTTTTGTGAACATACTAGCAATCTTTGAAAAGGAGTAAGTAGACTTGGAGAGGAATGTAGTTAGATCATGAGGTGTTAGCTTAGAATCCAGTATTATTTTGTCTAAGTAGTTGGTCTTTTTCCAGTCTAGGCTGGGCATGGCTGAAGAGTAGAAGGAGGGTGACCAGATCTAGCGTAGTGCTAAGCACATCTCCACCTTTGTGTAGTAATAAGTAGATCTCTGATTGCTATCTCTCCCTTAGTCATGGTGATATTTACCTAGAGACCTCTGGCATCCTTTGGTGAGATCACATCATCTACTCACAGAGTTGTCTAAAAACTGACAGATAAATTTAGGGTTGAACAGATAATGACCTCATAACCCCAGCATTAGAGTTATTTATTCATTATTTTTGTTCAAGTAATGCTTTGATAGTCTGTTTTCTAACCAGAATGGTTGCTATTCTAAGTCTGTGAACTGGCAGTTTTTCACTGGAGTAATAAACCACCTAAGAGATCCTACTAGTATTTATTAAACACCTACTATGCATGCAGGCCAGGAAGCAGCAGTGAGAACTGGACATGGAACAACAGACTGGTTCCAAACAGGAAAAGGAGTGCGTCAAGGCTGTATATTGTCACCCTGCTTATTTAACTTATATGCAGAGTACATCGTGAGAAATGCTGGGCTGGAAGAAACACAAGCTGGAATCAAGATTGCCGGGAGAAATATCAATAACCTCAGATATGCAGATGACACCACCCTTATAGCAGAAAATGAAGAGGAACTAAAAAGCCTCTTGATGAGAGTGAAAAAGTTGGTTTAAAGCTCAACATTCAGAAAATGAAGATCATGGCATCTGTTCCCATCCCTTCATGGGAAATAGATGGGGAAACAGTGGAAACAGTGTCAGACTTTATTTTGGGGGGCTCCAAAATCACTGCAGACTGTGATTGCAGCCATAAAATTAAAGGACACTTACTCCTTGGGAGAAAAGTTATGACCAACCTAGATAATATATTCAAAAGCAGAGACATTACTTTGCCGACTAAGGTCCGTCTAGTCAAGGCTATGGTTTTTCCTGTGGTCATGTATGGATGTGAGAGTTGGACTATGAAGAAAGCTGAGTGACAAAGAATTGATGCTTTTGAACTGTGGTGTTGGAGAAGACTCTTGAGAGCCCCTTGGACTGCAAGGAGATCCAACCAGTCCATTCTGAAGGAGATCAGCCCTGGGATTTCTTTGGAAGGAATGATGCTAAAGTTGAAACTCCAGTACTTTGGCCACCTCATGTGAAGAGTTGACTCATTGGAAAAGACCCTGATGCTGGGAGGGACTGGGGGCAGGAGAAGAAGGGGAGGACAGAGGATGAGATGGCTGGATGTCATCACTGACTCGATGGACGTGAGTCTGAGTGAACTCCAGGAGTTGGTGATGGACAGGGAGACCTGGAGTGCTGCAATTCATGGGGTCGCAAAGAGTTGGACACGACTGAGCTACTGGACTGAACTGAACTGAACTGATGTAGCTATCTTTTAACTCATGTATCTGTCTAACTCATATATTCTGCCCCTCCTAGGCATAATTGTCCCACCTCTACCCATATTTCTTTTTATCACCTTTCACCTCAAATTCAATGCCCCGTGCAAATCTCAGCTTACTTTCATTCTCTTGGATTCTTCTCAGTTCATGATGGTTAGGGACTTTCCCGCTTCCTACATCATCATTAGAACAGCTTGGAATCATTATTGACTGGAAACTCAGTGATTCCGAAAGTTTAATGTCTGGATGCTTTTTAGCTGCCTTCTTAAATCCTAGCATCTATTAGCCAATTAGATATTTGACTTCAGATGCCTTGCCTAAGATGCCTTCAGAAATTATTATCATTTCAAATTCATATTTCAGCTACCATACTATTGCTGTCAGACAGAATTATTCTCCCAGAATACCCTTGTCATGTAATGATGTGCCAAAATTGTTTGCTCTTAATGAAAATTTAAAGTGACTCACAAACATTCTGAAAGTCTGTCTTGTGACTTTCTCCTCTGTGGAACATGTCCTTCTAAAGTTGGGAGAAGAGGTTATACATGAAAGGATGAGCAAACAGGCCATCCTTCTATACTAGATCACAGTGAGAGAGAGAAGAAATAAGAGAATAAAAGGGGAGATTAAAATTTAAAGAACCGGTAAAAATNNTAAAAATAAATGTGGTTTCCTTTGTGTCTTAGAGGAATACCTATCTTGTTGCTACAGGGAAAAATCCTCTTGCTATTCTGATTTTAGAGCCACTTTCTGATGGGTTGTGCCCTGGAAACTCATTTATAACTTGAATTTTGATGTTTGGTATCTATAACAGTATTATAGATAACCCTGAGGTCCCCTGGCCTAGCCATATGTGTTCACTGAATTCACAGAGTAGCTGAAATATTGCATATTTGCAGGATATAGAAATCTTCAATGTTTCATTTTGAGAATAGTAAATTTAATTAAAGCCAAATTGAGAAATAGGTATAGACTATTTAGAAATTCTAAAAAAATCTTAGAAGTGTATTCAGGGAGCTTGAAAGTCAAAGATATTTTTTTTAGTTTTAGTTATCACATGACTTCACTTTTCTTTGATTCAGGTATTTTTCTACTTCTACTTTTATTTTTATAAGATACTACTGAAACCATTTCTTATTTTTGTTTTGGTTTGGAAAAATGCGAGGGAAGAGAGAAGATACAGAATTGGAAGAAAGATTTTCTATGGTAATTTTAAGGTGTTGGGGAAAAAAGAGATAATTAAAAAGAATAAGACAGATATATAGGAAAAAGAATTCCTGAGAAGTCCTTATGTAAACTGACAAGAGGAAAGCAAAAATCTATTTCTGCTATATTGATTTTGCTTTGCATGATTCTGATATGCATGGATTACAGTTACCATAACAGGGGTTGAATAAGACCAGTCCTGAAAATATGTTCAAATTTCAATTACCACATTAACTACCATATTAACAGTGAATAACTGAATGTGGAACAAACTTCATTAGTAGCATAAATCACAAATAAGAGATGCACGTCATGATCAGTGGGAATTATTCACCTCTTTCAAAGTCTGTGGTGATTGGTCACTGCACATATACTATTTAATTTGCACACACACAGCAAGGTGTATAGTTGTGCTGCTTCCTTCCCTCCTACTCATGAATCCACATGACTTTTTACAAAAATGTATAATCCAAAGAGAGAAGTGGCCAATAAAGATGCAAGTGCAGTAAAGAAAAAGAAAGTGATAATGCTATAAGAGAGAGTCAAATTGAACATAAATGAAATTACAGATCAAAGAGCTGATCTTGAGCATGTTGGCATTGCCATCATTTGAGAGAACACTTATGAAGCTAGAGAAACTCAGTGGAGGCAAACTTACTGACATAAAGTGGTTGTGATAAAAAGGAAGAATATATCCTGGAGGAGGTGATTCCAGTAAAATCTTTCAAATTAAAGGAACTCTCAGAGATATTTCATAATACTGAAAGTGCAAAGGGTAAAAAATATTGGAAGCTGATCCAAACTTTGAAAGGTATATGACAATTTACCAAGATATAAAAAAGAAGCTTACAGTATATTATAGGTTACATCTGGAGAAGAATGGAAACACTGTTCAAATAACACTTGATAAGTTTCTTACAAAGAAATACAGTGCTTTGTCAATTCCAATCTCCCAATTTCTCCCCCTCCCCTTTCCCCCTTGGTAACTGTTAGTTTTTTTTTTTTTTTTTATCTGTGGCTCTGTTCCTGTTTTGTAAATAGGTTCGTTTGTACCATTTTTAAAGATTTCACATATAAGCGATATTGTATGATATTTGTCTATCTCTCTGTGACTTACTATATATAAAATAGATAACTAATAATTACCTACTATATGGTACAGGAAACTTTACTCAGTTCTGTAATTACCTAAATGGGGACAGAATCTAAAGAAGAGGGGATATATGTATATGTATAAATGATTACATTGCTGTACAAAAGAAACTAACACAATGTTGTAAATCAACTGTACAATCAAATTAATTAAAAAAGAAATATAATGCTTTAATTCTCAATGTCTCTAAGATTTTTAATTCACAATGTACCAAGTATATATTAGTTTTACTACTTTTCGTCATTTGATATATTTGTAATTGATAGTAACAGGCTTTAACATTTTGGCAAAAAATTTTTAAGAATTGCAGAACAATTACAGTTTTCACTATTAAAGATTACTCCTCACAGTATTGGATTCACAATCATTTTTATGGTCCTGGAATACCATGCAAAATGAGGACTGCCTGTCTTCTTATTAAGCAAAAGACACTTTGAGTCAGCCCTTTTACTGCTCATAAATGACATGGTCATATTGATCTAAGACAGTTTGACTGGTAATCTTGAGTAATGTGGGAACACTTGCCCACAGGACATATGGAAATTAGAATTTTGGATTTTGACTCTACATTGAACCAACCGAACTAGCATTCTACCTGAAACTAAGTTCTTAATGGTTTAAGATTATGGACATTTAGACTCAGAAAGATTATTTGATGGCAGTTTACAGATGGTGAAGCTCGGTCTCACACAGGTTTCAAGTAAACTTGAACTGACTCATTCAAGACCCTATAGCTGGTTAGTGACAGAGTGTTAAGAAGTTTCTTGACTTCTGGTCTATCCTCTTTTCACTGAAGAAAAAATAGAATCCATCTTTTATGAAGCTACCGTGGAAGATGTTAAGGAGGTGTCTCCCATTCATGTAGCTGTGTAGATTTGTCCTGTGGACATAAATAATAGCTGGGTTGGAGGCAGAGTCTCTCAATGAATTCCTCTGTTTTCTTTTAATGCTTTTGCTTTGTGGGGTTTTCTTTGTTTTTTTTTTTTTTTTTTTTTTTTTTTTTTTCACTACCAGCCTATTAGAATACCTTAGAAGAGCATCTAAAGTAGGACTACATTTCCCTTGACATTGTTAAATTAAGATCTTTCTCAAGGTAATTTTGTAGAAGCTATTTAAGTTGTCCCACTAGATAAATATCTGCTGATGACTATTCTATTCACTCACTAATTCCTGAGCTTTTCTTTCCTTGATTGCTTATTTAGTTTGTGTAATTTAACATTTTGATGTTATATTTGTCTTAACTTTTCACTGTTGTTTTCTTCTTAACAGAGGCAAGAAAATAGACAAGGAAGAATAATTTGAGAATCTTTCTACCTTGAAATTGTTGTCCCTTTTTTGTTTCTCTTTGAAAATTAAATAATTTGAAGTGAATAGAGGCGTGAATAAGGGTTGCCAATATAGATTGAATTTGAATTTTGAAATTCAGTGTCAAATCACATGTTGAAATTTCTCATGAATTCAATAATACAGTTCAACAAACACATATCATATTACCCTGTTTTGTTCTTTATAGTGTGCATCACTATCTCAAGTTGTTATTTATAATGACACTTTACTTGCATTTTTAAACTCTGACCTTGTCTGTCTTCACATGATCCTAGATCAGAGCCTAGGGCATAGTAAAGCATTGGAAAATATTTAGAATAATTATGATATAATGTAAATGTAAATAAATAATAATTAATAACAAAGGAATTAAATGCTAGAGACGATGACACATATTGAGGGTACAGTAATGAACCAAATAGTTCTTGAACTAAAAGAGCTCCAATCTAGTCAGAAGTGAGAGGCATGCATGGAAGGAAGTACATTGTAAAGCAGTAAACAAGAAAAAGAGTTGCATGGTAAAGGAACAGTAGGGAAGAGCAGTTGAGATCAGGTGTGAGCTTAATTCTAAAGGAGGGCCAGGGGCTCACTCAGCAGACAAGGGGGAGGAAAGAGGAAAGAAAATTCCTAAGTAAAGGAAAGAATCAAGGGCAAAGACAGAAACACAAAAGAACAAGATGTTTCTGGAGAACTACCATTGCCTTGTCATACTGTTGAACATAAAGTGGGAAGTGAAAAATGGCAACAAATGCCACCCAAGCAAAATCAGGGTCAGATCAGGAAAAAGCAAGTCACAGCATCTGCTAGTAATTTCCTAGTTTCTTCTCAAAAAGTGTTCAGCAGGTATTCAGGCATAAAGAGGCAAAAGGCATGGATTTGCAACTATAGTTTAGTTGGGGGGACCTGAGATGAAGCTAAAAATTATAAATAACAATACAAATTGGCATATTCAAAGCATCAAAGGATCTTACCTTTACACTTTGCATACTCTATTCCTTCTGTTTGACTACTATAATTTCCCTGCATGGCCTATCTTGATAGCCTAACAATCCATGCATCTGCTCCAATACTGCTCTGTTCCTCTCTACTGACCATCACTTAAGTGCCTCTGCTATATGGATTCTTATAGCATAATCCCTTAGAACCACATTATCAGTATTGTATGACCCCTGGGTTGGGAAGATCCCCTGGAGGAGGAAATGGCAACCTGCTCCAGTATTCTTGCCTGGAGAGTCCTATGGACAGGAACCCGGTGGGCTATACAGTCCATGGGGTTGTGAAGAGTCTGACATAGCTGAGTGACTGACCATGATCACAATGAGCATGAAGGCAACTGTTTTTTGTTTATTTATTTATTTTATTTGGCTGCATAAGGTCTTGGTTCTGGCACACAGGATCTTTGTTGTGTAATTCGGGATCTTTTGTTGGGTTCATGGATTCTCTAGTTGTGGTGCTTGAACTTAGTTACTTTGTGATACTTGGGGTCTTAGTTTTCCGACCAGGGATTGAACCTGTGTACCCTGCATTGCAAAGCAAATGCTTAACCAGTGAACCACAAAGGGAGTTCTTGCTTTTTGTTATTTTCAGATACCCTAAAACAATAATGTGTTCTAGTCATGTCTTTTTTTCCAGCTATTAATATTAAATGTTGTGGCTCAGATCATGGATTCCTTATAGCAAAATTCAGATTTAATTGGAAAAAGTGGGGAAAACCACCAGACCATTCAGATATGACCTAAATCAAATCCTTTATGACTATAGAGTGGAAGTGAGAAATAGATTTAAGGGACTAGATCTGATAGACAGAGTGCCTGATGAACTATGGATGGAGGTTCATGACGCTGTACAGGAGGCAGTGATCAAGACCATCCCCAAGAAAAAGAAATGTGAAAAAGCAGAATGACTGTCTGAGGAGGCCTTACAAATAGCTGTGAAAAGAAGAGAGGTGAAAAGCAAAGGAGAAATGGAAAGATATAACTATTTGAATGCAGAGTTCCAAAGGATAGCAAGGAGAGATAAGAAAGCCTTCCTCAGTGATCACTGCAAAGAAATAGAGGAAAATAATAGAATGGGAAAGACTAGAGATCTCTTCAAGATGACTAGAGATACAAAGGGAAAATTTTATGCAAAGATGGGCTCGATAAAGGACAGAAATGGTATGGACCTAACAGAAGCAGAAGATATTAAAAAGAGATGGCAAGAATACACAGAAGAACTGTACAAAAAAGATCTTCATGATCCAGATAATCACAATGGTGTGATCACTCACACTCACCTAGACCCAGACATCCTGAAATGTGAAGTCAAGTGGGCCTTAGGAAGCATCACTATGAACAAAGCTAGTTGGGGTGATGGAATTCAGTTGAGCTATTTCAAATCCTGAAAGATGATGCTGTGAAAGTGCTGCACTCAATGTGCCAGCAAATTTGGAAAACTCAGCAGTGGCCATAGGACTGGAAAAGGTCAGTTTTCATTCCAATCCCAAAGAAAGGCAATGCCAAAATATGCTCAGACTACCACACAATTGCTCTCATCTCACATGCTAGTAAAGTAATGCTTAAAATTCTCCAAGCCAGGCTTCAGCAATACGTGAACCATGAAATTCCAGATGTTCAAGCTGGTTTTAGAAAAGGCAGAGGAACCAGAGATCAAATTGGCAACACCGGCTGGATCATCAAAAAAGCAAGAGAGTTCCAGAAAAACATCTATTTCTGCTTTATTGACTATGCCAAAGCCTTTGACTGTGTGGATCACAATACACTGTGGAAAATTCTGAAAGAGATGGGAATACCAGATCACCTGACCTGCCTCTTGAGAAACCTGTATGCAGGTCAGGAAGCAACAGTTAGAACTGGACATGGAACAACAGACTGGTTCCAAATAGGAAAAGGAATACATCAAAGCTGTATATTGTCACCCTGCTTATTTAACTTATATGCAGAGTATATCATGAGAAACACTGGGCTGGAAGAAGCACAAGCTGGAATCAAGATTGCTGGGAGAAATATCAATAACCTCAGATATGCAGATGACACCACCCTTATGGCAGAAAGTGAAGAAGAATTAAAGAGTCTCTTGATGAAAGTGAAAGAGAAAAAGTTGGCTTAAAGCTCAACATTCGGAAAACTAAAATCATGGCATCTGGTCCCATCACTTCATGGGAAATAGATGGGGAAATAGTGGCTGACTTTATTTTGGGGGGCTCCAATATCACTGCAGATCGTGATTTCAGCCGTGAAACTAAAAGACACTTACTCCTTGGAAGGAAGTTATGACCCATTTAGACAGCATATTAAAAAGCAGAAACATTACTTTGTCAAGAAAGGTCCATCTAGTCAAGGCTATGATTTTTCCGATGGTCACATATGGATGTGAGAGTTGGACTGTAAAGAAAGCTGAGCACCGAATAACTGATGCTTTTGAACTGTGATGTTGGAGAAGACTCTTGAGAGTCCGTTGGACTGCAAGGAGATCCAACCAGTCCATCCTAAAGGAGATCAGTCCTGGGTGTTCTTTGGAAGGACTGATGTTGAAGGTGAAACTCCAATACTTTGGCACCTGAAGCAAAGAGCTGACTCATTTGAAAAGACCCTGATGCTGGGAAAGATTAAAGACAGGAGGAGAAGGGGACGACAAAGGATGAGATGTTTGGATGGCATCACCGACTCAATGGACATGGGTTTGGGTAGAGTCCGGCTGTTGGTGATGGACAGGGATGCCTGGTGTGCTGCAATTCATGGGGTAGCAAAGAGTCAAACATGACTGAGCAACTGAACTGAATATTAAATGTATGGTCAGTTCTTCTAGGTCAGGGATACATTTTTGATAGTTTCAAAAATGAGGGAGTGAGTAACACTGTCCCTTTCTTTTTCAGGATAACACCATGTATAAAAAGTAGCTTGTGCTAGTTTACTCAATATACACTCTCCCTTCAATGGAAAAGACTCATGCTAGGAAAGATTGAAGGCGAAAGGAGAAGAGAGCAGCAGAGGATGAGATGCTTAGATAGCATCACTGACCTAATGGATACAAATTTAAGCAAACGCTGGGAGATAGTGAAGGACAGGGAAGCCTAATATGCCACATTCAGTGGGGTCACAAAGAGTTAGACATGACTTAGCAAGTGAATAATAACAACTAGTGTGCTAAATTCTGTCAGGCATTAAGCTGGATATATCATATATTAGTTTCCTATAAAAATTTGTCATAACAACTTTTCTTAAACGGAGTGGCTTAAAATAACACAAACTATCTTAAAGTTCTAGAGGACAGATATCCAAAGTAGGTCTCACTCAAATAAAATGAAGATGTCAGCAGGACTGCATTCTTTAAAGGCTCTGGGGGGAAACCATTTCCTTGACTTTTTCGGTTTCTAGATGCTGCTTTCATTCATTAGCTCATGGTCCCTTCTTCATGGAGAAGGCAATGGCACCCCACCAACATGTTCAAATCTCTCTCCAGCTCTCACCTTCTTTTCTGCCTCTCTCTTCCACTTTACAAGACACTTGGACTCATTTACATCATTAAGCTCAGCTTATTAGTAATCCTGTCTCCATCTGCAACCTCATTTCCTCTTGCCATGTAACATGCTAGTCATAGTTTCTGGGCATTGAAATATGGACATCTTTAGTCGGGGGCCTTTTTTTTTTTCCTACCATACCTGATAATTTAACTGTCTCTCCGGAAGCAAGTGACTCTGAGGGCTGTGACTTTCCTGTTCAGTGTCTCTCACTTGCTTTCTCCTTCAGTAGGTACCAGCAGGTTATCTGCAGGAATTAAGAAGAAAGCATCCCTCAGAATGTGTATTGTCTGGAGGAAGCATCTTTGAGGGAATGAGGTTCCATTTGGGTTTTGAGGGATGAATATTATTGTCATAAAAACAAAACAGGGATGTGGGCTATCTAAGGAAGGAAGGCAGAGGGAAAAGAGGTACAGAGAAAAGAATGTAAAAGATATGTGTATAAAACTATAAGTAGATTAGTGACAGAAGTTTTTTTCTTAGGTACCAGGGCTTCCAGTAAAGCAGTGATATTGTAGGATGTAAATGACATTTGTAATTACATTGCTATTTCTTCTTCATGGCTGATTGAGCCGCAGTACTGTTGGGATATAGGAGATGGTAGGGAATGAAGGATAGTCTGACTCAACAACTAAGCCTTATAAGTCCTTGTTTCACTGGGGTGTGGTGGGTGGGGAAGGCAGAGTCAGCGAAAATTTGTCATTAGCTAAAGACTCAATAAAAAGTCTAAACACTGGCATTTTTTAGTTAACTTTCTCTCCTTTCTCCAAGTTTCCAGAAGAGTCACCAGATTAACGTTCATTGCCATACCAACACATCTGTGATCCATGGTACACACGCGACACAAAGGCTAACGCAGGAACTAGCACAGCATTGTTAATAATTATACTCCAATTTTAAAAAATAATAAAAAAGGAAACAAAAAAGCCTGGTGCAGGCCTGTGGCACTGTGGAGGAGGTAGTTGATCAGAAACCCTTGCCTTTGCTGAAGAAAGAGCTTTCAGAAAATTGTCTTTTGAGTAAGAACTCAAGAAATTAGTTGCTGTCTAATTACAGAAAACCCATTCCTGCTTCTACTTCCTTTTCCTCTGGTCTCAATTTGATTATGAGTTTTACAACATCTTCCCCTGCCTTTGTGTTCATTCATTTTCTAGTAGCCAGAGTGATCTTTCTAAACTTTAAATAGGATTATTTTATACCTCATCTTAATACCATTCAAAGACTCCCTTAGGATAAAGTATAAATTTATTTATTTTTTAATTGAAGGATAATTGCTATACTAAATTTTGTTGTTTCTGTCGAATATCAACATGAATCAGCCGTCTCCCTTCCATCCCACCCCTCTAAGTTGATACAGAGCCCCTGTTTGAGTTCCCTGAGACATACAACAAATTCCCATTGGCTATCTATTTTAAATATGGTAATATAAGTTTCCATGTTACTCTCTCCAAACATCTCTCCCTCTCCTCTCCTCTCCGCATGTCCATGAGTCTGTCCTCTATGTCTGTTTCTCCACTGCTGCCCTGCAAATAAATTCTTTAGTAGTTCTTTCTGTGTATAACCACATATTTAGCCTCAACTCTTTTCATTCCTATCATCCACTATCTGCTTGTATATTCCATTAACTGTTGAATATCACCACTCACCCAACAAATATCTATGGAGCATCTGCTTTGTGCCTTTGCCTGAGTGCCTTAATTTAAGTAAATTCACCCAACAAATATCTATTCAGCATCTGCTATGTGCCTTTTCTTGTACTCCCTAACACTATAGAATACTTATGCCCTGCCTTTGGTCAGATGAAGACCACTTTGGCCAGAGCCTTGGCTAGGACCTGACTTAGCCAGAACATACTTCACTCTGTGAACAGGACATTTTCAGAGCATTATCTTTAGGACCAACCATGAAGGGGAGAAACAGCATCAGAAAAGCAGATGGCTTGTGTAATTATGTCTGGATCAGTATAACCTCTGCTTTGATACTTCTGGCCATATTTCAGCCACTGAAGCATGGTTCCAAGTTAGCCACATAGTTCTGTATTAGATCTGTGGATCTGGCTTCTTTTTCCCCTGCTTTAGATTTTGGATCTGTAAACATTTTTCTTCATTTTTTTTAATAAGTCTTGTAGCTTCAGCTTTTAGATACTCAAAGCACAGAATATCTGATTTTATCCTAATAATCGAATAATAAGAATAATTTCTCTCTCCTTCTAAGGGTATTGTGATCATCCTAAATCTCTTCATCCTTCCCTTTAATAGAGTTTTATATAGAGACTAGATAAGAATATGATTGCTCACCTAAGAATAATTTACCTGTGACTTCAAGGTGATATTCTGGCACTGTCATTTCTTAAACAGAGAGAAATAGGAGACTTACTGCTCACCTTTACTGAGCTGAGAGCGACAAGTATCTGCTATCTCATGCCCACAAAGTAGCATTCAGATGCTGCAGCAGTCTGATTTGGGTAGGACATAGCTACATATGGGCTTCCCTGGTGGCTCAGAGGTTAAAGTGTCTGCCTCCAATGTGGGAGACCCGGGTTCGATCCCTGGGTGGGGAAGATCCCCTGGAGAAGGAAATGGCAAACCACTCCAGTATTCTTGCCTGGAGAATCCCATGGACAGAGAAGCCTAGTAGGTTACAGTCCACGGGGTCGCAAAGAGTCAGACACGACTGAGCGACTTCACCTTCACCTTCACCTAGCTACATATAGCTACATTATTATCTGATCAGCTACCTCATTCTGATGCTTTGTCTTGGTTTCCATCTTTCAAGATGGATCTCACTGCAATTTTTATAATCTCCCTTTAACTGCTCATTAATCTGATGTCTCCAGGCTCAGCAATCCTTCAGTAGGTGTGAATTCCTGTGGCAGTTTTGTAGATCATCTGGTAATTGGAGTGTATGAAGGAAAATTTAAAGTACAGAAGGACTTCCTTTCTCATTAGTCAGATGCTGACTGAATTGGCAGGCTGGACTCTTTCCACTGAGGACACTTGTTCTTTAAGTGCCATCACTATCCTTTCCTCATGCCCGGCTGGATGAAGCACAAGCTAGAGTCAAGATTGCTGGGAGAAATATCAATAACCTCAGAAATATCAATATGCAGATGACATCTCCATTGTGCCTGAAAGTGAAGAGGAACTAAAGAGCCTCTTGATGAAAGTGAAAGAGGAGAGTGAAAACGTTGGCTTAAAACTGAACATTCAAAAAACTAACATCACGGCATCTGGTCCCATCACTTCATGGCAAATAGATGGGGAAACAATGGAAACAGTGACAAAGTTTATTTTCTTGGGCTCCAAAATTACTACACGTGGTGACTGTAGCCTTGAAATTAAAAGTTGCTCCTTGGAAAAAAAGCTATGACTAACCTAGGCAGTGTATTAAAAAGCAGAGACATTACTTTGCCGACAAATATCCATCTAGTCAAAGCTATGGTTTTTCCAGTAGTTATGTATGGATGTGAGAGTTGGACTATAAAGAAAGCTGAGTGCCAAAGAACTGATGCTTTTGAACTGTGGGGTTGGAGAAGATTCTTGAGAGTCCCTTGGACTGCAAGGAGATCAAACCAGTCAATCCTAAAGGAAATCAGTTCTGAATATTCATTGGAAGGACTGATGTTGAAACTGAAGCTCCAATATTACGGCCACCTGATGTGAAGAACTGACTCATTGGAAAAGACCCTGATGCTGAGAAAGATTGAAGGCAGGAGGAAAAGAGGGTGACAGAGGATGGGATGGTTGGATCGCATCACTGACTCGATGGGCATGAGTTTGAGTAAGCTCCGGGAGTTGGTGATGGACAGGGAAGCCTGGTGTGGTGCAGTTCACGGGGTTGTAAAGAGTCAGAAATGACTGAGCGACTGAACTGAACTGAACTGAGGGTCCTTTCCATAGAAGTTCTTTAGGTATAAGTGAATGTGAGCAATTCTCTCTCAAACAAGAAAAAGGGAATCAGTCAAGCTTCTCTGGGCAGGTTTACTTGAAATTGGCTTACATGGGCAGGATTACATCGATCCTTAGCTAGGAGCGAGATCAGTTCCTCCTCATGCACTGAATGTATCTGTAGTAGATGTCTAATTGTTTGCCTGTTTGGAACTCCCTTTCTCTGGGTAATACCAATTTTGAAAGGAGTTACCTACCACACAGTTTTGATACAGGATGATTATGCATCCTAAACTCGACATCCAATGCAAACTTTCTTTATACCATTTGAGAGCATATCATGACACTAAAGGACTTCCTAGGTGACTCAGTGGTAAAGAACTTGCCTGCCAATGCAGGAGATGCCAGAGATGCAGGTTCAATTGCTGGGTTGGGAAGATCCCCTGGAGAAGGAAATGACGACCCACTCAGGCATTCTTGCCTAGGAAATCCCATGGACATAGGAGCCTGGTGAGCTACAGTCCATGGGATCACAAGTATTTAGACATGTGACTGAGAGCGAGCATGATGTTAAATAATACCCTTCGTTATTAACAGATGCTGATTGGTTGTTTCTCTTACTGAATGAGCTCCATCAATCACACTATGAACCTTAGCATAGGGATCTAGATTTTATTAAGTACATGTATTGGGATTTACTTGCTCAGGGTGGGGTGAAAGTGAAGCTTAAAGTTGCTAGAAGCCAGCTAGGGATAGCAGACAATAGCAGTGTTGCTAACAGCACCATGACTCAAATGGTCAGATAGATGAATGCAGTATATGTATATGTAGCAATAGGTTAAGAAATTGTTTTTGGCTATGGATAATTTGAAAGATTTCTAGAATTTATTGGCTCAAGCCATTGCAATATAACTTTTATGAGTCTTTTTGTACATGCAAATAATGGTTGATGTTCTCAAAATGCTGTATTCTGGTAAGGCAAAGGCTACTTTACTGCTGAGTGAAGCTGAATTTTTTGTCGTGGCCTCCCATATGGAGAACATTGGATAGCTTTTGCATAAATCTTCATTTTTCTTAATGGAGGTTGAATGTGGGCCTTAGGGATGCCTGACCAATTAGGCATCAACTGTTTATAGCATTCTTCTGAATGGAACCCTTGGACTTGAGCTGTGTGGGTCCATAATGAGTTGCAGGTGCTGAGAGGGATTGGAATAGCTCTCCTTAATTACTTGTCACATGGCTAATCTGATGATGGGGACACCAGTGCCAGGGAGATGTGTTTTAGGCAGTAGCGGTTGGCAGTTTTCTCATCCACAAACTGAAGCCATTTTTGGGCTAAGAAATTAGAAGATAAAAATGATAAGCATTCCTCTCTTTCCTTATAAATAGTTCTAAGAATATTGATTACGATCTGACTTAAGTTTGTGAATATAATAAAAATAAGAATGATAAATTCAAAAGAATATAGACTGATATAAGAGACTCCTAAGTTATCCCCATTGGCTGTGTGCCCTTCAGCAATCAATTAAACTTTCCTGAGTCTCAGTTTCTTACTTCATAAAATTGGCATTAAAATATTTAACTTTATAGAGTTTTAGCATTAGTGACAACCTAAATATTACATCGTGTGTAATGGAAGACGGTGGTTCTCAAAGTGTGGGTCCTGGACCAGCAGCATCAGTATCACTGGAAACTTTCTGGAGAAGCAATTTTTACTACCATTGGCCGTCTCCCCAGGCCTGTTGAAAAGAAACTCTATCCCTACAGTCTGGTGTAACAAGCTCCCCAGGTAATTCTGATAAGGCTAAAGTTTGCAAATTACTAGTGTAAACTTTCAAAATGTAATTGTTAAAACAAGAAAAAGGGAGCTAGAATCAAAATGTTAAGTAAACACAAGAATTTGGAAGTTGAAGTCTAATTGCATAGAGGGAGAAGAATTGATGAGCAAGGAAAGACAAGGTAAAATATATCCCAAATGGAGACTAGAATTCTAGGCACATAGGCGAATATCTTTGGTAAGACAGTCTTTTGAAACTCATCAGGGACTACTGGTCAACCTATGAATACTGTGTTCTGCTTATTTGCTTCATGGCTGGCAGTTGAGTTACTTTCCATTTGTACCTGATTTCTCTCAAATCTGTCAAGTTTTCCAGAGTCTATTATCCCCCAAATAAATAATATTTTTATTGAAATTTGAAGTTTTTGGAATTTAAACAGACACTTTTACAATGAATTAAGTTTATAAAGACCCCAATTAAAATAATGCAAAATGTTTTATATTAATAGAATCATGACATAACTTATCTCTGAGGGAGAGTAATAGTTGTGTAATAACTATAAGCTTTATACACAGCCTTGTTTTTTATGTTTTCAATGAGGACTCTAAATATATCTGACCTATGTAAGAGAAGTTGTAACATGAACAACCTTCTAATATTGACAACAACACATAAGTTTTACATAGCTTTTTACAGTTTCCAATTAACCTCAGCAATCAATGCAAAGAAATAGAGGAAAACAACAGAATGGGAAAGACTAGAGATCTCTTCAAGAAAATTAGAGATACCAAGGGAACATTTCATGCAAAGATGGGCTCAATAAAGGACAGAAATGGTATGGACCTAACAGAAGCAGAAGATATTAAAAAGAAGTGGCAAGAATACACAGAAGAACCATACAAAAAAGATCTTCATGAACAAGATAATCACGAAGGTGTGATCACTCACACTCATCTAGAGCTGGACATCTGGGAATGTGAAGTCAAGTGGGCCTTAGGAGCATCACAAAGCTAATGGGGGTGATGGAATTCCAGTTGAGCTATTTTAAATCCTGAAATGTGATGCTGTGAAAGTGCTGCACTCAATATGCCAGCAAATTTGGAAAACTCAGCAGTGGCCACAGGACTGGAAAACGTCAGTTTTCATTCCAATCCCAAAGAAAGGCAATGCCAAAGAATGCTCAAACTACCACACAATTGTACTCATCTCACACGCTAGTAAAGTAGTGCTCAAAATTCTCCAAGCCAGGCTTCAGCAATATGTAAACCGTGAACTTCCAGATGTTCAAGCTGGTTTTAGAAAAGGCAGAGGAACCAGAGATCAAATTGGCAACATCCGTTGGATCATGGAAAAAGCAAGAGAATTCCAAAATACATCTATTTCTGCTTTATTGACTATGCCAAAGCCTTTGTGTGGATCACAATAACCTGTGGAAAGTTCTGAAAGAGATGGGAATACTGGATCACCTGACCTGCCTCTTGAGAAACCTGTATGCAGGTCAGGAAGCAACAGTTAGAACTGGACATGGAACAACAGATTGGTTCCAAATAGGAAAAAGAGTCCGTCAAGGCTGTCTATTGTCACCCTGCTTATTTAACTTATATGCAGAGTACATCATGAGAAACACTGGGCTGGAGGAAGCACAAGCTGGAATCAAGATTGCCGGGAGAAATATCAATAACCTCAGATATGCAGATGACACCACCCTTATGGCAGAAAGTGAAGAGGAACTAAAAAGCCTCTTGATGAGAGTGAAAGAGGAGAGTGAAAAAGTTGGCTTAAAGCTCAACATTCAGAAAACGAAGATCATGGCATCTGGTCCCATCACTTCATGGGAAACAGATGGTGAAACAGTGGAAACAGTGTCAGACTTTATTTTTTGGGGCTCCAAAATCACTGCAGATGGTGATTGCACCCATGAAATTAAAGGACGCTTACTCCTTGGAAGGAAAGTTATGACCAACCTAGACAGCATATTAAAAAGCAGAGACATCACTTTGCCAACAAAGGTCTGTCTAGTCAAAGCTATGGTTTTTCCAGTGGTCATGTATGGATGTACGAGTTGGACTATAAAGAAATCTGAGTGCAGAAGAATTGATGCTTTCGAACTGTAGTGTTGAAGAAGACTCTTGAGAGTTCCTTGAACTGCAAGGAGATCCAACCAGTTCATCCTAAAGGAAATCAGTCCTGGGTGTTCATTGGAGGGACTGATGTTGAAGCTGAAACTCCACTACTTTGACCACCTGATGTGGAGAGCTGACTCATTTGAAAAGACCCTAATCCTGGGAATTACTGAGGGCAGGAGAAGGGGACAATAGAGGATGAGATGATTGGATGGCATCACCGACACAATGGACATGAGTTTGGGTAGACTCTGGGAGTTGGTGATGGACAGGGAGGCGTGGTGTGCTGTGGCTATGGGGTCACAATGATTCGGACACGACAGCTACTGAACTGAACTAAACTGAATATGTCTTTATATTTATTCACTCTATCTACTTTCTATCCACAGAGGATCAAAAACGAATGTGAGTTTTGCAGATGTTGTTGCTGTACAGTAGCTGAGTCATGTCTGACTCTCTGCAACCCCATGAACTGCAGCATGCCAGGCTCCCCTGTCCTTCACTAGTTCCTGGAGTTTGCTCAAACTCATGTCCACTGAGTCATGCTATTCAACCATCTCATCCTCTATCAATCCCTTCTCTTCCTGCCCTGAGACTTTCCCAGCATCAGGGCCCTTTCCAATGAATCTTTGCATCAGGTGCCAAAGTATTGGAGCTTCAGCTTCAGCATTATTCTTTCCAATGAATATTCAGGATTGATTTCTTTTAGGATTGGCTGGTTTGATCTCTTTGCTGCCCAAGGGACTCTTAAGAGTCCTCTATAACACCCAAATTTGAATGCATCAGTTCTTTGGTGCTCAGCCTTATTTATAAAGTCATATTCATAAAACACTGAAGAATGTGAGATCAGCCTTCTTCAGTGTTTTGTGGATATGACTTCATAAATGTGCAAAATTGATAGCACTGGCATTTGGGTATGAACTGAGACTATGAGACATTATGGTCATCGTAAGACCAAGGTTTGCAGCACTTGTGAGGAGGAGGATGATGGATGCCATCTGCCCAGGCCCAGTCTGAGTACATTTCTTCCAGAGTCAGCTGGGGTTCCATGCACAACCTCCTGGAAGTGCTCCAACTGTGTAATTATATTCTGCCTCTCAAAATCATGCTTCATCTTTCTAATTGAATAAGGCTACATTTCATCATGCTCATTTTAGATACCTTCTCCTCACATTTCAAGGGTTTAAATAACAGGCATCCATCACAACTCTGGGTATATGAGGAAGAGCAGCTTTCTGGAATTAGGTCCGGCCTCTGGAGGCATCTCCCAGCAATCAGGGTGAGATACTCAAGAACAGTTCTGTCTGTCCATTTCGCCTGTGCTCACAAACATAGTAACCAGATTCTCCAATGTATGCAGTCAGAACTCTGGCCTGCAGGGTAGCACCAGCCCGTGGGACCATGACTTAGTTAGGAGTTACTTTACCAGACTTCTTTTCAGCTTCATTTCAGAAACGTCATTTAGTTCTTTAGCTGCTTTAAGCAATATTTGTGAAAGAAGAAACTCTATTATATAGCAAAAAAAATTAGTTGATGCTCATAAAATTGCTTTTATATATTATCCCTTCTCTGTTGCTATGGAAAGAAATTAGAGATTTAGTTCCTCTCATCACTCATTCGATTAATCACCATGAGTCCTATGATGTACAAGACAATGTAGACTATAGAAGTATGAGTCCTATCTAGAGTCTGTCTTTAAGGAGAGTGGGATATAATATAATAATGCTAGTCTCATGGCAAATGCTCCCTAGAACCACATCATCCTATAGCATATTAAATTAATGTGCAAGTCAAGATAAAATCACATAAAGTCAATGAAGAGGTCAAGAATCTCAAGTGGAATAGGGCCAGGGTTCGATTCAGTTCAGTTCAGTTGCTCAGTCATGTCCAATTCTTTGCAACTCCATGAATCGCAGCACGCCAGGCCTCCCTGTCCATCACCATCTCCCGGAGTTCATTCAAACTCATGTCCATCGAGTCAGTGATGCCATCCAGCCATCTCATCCTCTGTTGTCCCCTTTTCTTCCTGCACCCAATCCCTCCCAGCATCAGAATATTTTCCAATGAGTCAACTCTTCTCATGAGGTGCCCAAAGTACTGGAGTTTCAGCTTTAGCATCATTCCTTCCAAAGAAATCCCAGGGCTGATCTCTTTCAGAATGGACTGGTTGGATCTCCTTGCAGTCCAAGGGAATCTCAAGAGTCTTCTCCAACACCACAGCTCAAAAGCATCAATTTTTCAGCACTCAGCTTTCTTCACAGTCCAACTTTCTCATCCATACATGACTACTGGAAAAAGCATTGCCTTGACTAGACGGACCTTTGTTGGCAAAGTAATGTCTCTGCTTGTGAATATACTATCTAGGTTGGTCATAACTTTTCTCCCAAGGAGTAAGCGCCTTTTAATTTCATGGCTGCATAGAAGGCTATAAAGGTGAACCGGAGAATAGAGATGCTTCTGCTTAACAGTGTGTTTTGCTGTTAGAATAGACACATTGTCTATTTAAAAGACATTTCTAAGTAAAATGCTTTGAAATAAATTTGAACAAGTCCCAAATTTTAGATGCACGTCAATTGCAAGTGTAGGACAGCTGTGTACATTGTGGGGATTGTTCATATACAGCTCCTGAGGGTACCATTCATGTGGATTGTTACATACCATGCAGTGTACAGCCTGTACAAATGTATGTGGAGATCTATGTGAATCCTTCTGCAAAAAAACATACAAATACCCCTTAATGTAACTATTCACATTGGGATTTGTTTGTGGCCAAAGCAGATTATAGGCAAGTTTTCCAAATACAATGTGACAAAAATTTCTCTAAAATCAATTTTTATGAAATGCCCCTAGTCTTACTTTTAGTTATAGTCTCAGTCTCTCCGTTTCTCCAGTTAACTCAACTGGGAAAACTACTTCAAGGCTTTCCTCCCGAGGTCAATGCTTATGATGTTTTACTTCTTCACCACACATTTTTCTGTTCTATATGACATTCCCTTGTCAGATTTTTCCCTGCTTGAAAACTGTAAAACTAGTTCATACTATAGTATAGTGAAGACATCAGTGTGCTTCGTAAATACACCAGATAATGCATATGATTTGAAAAAAGCAGTCTTCTCCAGAAAGAACTTTAATTCACCTGTCCTTAGGATGTGATATTTTTTAAAGCAATTTTCTGTCACAGGCTTTGTCTTCTGATTTTTTCTGTTGTTCAGTCTCTTAGTCGTGTCCGACTCTTTGAGACCCCATGGACAGCAACACATCAGGCTTCACTATCTCCCAGAGTTTGCCTGCAAGTTCATGACCATTGAGTTGGTGGTGCCATCTAACCATCTCATCTTCTGCTGCTCTCTTCTCCTTTTGCCTTCAATCTTTCCCAGCATCAGACTTTTTCAGTGAGTCTGCCCTTTGTATCAGGTGGCTAAAGTATTGGAGTTTCAGCTCTAGCATCAGTCTTGCCAATGAATATTCAGGGTTGATTTCCTTTAGAATTAACTGGTTTGATCTCCTTGCAGTCCAAGGGACTCTCAAGAGTCTTCTCCAACACCACAGTTCAAAAGCATCAATTCTTTGGCGCTCAGCTTTCTTTATGGTCCAACTCTCATACCCATACATGACTCCTGGAAAAACCATAGCTTTGACTAGACGACCTTTGTTGGCAAAGTGATGTCTCTGCTTTTTAATATGCTGTCTATGTTTGTCACAGCTTCCCTTTCAAGAATCAAGCATCTTCTAATTTCATCACTGAAGTCATCATCTACAGTGTTATTTGTCATTCAGTTCAGTCATTCAGTCGTGTCCGACTCTGTGACCCCATGAACTGCAGCACATCAGGCTTCCCTGTCCATCACCAACTCTCAGAGCTTGCTCAAACTCATGTCCATTAAGTTGGTGATGCCATCCAACCATCTCATCCTCTGTCATCCCCTTCTCCTCCTGCCTTGAATCTTTCCCAGTATCAAGGGTCTTTTCCAGTGAGTCAGTTCTTTGCATCAGGTGGCCAAAGTACTGGAGTTGCAACTTCAACATTGGTCTTTCCAATGAATATTCAGAAATTATTTCCTTTAGAATTGACTGATTTGATCTCCTTGCAGTCAAAGGGACTCTCAAGAGTCTTCTCCAACACCACAGTTCAAAAGCATCAATTCTTTGGTGTTCAGCTTTCTTCACAGTCCAACTCTCACATCCATACATGACTACTGGAAAAACCATGGCTTTGACTAGATGGACCTTTTTGGCAAAGTAATGTCTGCTTTTTAATGCTTTTTCAAGGAGCAAGTGTCTTTTAATTTCATGGCTTCAGTCACCATCTGCAGTGATTTTGGAGCCCCCCAAAATAAAGTCTGTCACTGTTTCCATTTTTTTTCTCATCTATTTGCCATGAAGTGATGGGACCAGATGCCATTATCTTAGTTTTCTGAATGTTGAGTTTCAAGCCAACGTTTTCACTTTTTTCTTTCACTTTCATCAAGAGGCTTTTTGAATATTAGGTACAATGATATTAGATATTAGATAGTGATATTAGAGCCCAAGAAAAGAAAGTCTGTCACTACTTCTGTATTCTGATACTCCATTCAAATTTGAAAGTCTCCATTCCTTGCCCTTGGGGTCATCCTCCTCAGCACAAACTTCCAAATTTAAGTAATCCCCCATCATACTTCTTTGGAGCACTGGCTGAATAGTTGTGAATCTGGTAAAAGGAGACTCTTCTAGAGAAGTTGGTAATCACCTTTGGAACTGCAAGTTCCATGGAGTAGAAGGAAGAGGAGAAAAGGTGAAACTGAGGTACCCTATGTCAGACAGAGGAAGTGGATGCTGTCACATAGATCCAAGCTGCTTAAAGCTTTCTTATAAGAGTAAGATCCAGAATGTCTTTTTCACAACTCTAGTTTCTAAATGGAACTTTTCTATCAGATTTGTGTGCACACTTTCGATGCATATAAATACTAATTTCCCAAGGAGAGACACTAGTCCTTGTCTAAACCTCATTAGAGGAAAGTAAATATGTTTGAAGTGCCCTGTAACTTGTAATGCTACCTCATTTTAGTGGACTTAGATTTTCACATTATTTTGTAGAGAAATAGAATTCCTATCATAACTGGCCTCAGGAAAATGATAATAGAGGGAGTAGACCTATCAATTTATTAAGAGTTTAATCCATTGGAATCCATAAGAGAGATAAAACAGAGAGACAGGGCAAGAGGGTCTGAGTTCTCTAAGATGTCTTAATGCTGCTGCTGCTAAAGTCTCTTCAGTTGTCTCCGACTCTTTGCTACCCAGTAGATTGTAGCCCACTAGGCTCCTCTGTCAGTGGGGTTCTCCAGTCAAAAATACTGGAGTGGGTTGCCATGCCCTCCTCCAGGGAATCTTCCCAACCCAGGGATAGAACTCTTGTCTCTTATGTCTCCTGCACTGGCAGATGGGTTCTCTACCACTAGTGCCACCCAGTTCAGTTCAGTTCAGTGGCTCAGTCATGCCAGGCTCTTTGTGATCCCATGAACCACAAACGCCAGGCCTCCCTGTCAGTCACCAACTCCCAGAGTTCATCCAAACTCTTGTCCATCAAGTCAGTGATGCCATCCAGCCATCTCATCCTCTGTCGTCCCCTTCTCCTCCTGCCTTCAATCTTTCCCAGCATCACGGTCTTTTCCAATGAGTCAACTCTTTGCATGAGGTGGCCAAAGTATTGGAGTTTCAGCTTTAGGATCATTCCTTCCAAAGAATACCCAGGACTGATCTCCTTTAGAATGGACTGGTTGGATCTCCTTACAGTCTAAGGGACTCTCAAGAGTCTTCTCCAACACCACAGTTCAAAAGCATCGATTCTTCGGCGCTCAGCTTTCTTCACAGTCCAACTTTCACCTCCATGCATGATCACTGGAAAAACCATAGCCTTGACTAGACGGACCTCTGTTGGCAAAGTAATGTCTCTGCTTTTGAATATGCTGTCTAGGTTGGTCATAACTTTCCTTCCAAGGAAATTTCATGGCTGCAATCACCATCTGCAGTGATTTTGGAGCCCAAAAAAATAAAGGCTGACACTGTTTTCACTGTTTCCCCATCTATTTCCCATGAAGTGATGGGACCAGATGCCATGATCTTCATTTTCTGAATGTTGAGCTTTAAGCCAACTTTTTCACTCTCCTCTTTCACATTCATCAAGAGGCTTTTTAGTTCCTCTTCACTTTCTGCCATAAGGGTGGTATCATTTGCATATCTGAGGTTATTGATATTTCTCCCGGGAATCTTGATTCCAGCTTGTGCTTCTTCCAGTCCAGTGTTTTTCATGATGTACTCTGCATATAAGTTAAATAAACAGGGTGACAATATACAGCCTTGACGTACTCCTTTTCCTATTTGGAACCAGTCTGTTGTTCAATGTCCAGTTCTAACTGTTGCTTCCTGACCTACATATAGGTTTCTCAAGAGGGGAGGCAGGTCAGGTCGTCTGGTATTCCCATCTCTTTAAGAATTTTCCACAGTTTATTGTGATTCATACAGTCAAAGGCTTTGGCATAGTCAAATCACTACGGAGATAACAGTTGTTCAATGCTCAGTCAGTTCAGTTCAGTTTAGTTGCTCAGTCGTGTCCGATTCTTTTCGGCTGCATGAATTGCAGTATGCCAGGCCTCCCTGTCCATCACCAACTCCCAGAGTTCACTCAAACTCACGTCCATCGAGTCGGTGATGTCATCCAGCCATCTCATCCTCTGTCGTCCCCTTCTCCTCCTGCTCCCAATCCCTCTCAGCACCACGGTCTTTTCCAATGAATCAACTCTCTGCATGAGGTTGCCAAAGTATTGGAGTTTCAGCCTCAGTATCAGTCCTTCCAATGAACACCCAGGACTGATCTCCTTTAGGATGGACTGGTTGGATCTCCTTGCAGTCCAAGGGACTCTCAAGAGTCTTCTCCAACACCACATATCAAAAGCATCAATTCTTCAGCACTCAGCTTTCTTTACAGTCCAACTCTCACATCCATATGTGACCATTGGAAAAACCATAGCCTTGACTAGATGGACCTATGTTGGCAAAGTAATATTTCTGCTTTTTAATATGCTATCTAGGTTAGTCATAAATTTCCTTCCAAGGAGCAAGCGTCTTTTAATTTCATGGCTGCAGTCATCATCTGCAGTGATTTTGGAGACCAAAAAAATAAAGTCTGAAACTGTTTAAACTGTTTCCCCATCTATTTCCCATGAAGTGATGGGACCAGATGCCAATATCTTAGTTTTCTGAGTGTTGAGCTTAAGCTTTAAGCCAATTTTTTCACTCTCTTCTTTCACTTTCATCAAGAGGCTTTTTAGTTCCTCTTCACTTTTTGCCATAAGGGTGGTATCATCTGCATATCTGAATTTATTGGTATTTCTCCCAGCACCTTGATTCTAGCTTGTGCTTCTTCCAGCCCAGCATTTCTCATGATGTACTCTGCATATAAGTTAAATAAGCAGGGTGACAATATACAGCCTTGACAAACTCCTTTTCCTATTTGGAACCAGTCTGTTGTTCCATGTCCAGTTCTAACTGTTGCTTCTTGATCTCAATATAGGTTTCTCAAGAGGCAGGTCAGGTGGTCTGGTATGCCCATCTCTTTCAGGATTTTCCACACTTTATTGTCATCCACACAGTCAAAGGCTTTGACATAGTCAGACGTCCCCATGTCCAAGGTAAGAGAAACCCAAGTAAGACTGTAGGTGTTGCGAGAGGACATCAGAGGGCAGACACACTGAAACCATAATCACAGAAAACTAGCCAATCTGATCACATGGACCACAGCTTTGTCTAACTCAGTGAAACTAAGCCATGCCATGTGGGGCCACCCGAGACAGATGGGTCATGGTGGAGAGGTCTGACAGAACGTGGCCCACTGGAAAAGGGAATGGCAAACCACTTCAGTATTCTTGCCTTGAGAACCCCATGAACCATATAAAAAGGCAAAATGATAGGATACTGAAAGAGGAACTCCCCAGTTCGGTAGGTGCCCAATATACTACAGGAGATCAGTGAGGAAATAACTCCAGAAAAAATGAAGGGATGAAGCCAAAGCAAAAACAATACCCAGTTGTGGATGTGACTGGTGATAGAAGCAAGGTCTGATGTTGTAAACAGCAATATTGCTTAGGAACCTGGAATGTTAGGTCCATGAATCAAGGCAAATTGGAAGTAGTCAAACAAGAGACTCCAAGAGTGAACATCGACATTCTAGGAATCAGTGAACTAAAATGGACTGGAATGGGTGAATTTAACTCAGATGACCATTATATCTACCACTGAGGGCAGGAATCCCTTAGAAGAAATGGAGTAGCCATCATGGTCAACAAAAGAGTCCAAAATGCAATACTTGGATGCAATCTCAAAAACAACAGAATGATCTCTGTTTGTTTCCAAGGCAAACCATTCAATATCGCAGTGATCCAAGCCTATGCCCCAACCAGTAACACTGAAGAAGCTGAAGTTGAATGGTTCTATGAAGACCTACAAGACCTTTTAGAACTAACACCCCAAAAAGATGCCCTTTTCATTATAGGGGACTGGAATGCAAAAGTAGGAAGTCAAGAAACACCTGGAGTAACAGGCAAATTTGGCCTTGGATTTTGGAATGAAGCATGGCAAAGCTAATAGAGTTTTGCCAAGAGAACACACTGTTCATAGCAAACAGCCTCTTCCAACAACACAAGATAAGCCTCTAAACATGGACATCACCAGATGGTCAACACCAAGATCAGATTGATTATATTTGCAGCCAATGATGGAGAAGCTCTATACAGTCAGCAAAAACAAGACCAGGAGCTGACTGTAGCTCAGATCATGAACTCCTTATTGCCAAATTCAGACTTAAATTGAAGAAAGTAGGGAAAACCACTAGATTATTCAGATATGACTTAAATCAAATCCCTTATGATTATACAGTGGAAGTAAGAAATAGATTTAAGGGACTAGATCTGATAGACAGAGTGCTGGATGAACCCTGGACGGAGGTTCATGACGTTGTTCAATGCTACCGATTGCTTAATTCCTTCAAAGAAACTGGGTGTTAGAATCATCCTCTAGAGAGAAAAAAATGCATCTGCTGGCTCCTGTATCTCACTTGTCAAAATTCTCCCCACAAGAAAGTTAATTTTCTCATATTTTTGGATGTGCACATTTGGAGCACAGATGGGGTTCTGTGATGACTTTAGTAGTCAGGGCAGGCAAGAGGTCCAGAAGGCAGGGCAAAGAAGTCTGAGCATGTGTGAAGGAGTGGAGCCTGGATGTCAGCGAAGTGAGCAGAGTCTAAAGTGGACCACAAGAACCATATGATACAGTCTCTGTAGTTCTCCTTCTTTTGGAGTTATATCTTTTTGGACATGAGGCAAATTAGGAATTAACTTATTATATCATGCAAATATATTTTTCCTCCATCTTTGCTTTGCTTTCTTCCTTTATTTTTCTCTTTGTATAGAAGAATATATGTCAATATTTCACATATGCATATGCACAACCCAAATCGTACCAAATGCATTATATGAAAAGTATTCTCTAGGCAAGTTCTACTCCCCAAAGAAACCACTTCTTAAATATTTTTAAAGAAAAAATGTCTTTACCAATTAAAAAAATGACATGCCAAGTGTTTAAAATTCAAACAACAATGAAAAGGATAACAAAGAAAGTTGAAATATTACTTAAAATTCTGCCACATATAAATTACCATCATTACCATCTAGATAGCATTCTATAAAGTAATATATAATATAATAATATACATTATACAGAGGTGGATACAGGTAAATATATAGTTGAAAAAATTATAGAGTTAAAATTTACTGAACAGGATAAGGATTATTATATTTTATTAAATTACTACATTTATTTTCTCTCAGTTTTTATAGATGAAAAAGAAATTAAAATCCAATGGAAAGGATAGCACAAATAAATATGAGGACTTCACAAATAATACTAAAATAAGTATATTATTAACTGTAAGAGGTATATTTATCTTAAATATTATATCTGTCTATATACAAAGACAAAATAATGTGAAACCCAGTAAGAATTAAAGGTTATATTTTTTAAAACTTTACATTGAAATCTTATACTCTACCAATTTGCTCTCTACTGTGAAATATGACAAAATTAGCACTCATATTTTTTCACCATTTTGTCTTTCTTCCAAATTTTTATTGTTATATTATTATTTTTACAATTTCAAGGTTTATAATAATCATAGTCTGTTCAGTAACCATAATTCCCACAGTTATGTAATCTTACCTCTATATTTACTTCTAGGAGTTACATTTTCTGAGTTCTGGCATGCTTAGAAACATCTGTTGTCTTTAAGCTTATGGACAAAACAACTTGGATAGGATATTCTTAAATCCCCCTTTTTCCTCTCAGATCTCTGTAGCCGCTGCTCCATGGTTTTCTGTATTGACTATTAAACTAAGGCTGCTTAAATCATCTTTTGATTGGCTGGATTTGTAAATATTTTTCTAAAGGAGAGTTCTTGGGCACTATTATCTGATCTCTTTTGTATCTGAGAATGTTAAATTATTGACTTTAAAGTTAAGGAACATCAGTGACTATTGTTCCCCATGGTCCCCCACCCCAGTCCACTAAATTCAATGCCTTTGTTGTTCAGCAACCCCGTGGGCACAGCATAACATAACAGGCTTCCCTGTCCTCCACTATTTTAGAGAGTTTGCTCAAGTTCATGTTTATTGAGTCAGTGAAGCTATCTAACCATATCATCCTCTGTCGCCCCTTCTTCTCTTGCCCTCAGTTTTTCCCAGTATCTTTTTCAAAGAGTCAGCTCTTTGCATCAGCAGTCCAAAGTACTGCAGTTTCAGCAACAGCATCAGTCCTTCCAATGAATCAGGGTTGATTTCCTTTAGGATTGACTGGTTTGATCTCCTTGCTGTCCAAGGGACTCTCAAGAGACATCTCCAGCACCATAATTCAACAGTATCAATTTTTTGGTGCTCAGTCATTATTTTGGTCCAACTCTCACATCCATACATGACTACTAGAAAACCACAGCTTTGACTATGTGGACCTTTGTCAGATAAGTGATATCTCTGCTTTTTAATATGCTGTCTAGGTTTGTCATAGCTTTCCTTCCAAGCAGCAATCGTCTTAATTTCACGGCTGCAGTCACTGTCTGCAGTGGTTTTGGAGCTCATGAAACAAAATCTGTCACTGTTTCCACATTTTTCCCATCCATTAGCAATGAAGTGATGGGACTGGATGCCATGATCTTAGTTTTTTGAATGTTGAGTTTTAAACAGCTTTTTCCACTCTCCTCTTTCATCCTCATCAAGAGGCTCTTTAGTTCCTCTTCACTTTCTACCATTAGACTGACATCATCTACGTATCTGAGGTTGTTGATATTTCTCCCAGCAATCTTGATTCCAGCTTATGATTCACCCAGCCTAGCATTTTGCATGATGTACTCTGTTTATGAGTTAACAAAACAGGCTGACAGTATACAGCCTTGCTGTACTCCTTACCCAATTTTGAACCAGTCACTTGTTCCATGTAAGGTTTTAACTGTTGCTCTTGACCTGAATACAGGTTTCTCAGGAAACAGGTAAGGTGGTCTGGTACTCCTATCTTTTTAAGAATTTTCCACAGTTTGTTGTGATTAATACCTTTAGCCTCACTTAAAGAGTTCCTTCAATCTTTCTCTTACAATAATTATATAACTTTGTTTATTGATTACCAGATGCTTTGTGGTTATTACATCCTTAATCACCTTCTCATAATAATCCGGCATAGACCATGATGTCATTCTCACTTTATTGACCCAAAAGTTGGTGTTAAGAGAAGTTAATAGTTCCCAGAGTTACTGAAAAGTAGTGGAGCCCTGCTGTGTGTACAGGTCTGTTTCCAGTGTCTCCCCTTTTTATTCCCTGCCATACTGCCTTCTTCTAGATGTATACAGCCTGGAGATGAGCCAGGCATGAGGCAATGTGAGGCATGGTCAGCACAGTGGATGGAAAGGAAGAGAAAGATGATTTGTCTTCTAAATTCTATTACCAGACATGTAAATAAAATAGTATTTCCAAGAACTCTCAAATCAAAAGTAAATAATCCTAGTGAAATTGGAGAATATTTCTTAGCACTATGCCCTATGGACAGTATCTTTTCAGGTTGACAGTTTCTTGGAATTCTCATGGCTGGCATAATGTACTTTGCTCTATCATGTTACCATAAAAAATGTCTTCTGTTTAGGAAAATTAAAGACATTACATCAGGATCCATATTCTCATGTCAGCTCCATTATCTTGAGTCATATTTAATAGGTATAATATTTGATATCTGTTGTTATGAACTCTCCTTTGGGATCAGTATTTAAAATATTTCTTTTAAGCCTAATCTATTCATATGACTCCACACCAGACCAAAATCAGTCACCTTAAGTCAAATGGTGAAGTGGTGAGGATCTATGAGCAGAGTTCAGAATAGATAGAACAGTGACCTCATATACATGTATCAAATCTTAGAAGAATGAATGGTTTGTATATCACAAATGAAATATGCAACCCCGGTAGATTGGGCCATTTCATCACTAATAGTCTCAGGGGAAAGTAGAGATATTAAATTACATTAGGTATAAAAGCTAAAAGAATTTCTTTCTCACTTAGTATATTTAGAGAGGGCCACCCATGTCTTCAGATTGAGGGCAATCTGATAGCGATGAATGCTTTTCCCTACCCTCTGTGACCTCCCAGGGCACTTACCCTCTCTATTACCTCTTGACACTTTGTCAATGGGTGGCATTAATTCTTTAACAGATTAATTTCTTACATATAAACTTCTACTACTATGTATTAGCTCTGGAATTGACCATAGTCCACCTTGTTTAGTTCTTGGCACACAAAAGCCATTCAATAAATATTTGTTAAGTACTGTATTTCCTGTAAGTCTTGTCTTCTGAGCTAAAATGTCAGAGGACAGAGTTCAAAGTTTATCCTCTGAAATGTCCACTGGGCCCAGTAATGCTGAGCAGAAAGCAGGATCTCAATGATGGTTTGTTGTACTGAGTTGAATGAAATCACATGGAATACAGAAAGCTGGCTTCTTGGCTGCTGATTTTATGCTTCCACAGTACTTTGTGCATGCCTCTTTTGTAGTCTGTAATGGGATCTATGTTAACTTTTTGTTCCTGTGTTCAGCGGTCTCTCAACATTTTGTATCTTCTGAGAGAAGTATTTATTTGTCTTTTTAAAAATTGAGGTATAGTTGAGTTACAATATTGTATTTATTTCAGGTGTACAGCATGATTCACTTGTAAATATATATATATATATCTCCTCATATATATATATTTCAGATTATTTTCCACTATTGATTATTGTAAATTATTGAGTATAGTTCCTTGTGCTATATAGTAAGTCCTTATTGCTTATCTGTTTTATGTAAAGTTCAGTTCAGTTCAGTCACTCAGTCATGTCCGACGCTTTGTGACCCCGTGAATCGCAGCACGCCAGGCCTCTCTGTCCATCACCAACTCCTGGAGTTCACTCAGATTCACGTCCACTGAGTCAGTGCTGCCATCCAGCCATCTCATCCTCTGTCGTCCCCTTCTCCTCCTGCCCCCAATCCCTCCCAGCATCAGAGTCTTTTCCAATGAGTCAACTCTTCGCATGAGGTGCCCAAAGTACTGGAGTTTCAGCTTTAGCATCATTCCTTCCAAAGAAATCCCAGGGCTGATCTCCCTCAGCATGGACTGGTTGGATCTCCTTGCAGTCCAAGGGACTCTCAAGAGTCTTCTCCAACACTACAGTTCAAAAGCATCAATTCTTCGGTGCTCAGCCTTCTTCACAGTCCAACTCTCACATTCATACATGACTACTGGAAAAACCATAGCCTTGACTAGATGGACCTTAGTCGGCAAAGTAATGTCTCTGCTTTACAATATGCTATCTAGGTTGGTCATAACTTTTCTCCCAAGGAGTAAGCGTCTTTTAATTTCATGGCTGTAGTCACCATCTGCAGTGATTTTGGAGCGCAAGAAAATAAAGTCTGACACTGCTTCCACTGTTTCCCCATCTATTTCCCATGACATGATGGGACTGGATGCCATGATCTTCATTTTCTGAATGTTGAGCTTTAAGCCAAGTTTTTCACTTTCCACTTTCACTTTCATCAAGAGGCTTCTTAGTTCCTCTTCACTTTCTGCCATAAGGGTCGTGTCATCTGCATATATGAGGTTATTATAGTATCTTTCAATTCCATATTCCAATTTATCCCTTTCCCTCTTTCCTCTTTGGTAACCATATGTTTATTTACTATTTCTGTTTTGTATATGGATTCATTTGTCTTATATTTTAGATTCCACATATAAGTGATATAATATATATTTTTCTTTGTCTGATTTCATTTTGTATGATATTTTTTGGGTTATCCATATTGCTCCAAATGGCAGTATTTCTTTTTATGGCTGAATAATATTCCAAGGGTCTATGGGCACTTGGGTTGCTTTTATTTCTTGTCTATTTGAAAGTGGTGCTATGAACATTTGCATGCATGTATCTTTTCAAATGAGAGTTTTCATCTTTTTCGGATATATGCCCAGGAGTGGGATTGCTTGTTCATATGGTAGCTCTATTTTTAGTTTCTTAAGGAACCTCTATACTGTTTTCCATAGTGACTGCACCAATTTATATTTCTACCAACAGTGTAGGAGGGTTCCTTTTTGAGAGAAGTATGGATATATCATTCTTTCTGAATAATTTTGGATGTGGCAAATGATGAATAAAGAAAAGGAACTAAAATTCTATTAATTGGCTACTATGCCAGGCATGTGGCTGTGCTATGTGCATTACATATGTTAATTCAGTTAATCCTCCCAAATCTCATGAAGTTAGTAATCAAATATTCATTTTATAGTTGGCAACACTAAAACTTGATTGCTTGCCCTAAATTATATATCTAGCAAGGGCCAGACCAGAGATGGAAATTTTATCTTTCCGACTCTAAAGCCCTCCCTCATTCTTACAGTGCTGACTCACTTTTGCATTATTTAGTGAGCTAACTAATGGAAACAGCTATGGTGAACTACAAGTAGAGTTCTTATGTCTACCCCACAGTAGAGTCTGGATACTTAGGGGACCCTCACAAGGGAATCATTTTCACATCAAAGGGATGTGTTTAAGCAATATTGCTTACTCCTATCAAGACTGCTTTTTCCGAATGTTAGTAAACTTAGTTAGCATCAGATACTGCACAAGAGAAAAATTTTGGTTTTCTCTTTTTTTTTAGTGAGATGCATGCCAGAAAACTCAACTTAAAATCACTGAAGCTAGCCTACCTCACCCTAGCAGCCCTCAGCCCCAGAGATGAAGCACTGAAAACTGGCAATAACTGGGTTGCCTCTTTTAGAAAGACAAGTCACCTTTGAGTAAAGAGAGTAACTTCCTCCAAAAGGGTAGAAATAAGGCCTCTTGAGTGTGCGCTAAGTTGCTTCAGTCACATCCAGCTCTTTGCAATCCTATGGACAGTAGCCTGCCTAGCTCCTCTGTACATGAGATTCTCCAGGAAAGAATACTGGAGTAGGTTGCCATTCCTTCCTCCAGGGGATCTTCCCAACCCAGGGATCAAACCCCAGTCTATTATCTTTCCTGCATTGGCCACCTGGGAAGCCCAAGGCTTCTCGCAGCCCCGGATAACAAGTCTTAATGACAGGGTTAGTAAGAAGCTCCTTTGGCCAGGGAAAGGGGATATTATAAGACTCTTGAGTTTTGGGAATTTAAAAGGAAATTGCATCCCAAGGAGATATGGAGTTGTATCCCAAGGAGATATGGAGGTGATGGGTGCTTTAATATATCAGCCTTTATTCTTCTTTCCTTTTTTTGTTTTGGCTGTGCTATGTGACATGTGGGATCTTAGTTCCCCAACCAGGAATTGAACCCTGGCCCCGTGCATTAGAAGCATGGAGTCTAAACCACTGGACCACCAGAGAAGTCCCAAATATATCACCTTTAAAACTGATTAGAGCTACTCATGCACACAGATAGTTTTAAAGATATCAGTTTCTAGGTAAAGTTGTCTTAAAGCTCAACATTAAGAAAACTAAGATCATGGCATCTGGTCCCATCACTTCAAGGCAAATAGATGGGGAAATAGTGGAAACAGTGGCTGACTTTATTTTGGAGGGCTCCAAAATCACCGTGGATGGTGATTGCAGCCATGAAATTAAAAGACACTTGCTCTTTGGAAGGAAAGTTATGACCAACCTAGACAGCATATTAAAAAGCAGAGACATTACTTTGCTGACCAAGGTCCGTCTAGTCAAGGCTATGGTTTTTCCAGTGGTCATGTATGGATGCGAGAGTTGGACTGTAAAGAAAGCTGAGTGCTNCAAGGTCTGTCTAGTCAAGGCTATGGTTTTTCCAGTGGTCATGTATGGATGCGAGAGTTGGACTGTAAAGAAAGCTGAGTGCTGAAGAATTGATGCTTTTGAAATGTGGTGTTGGAGAAGACTCTTGAGAGTCCCTTGGACTGTAAGGAGATCCAACCAGTCCATCCTAAGGGAGATCAGTCCTGGGTGTTCATTGGAGGGACTGATGTTGAAGCTGAAACTCCAATACTTTGGCCAACTGATGCAAAGAGCTGACTCATTTGAAAAGACCCTGATGCTGGGAAAGACTGAGGGCAGGAGGAGAAGGGGACGACAGAGGATAAGATGGTTGGACGGCATCACCAGCATAATGGACATGGGTTTGGGTGGACTCCGGGAGTTAGTGATGGACAGGGAGGCCTGGCGTACTGCAGTTCATGGGGTCACAAAGAGTTGGACACAACTCTGTGACTCAACTGTACTGAATTTCCCTATGTGTATGGATTTTATTCCCTAAAATATATCTACCTGAGAATTTACCTATGTTCAGAATAGTGCTTTTTCCATTTTATAAGAGAAAGGCATATTCCTCACCCATCACCCATCCTAAATCTTTCAAAAGTACACAGCTTCCAGTTGTTAAAAATAATCTAGGCATCTAAGGGTGAAATTCCTTTAATAAGTAAGGTACCATAAACCCTTAGGACTTTCAGTCTTTCCTTGTATTAAAAATGCTTATATTAAGATTGATCAACTTGTTAGAAAGAAAGAATTTGAATGGTTTTGGCATTTCCATTTCAGATATATGGTAGAGTGGGATAGTGGGGTTAATTACAATATTTATTTAGTGATTTTCCCTTTTCTACCCTTCAGCTATTGTCAAAGATGCATTCTTCTAAGGCAGAGTACTGCTGGAGCAAAGAAAAGAGACTCTCATTAAGAAGCACTGAACATGAAAACACTTTTATCCATGTTTTAGAAGTAAGCATTTCTTTTCAGTTCTTATCAACACTTGTTCTTATGATCTGAAATGTGCTGGAAAGAAAAACACCTTCAGACAGCCAAAGAGCTAGATATAGTTTTAAATGATTTCAAACGGGTTCTAAAATTACCAAAAAAATTATCTTATATTCAATAAATTCTCTTATGTGGGGATTAAAATAAACCACCTGACCCTTGGCATGCAATTACTATCATGTGACTGCGCTTCCAACTGGCATAGTTGGAGGAAAAGTGCTCACTCTACTTAAAAGCCACTGAACTCTTAATGCACGTGAAAAGTGAAATTGTACCTGTGTATCCAGCCTCTAGTTTAGCCGCCAGTGAACCCTGCCTCCTGGCACTTTTTTCCCCCTGCCCCAGTGCCGTGCGCTCTGTACATGCATTGGGATATGTGTGTATGATTAACACAACAAGAAAGGAGAAAGAAAGAAAGAGTTAGTTGCTGAGTCGTGTCTGACTCTTTGTAAAACCCTGGACTGTAGCCCTCCAGGCTCCTCTGTCCACAGCATTGTCCAGCAAAAATGCTGGATTGGTTGTCATTTCCTTTTCCAGGGGATCTTCCCAACCAGGGATGGAACCCAGGTCTCCCACATTGCAGGCGGATTCTTTACCAGCTGAACCACCAGGGAAGCCTGAGAATACTGGAGTGGGTAGCCTGTCCCTCCTTCGGGAGATCTTCCCAACCCAGGAATCAAACCAGGGTCTCCTGCACTGGCAGGTAGATTCTTTACCATCTGAGCCATCAGGGAAGCCCCATGATGGAATACTCAGTTATAACCCAGGCCAAGCTAATGAAGCACACACAGTTTGTATAAGTCCTGGAAACACGGTGCTCAGTGAAATAAGCCAGACACAAAAGCAACCTGATATATTACATCTTGATCAAGTCTTTCATCAATGATTCCATTTCTACCACATTCTACCAGGAAAAACAAACAAAAAAAAAAACACGGTGGTGAAAACAGATCAGTAGTTGTGAAAGGCTGGGACCATGAAAGGTTTTTCTGCCGAAGCCCATGAGGGAATGTTTCAGGGTAAAGGAAACATTCTTTATCTACATTGTGCTTTCAAATCAATTTACTAAAGTCCTCCCACCTTGTACTTTTTAAAAAGAGACTGAATTTTGTGTGCACTAAAATATCAATAAGCTATGTTTTCAGGAAAATCTTTTTCGTTGTTATTACTGAAATGCTAGTATAGACCAAAGTGAAAGTGAAAGTTACTCATTCATGATCTACACTTTGCGACCCTGTGGACTATGCAGTCCATGATATTCTCCAAGCCGGAGTGCTGGAGTGGGTAGCCTTTTCCTTCTCCAGGGCATCTTTCTAGCCCAGGGATAGAACCCAGGTCTCCCACATTGCAGCTGGAGTCATTACCAAGCTGAGCTACCAGGGAAGTCAGTGTAGAGCAATGTGCAGTTAATTAGCTATATGTAGCATTGGACTTTTGAGTGGAGTGCTTCAAACTGAATTTTCCTAGCAGTACTCATGATTCTTGGGGGTTCTAGGTGATGCAGTAGTAAAGAATCTGCCTGCCAGTGCAGCAAACACAAGAGACGTGGATTCGATCCCTGGGTCAGAAAGATCCCCTGGAGAAGTGAGTGGCAACCCACTCCAGTATTCTTGCCTGGAGAATCACATGGACAGGGGAACCTGTGGGCTACAGTTCATGGGGCCACAGAGTCAGACATATGTGATAAAACCTATTAATTAATAAAAATACATGATTTCTTTCACCTTTGGTTTAATATTAAGGTTTTTTATATATAAATGAATAAAATTACAATACTGTTAGACTCTGGACCTGTTGTTTTTTAGTAGTATATGCTTTCTTTTTCATAAAGTATCAAAACTTTTACTAGGAGTCTTAAAATCTAATGAAGTTATTAAAAAACACATTACTTTTATCTCTCATGTTATCCTAATTTATGGCTATAGGTTTTAT
>SJYQ01002134.1:1002208-1021022 GCA_006410935.1 Redunca redunca
GCAGAATAGTTTATATCTTTTAATCTTGTTTATCTTGCTCCTCTCCACTGGTTATCTTGCTCTCCATACCACTGTTTGTTCTCTGTATCTGTGAGTCTATTTCTACTTTGTTATATATAATCATTTGTTTTAATTTTTAGATCCCGCATGTAAGTGATCACATAGAGTGCACCTGTCTGACTTATTTAACTAAGCATAATACCTTCTAGATTCATCCATGTTGCTACAAATGGCAGAATTTCATTCTTTTTATAGCTGAATAATATTCCATTATACACACACACACACACACACACACTTCTTTATTTATTTAATATTTTTGGACACTTAGGTTGCTGCCATATCTTGACTCTAGTAGATAATGCTGCTATGAACACGGAGGTGCATGTATCTTTTTGAATTAGTGTTTACACTATTTCCAGTGGAATTGCTAATGAATTATATGATAGTTCTATTTTTAGTTATTTGAGAAACTTCTGTACTATTTTCCATAGTGGCTGCACCAATTTATAGTCACACCAACAATGTAATAGAGCTCCCTTTTATCCACATCCTTGACAACATTCATTATTTGTGTTCTTTCGGATGATAGCCATTCTGACAAGTGTGAGGGCACAGGTGGTTTTGATTTGCATTTCCCTGATGATTAACGATATTGAAAATCTTTTCATGTGTTTGTTGGCCATCTGTATGTCTTCTTTGGAAAAATGTCTGTTTGGGTCTTCTGCCCATTGTTTAATCCAGTTGTTCTTTTGATATTGAGTTGTGTGAACTGTTTATATATTACAAAAATAATAAAGGACATCAATCCTTTATCAGTCATATTATTTGTAAATATTTTATCCCATTCAGTTGGTTTTATTTTCATTTTGTTGATCATTTCCTTTGTTGTGCAAAAGCTTTTCAGTTTCCTTAGCTGACAGATCAAGCAAATTTTTTGCTATGATACATGTCAGAGTGTTCTGCCTATGCTCTCTTTTAGGAGTTTTATGGTCTTTAATCCATTTTGAGTTTGTTTTATGGTGTTAGGAAATGTTTTTATTTTATTCTTTCACATGTAGTTCCAGTTTTCCCAGCCCCACTGACTGAAGAGTTTGTCTTTTTTCCATTGTATATTCTTGCCTCTTTTGTCCTAGACTAATTGATCACAAATGATGGTTTTATTTCTGGGCTTTCTATTCTGTTTTACTTACCTTTGTGACAGTAGCATGCAGTTTTGATTAATGAAGCTTTGTAATACAGTCTGAAGTCAGGGAGCATAATACTTTGAGCTTTGTTCTTTTTTTCACAAAATTGTTTCAGTGATTTGGAGTCTTTTGTGGCTCCATATACATTTTAGGATTATTTGTTCTAGTTTGGTGAAAAATGTCATAGTGAATTTTAATAGAGATTGAATTAAATCTGTATATATTTCTTTGGGGATTATGGACATTTTAAGAATATTAATTCTGCCAATCAGAAAACACAGGATATCTTTCTATTTCTTTGAAGAAATACAGCTTTCGTATTTGTCTGATCATGAAATGATATGTCTGTTGTGAAAATGTTGATGGAAAAATGAAAGGCAGAGAATAATTAAAAAGTTAAAGCTTTGAGGAAAATAATACTGAAATTTCTTGACTAGTACTGAAGAAAATATAATGAAAAGTATAAAGAGAAAAGGAAAAAAAAATATGTGGAAGAATTCCAATTTCTGCAATGAACCACTATCAACAGTTGTATGAATTATTTTTTTCTTTCTAACATTTTCAAAAAACAAACATGCACACACATGCAATTACGTATGTTTGTTAGAAATTTTATATATATATATATGTGTGTGTGTGTGTATAGTTTTAGAAAAGGCAGAGGAACCAGAGATGAAATTGCCAACATCTGCTGGATCATTGAAAAAGCAAGAGAGTTCCAGAAAAACATCTCTTTCTACTTTATTGACTATGCTAAAGCCTTTGACTGTGTGGATCATAGTAAACTGTGGAAAACTCTGAAAGAGATGGGAATACAAGACAACCTGACCTGAATCTTGAGAAACCTATATGCAGGTCAGGAAGTAACAGTTAGGACATGGAGCAACAGACTGGTTCCAAATAGGAAAAGGAGTAGGCCAAGGCTGTATATTGTCACCCTGCTTATTTAACTTATATGCAGAGTACATCATGAGAAACGCTGGGCTGGAAGAAGCACAAGGTGGAATCAAGCTTGCTGGGAGAAATATCAATAACCTCAGATATGCAGATGATACCACCCTTATGGCAGAAAGTGAAGAGGAGCTAAAAAGCCTCTTGATGAAAAAAAAAAAAAGCAAAAGAGGAGAGTAAACAGTTGGCTTAAAAGCTCAACATTCAGAAAACTAAGATTATGACATCTGGTCCCATCACTTCATTGGAAATATATGGGGAAACAGAGGAAACAGTGTCAGACTTTATTTTGGGGGGCTCCAAAATCACTGCAGATGGTGACTGCAGCCATGAAATTTCCTTGGAAGGAAAGTTATGACCAACCTAGATAGCATATTGAAAAGCAGAGACATTACTTTGCCGACTAAGGTCCATCTAGTCAAGGCTACGGTTTTTCCAGTAGTCGTGTATTGATGTGAGAGTTGGACTGTGAAGAAGGCTGAGCGCCAAAGAATTGATGCTTTTGAACTGTAGTGTTGGAGAAGACTCTTGAGAGTCCCTTGGACCACAAGGAGATCCAACCAGTCCATTCTGAAGGAGGTCAGCCCTGGGATTTCTTTGGAAGGAATGATGCTAAAGCTGAAACTCCACTACTCTGGACACCTCATGCAAAGAGTTGACTCTTTGGAAAAGACTCTGATGCTGGGAGGGAATAGGGGCAGGAGGAGAAGGGGATGACAGAGGATAAGATGGCTGGATGGCATCACTGACTCGATGGACGTGAGTCTGAGTGAACTCCGGAAGTTGGTGATGGACAGGGAGGCCTGGTGTGCTGCGATTCATGGGGTCGCAAACAGTCAGACATGACTGAGCGACTGAACTGAAGTGAACTGATATATATATATGCACACACAGACACATTAAAATGAACAGTGCTTTCTATTCCTTTAATTTCAGTTCAATACATAAGACTTTCTCTATATGTATTTATCTATCATCTATACCTGTATCTATACTTATTCCTACCTGTTTACTTTGGTCTCATCAAACACTCCTAATGGTGAGAAAAGCCATGACTAACTTATACTATAGGGTCAATAGCTTCTGTGATTAGGTCTAATTATAAATACCTACTATTCCTTATTTAAAGCATTAAAAATCTATTTGTAGATTTTTAATGCATATATTTACCTACTAATAAAATCAAATATTCATCTTAGAAGACAGCACTATAACACCTTATGTCACTCTATCCTCACCCAGAATTACGTTTTCATACTAGCCACTGGCACAAGCCTGCCAACACCCTAATGAGTACATGCTGCATCATGGGATGTGAGCACTTATAAGTAGAGAGACATAGGGAATGTGTGATATATGGTCTTTATTTCCTTGACCTACATCTTTCTACTTCCCTAGGAAGACTGGATGTTTTCCTTTTCATCCCCACATATATTTCTTTGATGGCATATGTCCCTTATTGCATTTATTTGAGTAGCAGAAGTGATTTTCTTACCTAAGAGGTAGGTACAAAACACATCAAATTTTATAATTTTTTTCTTTTTGAAAAAAATTGACCTGGATCCAAGCTCTTGCTTGAAAGAATGGAAACTAATTCAGTCTCAGTTGTGCCCTCTCCATCGTAATACAAGTGAAAGTGAAAGTCTCTTAATCATGTCTGACTCTGTGACTCCATGGACTATATAGCCTGCCAGGCTCCTCTAGCCATAGAATTCTCCAGACCAGAATACTGGAATGGGAAGTTGTTCTCTTCTCCAGGGGATCTTCCCAACCCAGGGATCGAACTAAGGTCTCCCACATTGCAGGCAGATTCGTTACCATCTGAGCCACCAGGAGAAGCTGAAGAATACTGGAGTGGGTAGCCAATCCCTTCTCCAGGGGATCTTCTAGACCCAGGAATCAAACCAGGGGCTCCTGCTTTGCAGGCAGATTCTTTACCAGCGGAGCTACCAGGGAGTGGGATCCAGCAATTCTGAGAAAGGTGGGAGGACTTTGCTCGTGAGCCACTCATCTAATTGCCCGTCTCACAGGCCCTTTTGAGCGCATCAGAGACTCTGTTTCCTTGGTCACTCATGTGGACCTGTCAGTCTTTCATTACGTTCCTACTTTATGGTTGTATCATTTCTCACTAAGGTTTTCCTCTGCTTGTGAAAGGAATATTGAGTATCATTCACAGAAAGCCCCTAAATCCCAACCCTGTCCCTTTAGGAAGGTAGAAATACAGAGAAATGCTTTCAACTTAACATCCATAGTGAAAACACAAGTTAGCATCACGTGTTTATGTGTCTGTGTCACTCTACTGCCTCGCTCTGGATTCCTTAAACCAACCTAGTGCTTGACACATACTTGTATGTCAACAAATGTAAATGAATTCATCCATTCATTATTGTTTCCGACTTAGAAACAAAGATGCATGTCCTATAATTTCCATGTCTTTCCATCACCTATAATTTAGGAATCAAGATCCTATTTCTGGTTCTGCTACTTTGTTCCGTCTCTATGGAGAGCGGGAAGTAAGCAANAGTAAGCGAAACCATTGAACATCAATATTTTGACTGAGTAGTTTCTCAGAAGAAGAAGGATGTGAGAACCTGAAATAAAGATCAAAATATCTGGTTACCTCTAAAAAAGAAATACCTTATATATGCTGTATTGCAGCTTTCCACATTCTGGAGGAATTGACTGTTGTAAACTATTATGTATTACAAACTATTGCTCTAAACCACCACAAGGCAAGCTGCGTCCTGGTGATGGAATGGCTGGTGAGGAGGAGGAATCAACAGCATATGGACTAGGAGCAATTTTTAGTGCTTTGTGTTTGCCCCTTGCCTAGGCATGGCGAGGGGTAGTTAGCCATCCAAATTAGTGTTTGAGTCTCTGAGAAGATTCACTGATGGTTCTGGGCTCATAGTAATGAGACTCTAGGCATTTGATCTGGAGGTGGAGGGACATTGCAGCAGGAACTTCAAGTAGTGGCAATGATCAGCTTAGTTATTTTTGACATCACAGAAATGTGATTTTGCAGATAGACTGTTTATTAAGAAAATTGTAATTTAATATTCCAGTTAATAATGTTATAAAATTAAAACACTAGATAAAAAACCCTTTATGTATATATATGTAAATATGTATATATATGCAAAAATCCTCTATGTATATGTTCCTTAACTTCTTTATATTTATAGCAGGGCTTGCCAGGTGGTGATAGTGGTAAAGAATGCTTGGGACTGGTGCAAGGGGAGGACCCAGAGAGATGGTATGGGGTGGGAGGTGGGAAGGGATTCATGTTTGGGAACGCTTGTACACTCGTGGTGAATTCATGTTAATGCTTGGTAAAAGCAATACAGTAAAGTAAAAAAAAAAAAAAGAGAGAGAGAGAATCTTCCTGTCAGTGTAGGAGATGCAAGAGATGTGGGTTCAATCCCTGGGTCAGAAAGATCCCCTGGAGTAGGAAATGGCAACCTGCTCCAGTATTTTTGCCTGGACAAATGCCATGGACTGAGGAGCTTGGCAGGTACAGTGCATGAGGTCACAAAAAGTCAGGTACAACTGAGCAACTGAGTACACACACACATATATAGCAACCTTTAAGTGGAACATTTCTGTTGGTTTGAGAAGTCCATTGGGCAAAAAACCTTAAGTGGAAAACAATAGAGAAGTGCTAGAGTCATATGTGGGACTCACTACCATGAGAGCAAAATTGGTCCTGGGACTTTTGTCCTCACTGCCCTTTTCCATCAATGTTAAAATAGGACAATAAATTACAGGAATATAGACTGGAGGAAATTCCTGTGAATAAAGAGGTTTAGAGATTCCTTCTTTTATTTTCCTAATCCAAGTGAGGGAGCTCACAGTCTACTTACAGAGGTTGAGAGTGCCTGGAAGGAGGAGACATCAGCCTCTTGATCCCTGGCAGAAAGTTTGCTGAGCACAGAGAATCTACTGTGTAGTTTGTGGTAACTGAGCTCTTGGGAGACCCTGACATGTGTGGCTAGCAGTCTGGAGGAGCTCTGTAGGATGGAGGCGATGTATATGATCCAGGGCAAGGAGAGAGCAGACGTTATATTTGGCCAAGCATAGCTCGAGATTGGGACAGTCTGGACCCAGATGGCTTGTATGATGACATTCTTCCATGCTTCCATTCTTCCCAAAAGAAGATTGGGAAAAGAAAGGAACTATTAAACATAAAAAAAGAATTGCAGCAAGCACATAGAATTAGTGAGCAAGCAAGTGATAAAGAAGATAAAATTATGAAAGCAAACAGAATTGTAAGACTCTAGCTTAACATCATTGTTCATTTTATCAGTATAAGGGGATTGGTGGCTTCTTCTAGGGTAGAGGAGGGAAGTGAGAAGTTCCTTCACTGGGGGCAGTAGCTGGGTTTTTACAGATTTAAAAAGGTTTTTAAGTTTTTCATACAGAAATATTTATGATATGGAACCATTGTTTTGCTTAACGTTTTGTGATTTTATTAAAGCCATTGTATTAATTAGTACTGTGTTCAACTGCAAAATACAGAAGAGTTGTTAGCTCTAGATGAAAAAGCTAAAGGCATATTTGCCAAACATAATGAGTAGTCTGGCAGTAAGAGTGAAGAGCAGGGGGGTTTAATAATGACCTTGAGGACCTAGGCTTCTCTCATATTTCTTTTCTACCATCTTGAATTTATTGGAATTTATGCTTATGCATGTTGTTTCATGGGCATTGGAAGCTGCCACAACTCCAGGGTCCATGACTGCATTCTAGACTAAAGAATGGGCATTTATAATTGTCAGGCAAAGGAGAAGCGTACTGAAAGTGTAAGTTTATTAACCAATCTTTAATGCTAGCACATAACCATTCTAACTTCCCTGTTGGCTCAGTGGTAAAGAATCCACCTGTTAATGCAGGAGACACGGGTTCAATCCCTGGGTCAGGAAGATCCCCTGGAGAAGGAAATGACAACCCACTCCAGTATTCTTGCCTAGACTGCCATGTAGAAATGATTCCAAGGTTTCCCTGGGCCCTGGCAGGAGAGTGGGCCTTGATATTTTGCCATGAGGGAAAATGGGAGAAATGTTTATTGATGGGCTGAGTGTGTCTGTTCTTTTCTGTAAAAACTCATAGAAGCGAAGACCAAATGGACAGTGAAACCAATTTCTTTAAGATTAGGGAATTTAACTAGTCTATGGGATCTTGTAAGTTGTATATGATGACTGAGTAAAGTGCAAATGAGTAAAATTTGCATGTTACATATGTCATAAGTTAATCCATCATTCTCATAACTAGTTATTGTTTGGAACAAAGCTCTATGCCCAGAATAGCAACTTTCAATTTACCTACCCAAATGTAGTTTTGCTCAAAATTATCTGTTCATCTAAATGAACATTCATAATCTACTTGGGCTTTGTTGTTGTTCCATCGTCAAGTAGTGCCTGACCCTTTGTGACCCCATGAACTTCAGCACTCCAGGTTTTCCTGTCCCTCACCATCTCTTGGAGTCTGCTCAAGTTCGTGTCCAATGAATCGGTAATGCCACTTAACCATCTCATCCTCTGATGCCCCCTTCTCCTCCTGCCCTCAATCTTTCCCATCATCAGGATCTTTTCCAATGAGTCGGCTCTTTGCATCAGGTGGCCAAAGTATCAGAACTTCAGCTTCAGCATCAGCCCTTCCAAAGTGTATATTCAGGGTTGATTTCCTTTAAGCTTGACTGATTTGATATCCTTGCTTTCCAAGGGTCTCTCAAGAGTCTTCTCCAGCACAACTACTTGGGCTACCAAAACAAAATATCATAGACTGCACACTTTCAAAAAGGGAAATTGATTTTCTCATAGTCCTGGAGGCTGGAAAGTCTAAGATCAGGATGCTGGCAAGTTTCATTCTGAGAACTCCTATCTTGTCTTGCAGGCAGCATCCACGTTGCTGTATGAATGTTCAGAGACAAGAGTGAGAGCAAAATGTCTTGTGTCTCTTCTTATAAGGACTCTAATCCTACCGTGTCACAGATCCACCCTTATGACCTCATCTGACCTTGATTGCCTCCTTATAGGCTCTATCTTTAAATAGTCACATTAGGGATTAGGGCTTTAACATATGAATTTTAGGTGCTAAAATTTAGTCCATAACATCCCTTCAAGATATAATGACACGAAAGTTGTAATCCTAAACAGAAAATGTATTTTTTGATTCTAGGTTCAATAAAATACCTTTTGTAGTAATCCCTATCATAAGTCATGGTATCTTCTATCCAACAGGTGTTCAAGGTCTTTAGAAAGATTTGTGAAGAAACAAAAAGCAACACAAATACACTTCTCATTACAGTCCTATTTTTGGCCAGAATTCATCTTGAGAGGTCACCCAGAATGATAAATATCAGTAGTTCAGAGGTTAAGTTATTTTCCTCCACATAAACCTTAGTCAGTTTTATGATTTTTAATTCTTGTTTTAATTAGATATCAGAGAATATTGAAAAATTTCCTCTAATGAGCTTTTTTTTTCTTCTTCAATGAGAGATGACTTAAGTTATAGGGCTTGCCAAGTACATATCAGGTCTTGATCAAGGAAATAGTTCTGATCTATTTAATATAATATTTAAAACTGAGGATATAAGCAATCCACATTGATAAACTGATCACTATGATTTAATAGAAAAATATTGAACTAGAAATTTAGGAGAAAATGTCTCTGGTCTTGTGGGATAAATTCTAAGAACACCCAGTGTAAAACCAACAAGAGCCTTGGATAGGAAGGCAGAAGATCTGAGTTTAAATATATTATCACTTCACTTTTCTGAGTCTCAATTTCTTTGTCCGTGAAATAGGACAACCTATTTCTGCCTAAAAGTATGGGTATATGAGTATGGATCTATTTAGAATTAAGTCAGCCATATTATTGATATGAAATAAATTTGTATGAGGTATGTCCTATGTAAGCAAGTATGTAATGAACTAATAATTGTAGTTCCAACAAACTTTTGATTTTTGATCAAATGAATAGACATTAAAGAAAGTTTGTTGAATGGCTAAGAGAGTGTGTCATAGACAAGTGATTTACCACTTTATTTCTTTTCCTCTCATATTCAGAGTTTGCCCTATGTGATCTTCCAGCTGTTTATATTTAAAATATTTTAAGTCAGAATAGGATTCAAATTCATCGTTCTTAAGAGTTGTATGAGGGATCAGCAGTGAAAAACTTACCTTAGGCAGGGCAAGGTTTGTGGACTCGATCAGCCACTAACGTTCCAAAAGCATGGAAATGATCTTCTCTTTTCAGATTTCTTTTGTCAAAAGTTACAGAATTAGTGTATATTTGTTGAAAATGTGAACAAATCTAGCCCTATATAAAAATTTTAAGAATAAAAGAAAGTCTTTCTTTCCACCATTTTTATCTTCCTTCATATCCTGTTTTCTAGGACAAAAGTTTAAAGCATATATTTTCATCTCTCTCTCTCTCATATTCAAATGAAAGGATACATGGGTAGAATATTTTTAGTGAATTGTACCATAGTAAGTGCATTTATGATTTATAAAGAGAGTAATAGAAAGTCCCCAAAGAATGACTCTTCATTGTACAACTTGTCATACTATAAAACCAAAGTCCCAGTGTTTGGGATTGTGCCTGGTGAATCAGTGCCCAGAATGGCTCATCCTGGCACCCTATAATTATGTCTCACAGATGACAACATTATCTACATCCATCCTCAGTTGGCTTAATGATAATCAGATGATGTTGCTTCCTCTTTTTTAAACACAAATCTGACTTGAGAATCCCTTGGATTACAAGGAGATCCAACCAGTCCATCCTAAAGGAGATCAGTCCTGGGTGTTCACTGGAAGGATTGATGTTGAAGCTGAAACTCTGATACTTTGGCCACCTGATGTGAAGAACTAACTCATTTGAAAAGACCCTGATGCTGGGAAAGATTGAAGGGAGGAGGAGAAGGGGACGACAGAGGATGAGATGGTTAGATGGCATCACCAACTCAGTGGACATGAGTTTGGGTAAACTCTGGGAGTTGGTGATGGACAGGGAGGCCTGGAGTGCTGCGGTTCACGGGGTTACAAAGAGTTGGAGCAACTGAGCAACTGAACTGATATGACTTTAAATAATAAAGTTGTTCAACTGTGAGTAAGATGGGGTGGATGCCCCTTGGATTGGGTATTTGGCATAGTTACTAAAACAGAGTTGAGGGGGATTCCTTGACAGTCAGTGGTCAAGATTCCATGCTCACATTGCCAAGGGCCAAGTTTGGTCCCTGGTCAGAGAACTAAGACCCTACAAAGTGTGTGACCAAAAATATAAAATAAATAACACTTTTAAAACAGAGCTGAGATCTATAAATGTAGATTTTACTTTTCGGGGTGGGGGGGGAATTTAGACTTTAATCAATGAAAACAATCCAGTATGTTTCATTATTTTAACACATTTTGCTTTTTTTGTAGAGGTCTATTTCCTGCTTTTGTAAGTATAACTACAGTTTGCTTAAATCGTAGGACTTTTAGAAGTTTATGTCCCAACATTATCTGAAGCTGGGCTTCCCAGGGGGCCCTAGTGGTAAAGAGCCCACCTGCCAAAGTAAGAGACAGAAGAGACGTGGATTGGATCCCTGGGTTGAGAAGATCCCTGGAGGAGGGCAGGGCAACCCACTCCAGTATTCTTGCCTGGAAAATCCCATGGACAGAGGAGCTTGGTGGGCTACAGTCCATAGGGTAACAAAGAGTCGGGCACAATCAAAATAACTTAGCACACATGCATTATCAGAAGCTGGGGTGGCAAAGGTTTTAGAGTTTTCAATATGAAATTTTATGCCTCCTCCTCCTGTTTCTGTTTGCCTTTGGTCATAGAGGCCTTCACACTTTGCTGCTGGTCGTTGAGATTGAAAATGGAGACCTGGGACATGGCTATACATCTTATATCTTCCTCAACGTTTCACTTCTAAACATCTTTAATAATCATTTATATTGACCTTAATCATGTTCTAAAAGTTATATAATTTTGAGATCTGAAATCCTCCACAACATTGTTTGCATCTGGATGTGGCACAAGCTTTTTAAGTTCTGGTTTTACCTCTAAATTCATCACTGTGGATCCACATTGCTTATTTCTATCAAGAATGTTGCCTGTTTCTATAGATAGCTGAAACATGGTAATTCCTTGCAAGGGTAGGAAAAGGGTAAATGACGACCAGTTCCTGACATATTCATCCAGGTTATCCTGCACAGAAGTGTATAACCTCACTGGGGCTTATGCCTCCAATTCCCATAACATTCTTTCTGAGTACCTCCCTTGGTCCAAGGATTGTATAATATAAAAGCACTGTAGCTTCTGTAAAAAAGAAAGCAGAGGAGTGATATATTCTTAACAAGCTCAGTTTTGGAAAAAGAGGAGTAGCAAAAAAGGAAAAGGGAGGACAGAATATATCCACATAGATAGTGGCAGCCTCTATCCAGTTTTGGAAAAGACAGGACTGATATTCAGCCAGTATGCGTTATCATGAGTTTCCCAATATTGAAATGCTTCTCTACTTGAAGGACATTTCCCTGTGGCTTTGCCTCTGGTGATTGCATCTGTCTGGACAGGAAGAGGTCCTGGGGCAAAGAGAACACCTAGCTAGTGTTAGACAAAGGGAAGAGACACTAAACCCATTGTTCAGTTTTTTGACTATTTTCTTCTTGAAAGGGGAAAAACATTCCAGCACCTAGGCTGAGAGGAATGGGACAAGCGGATGTAAAGAAAGAGTAAGAGTAGGTGCTTGTTAGTTATCCATTTAAAATTTAACAGTATGTACATGCCCATTCCAGATTGCCAGACTATCCCTTCACTCCATCTTTTCAACAAGTACCTTCTCTATGGCACAGAGAACTCTGATCAATGTTATGTAGTAGTGTGGTGGGGAGGGGAGTTTGGGGGAGAATGGATGCATGTATATATATAGGCTGAGTTCCTTCACTGTTCACCTGAAATGAAGCATTGTTCACCTGTTCACAGCATTGTTAATCAGTTATAACCTAATACAAAATCAAATGTTAAAAAGAAAAGGAAGAGAAAACCCTAAGGACTGAGAGCAGGGGCAGGACAAACTGCTACTGCTGAATCCATCAGGGTTGCAGAGGCTTCTCTGTGCTGGAAGCAGTGTGGAAATTAAGCTTTGTGGATTAAAATGCTCTGAAACATTCAACCAAAGCTCCCTCTGCAGTTTCTCTGTCCTTGTTAGATAAATTGCAGACACAGACCACAACCAAATCTGTTCTAAAATTTTGTAGTCCAACAACAATACTAGTCGAGTAGCTACATTTCTCAACCAGGGCTTATTTATTGGTAGCAGATTTTCAAGTTAAATGCACCATTATTTGCTGTCTCAAAAAGCCAAAAGACAGCTGAGACAAACTGCAGGATACCTGCCAAAGTGACTGGTGTAGCACTTCAACCAGGTGGGCTGGCATTCAAGCAAAACCATTCATGGAATTCTTAGAGTTTTTCACTCTGTGGTCTTGTGATTGTCTTCTTCCTGCAACTGACCTGCTTTTTGGGGTCACATCTCAGTGTCAAGGGCCCCTATAAGACATTCACTGATGCTTTCATTCAACCAACCTAGATTAATTTTCTATCAGATGTCAGCGCCAAACAATGGTGAGGAGTAGGTGATGCTGGGAAATTCACTCTGGTTTGCTGCCCACTGATAAAAAACCTGAATAATGGAGAAGGTTTTGGTGCCAGACAGAAGCTGGGTTTCGATACTTTCTCCAGAGTTTAGCAGCTCTGATGTTTACAAATCCTCAGGCACATTAACCTCTTAGAGTCTCTAATTATTCATTTGTAAAATGAGGGCAGTTTTACTTGGCAGATCTTGTATGGTTCCTATAAGTCACATGTACAAAGTGCTGTATGTACTGGGAGATTCATAGTTGTGACACCATGGAAGTTTATTTCATTTTCTATCTTCTAATCAATAAGGAGTCCACATCTGGATATGAAATGGCATGAAGGATAGATTCATCAACTTTAAAGTTATGTATTTTGGCCAGAGAGAAATTCAAAGACTTGAAATAAATCTTTTTTAACTCCTGTAAGATCTCAATTACCCTGCCATTTGAACAAATTTCTATGGAGGTGGGGGTACGCTGGCAAACATGGAAGTGAAGCAAAGAAAAACCAGTGGCCTGGGCATTTTGCCAGAGAGAGAGAGCAAGAGAGAAAGTGTCTTTTAGACTTTGCCTTTCTTCCTTGGTGTTATTTAATCCTTATAGCTTATTGGACTTCTCAGGTAGACATTTATTATTGATATCAGGGCTGTTCTTTTTACTCTGCCATCCCCAGTGACACATAACAACTGAAAATCTGATCACAATATGCTGTTTTAAGTCCGCTTAATGTTCCCCATCTCCTTGGCCCCATAAACACAGAATCAGTGTGTTTTGAGGTTTACTTTGGAGCCCCATCATCTTCTATGACTTTAGGTATAAAAAAGGTGAACTGCGGACTCTGTATCATTCTGCAGACTTGTCTGGTGAGCCAAAGATAGTGAAGAGATTTGCCTGGAATCTAAGACCCCTCTTATCCCTGGCTGGGTAGGGGTAGAGATTTTAATCACTGTTTCATTAACCTTAAGTACCACACCTTCTTGTGGATGAAGATAAAGCTTTTATATTTTAATTTTATTAAAAAATTTTAAATTGGAATATAGTTGTTTTACATCGTTGTGTTAAGGTGCTACTGCACAGCAAAGTGAATCAGCTATATGTATACATTTATCCCCTTTTTGGATTTCCTTCCCATTTAGGTCACCGCAGAGCATTGAGTAGAGTTCCCTGAGTTATGTAGCAGGTTCTCATTAGTTATCTATTTTATACACAGTATCAATAGTGTGTATGTGTCAATCTCAACCTCCCAATTCATCCCACCCCCGCTTTCCCTCTTGGTATCCACACCTTTGTTCTCTACCTCTGTGTCTGTATTTCTGCTTTGCAAATAAGATCACTTTTAGCTGATACCAGTAACAACTGTCCAAAGTCTTATGCCTTTGTGTGTGTGGGTGCATGTAAAATTCTTATGTTTGAGAAGGCCCCATCATATCAGAACCATATTTTAAAAGATAATTTTACATTTACTAGGATTTGAGTCCCTATAAACCAGGAGTCAGAGCCACATCCCATATGATTCCCTTGCTATTTTCAAGCACATTGAACATAATGCTTTAGAAGGAGCTTTCAAAAACAATAAACAATAGTCTGTAATGGGGGTTACATTGTTTCTGACATTTCAGCCATATCCTGATGAAAATGCTTTATTACCTGATATTACTTGAGTTGCTAGCACAGCTACTTCCTCCATTCTTTCCAGTGTTTTCCTCTTTTGGATTTCTCATTGATTTGACACTCTTTCTTAGCTTTTTGCTGGTTGACTGCTCCAGTCTTTAAGCTCCTTCTAAAAAAAAATTTAGAACTCAGTTGGTTATATCTTTCCCTTTCACCCTTACCTTTTGCTTTTCTTCTTTCCTCAGCTATTTGAAAAGCCTCCTCAAACAACCACTTTGCCTTCTTGCATTTCTTTTTCTTTGGGATGGTTTTGGTCACTGCCTCATGTACAGTGTTATAAACCTCCATCCATAGTCCTTCAGGCACTCTGTCTACCAGATCTAAGCCCTTGAATCTATTCATCACCTTCACTGTATAACTATAAGGGGTTTGATTAGGGTCACAACTGAATGGCCTAGTGGTTTTCCCTACTTTCTTCAGTTTAAGCCTGAAGTTTGTAGTAAGGAGCTGATGATCTGAGCCATAGTCAGCTCCAAGTCTTGTTTCTGCTGACTGTATAGAGCTTCTCCATCTTTGGCTGCAAAGATCATCAATCTGATTTGGGTATTGACCATCTGGTGATGTCCATGTGTAGAGTCATCTCTTGTGTTGTTGGAAAAAGGTGTTTATCCAGGAAGATGTCTTTTTCTCTTTTACACCACTTTTACCTTCTGTTTCTGAATTATGACAGGTAGCTAGAAATTTCTGTTAAGTTTTTTTTTTTTTTCCTATAGAGTTCCTCCTCTGGGGTCCTTGTGTGCTTTCACCATCTCACACTAACATCAGTTGGTGGAGGGAGGGGCGGTGAGCGGAGGCTCTTAAAAAGAAAACTTTTACATGGATCTCACCTTAGGCCAACTGAATAAGAAGTTTTGGATAAGGGGCTTTCCAGATGATGTTAACATTTAGCCAGAGTTGACAAGTGGGTCATACTTTCAGTTTTTAATTTAACAATTGTTTATGAAGACCTTGTAATGTGTTATCAGTATATCTGAATCCAGTTTTTCAGTGAAAATGCCCACTACATTTTAGGTCCAAATTACAGATCTCTGATGTGGTTTCCCATATTGCCAACTGTGAACATATATCTCTGTTCTCTCTGCAGAGTGTTGGGCTTCAGCCACTGCTCTTGTTCTATGCTCTGCCTGCTCTCACACACTCTCCTCAGCTGCCCTTCATCATGACCAAGGTAGGGATACGTCACTGAGCACCTTTGTCCTCACATAAGGTCACAGAGTTGCAAGTAATGAAGACATAATTGAAATAGACAAAGCAATATTGACAAATTAAAGAAAACCTTATGAAACCAAAATAAAGAAGCATTGTTGGGCCTTACAGTGTCCTGGAATCAGAAACTGGAGAATTGGGAACCATTTCATCCCCCTGTGTTTCTCTGCATATCCTCTGCTTCTGTTCACGTTTTCTTGGGCTTGACAAGTCTCGGCCAGATACGGTTGCCATAGCCCCAATCCCTACTGTTCAGTTTTTCTGCTTCAAGTTCCCAGTAGACAGTGACTATATTTTCTACTTTCCAGTCTAAATCTCATAAAGAGAAGTGTGTTTTGTTTGTATGTCTACCTCTAGCCTCTTTAGCTATAATGAGGGGGAATGGGCACCTGGGTTTTTTTGTTCTTGTTAGAGGCTTATGAGGACAAATTTTCTGAGGAGTGAAAACTGGAAGGCAAAGATGGCCATTTCTAGAAAACTTTTGCGCACACACACACACACACACACCCCATGTCCATTATAATATCCATTCATAAAACATGACATGTAGGTTGGGAAACTGAGGTTGAGGATCCGGTATGGCACAGAAACAGTAGCTTTGGCTTTGAGGGGAGAGGACAAGAGACACAGGCTCTTAAACTGCCTCTGCACTCATTGCTATATCATCTCAAGCTTCACCCTAACTAGTTGCCTTACTGTCTTTAAATTTCAACTTTTTCATCTATAAACTAGGGAGCTGGATGAGTAGTAGGTTCCGCACTTACATAACACCTGACATTACCAAAAAAAGAAACCTGAATGAGGCCCATATCTACTTTGCTCCTTACCCTAAACCAGTGATTCTTCTGTTTAACATATATTTTTGAATTATTTAGCTGGCTATACTGGGTCTTAGCTGCGACATGCAGGATCTTCACTTTTTGTTGCAGCATGAAGGATCTTTTAGTTGAGGCATGTGGGTTTACCCTACTTCTCTCACCAGGGATTGAACCTGGGATCCCTGTTTGGGGAGTGTGGAGTTTTAGACACTGGACCACCAGGGAAGTTCCTAAACTAGTGGCTCTTAAACATTTTGGTTGAAGAACAAAACTTTTTAATCTTAACATTTTTTTTTTTTTGAACTTGGGAAGCCAAAGAACAATTATTTATTGTTTATAATGTATATCTATTGATGTTGATTAATTGGAAATTAAAATTATTGATATTAAAAAAGTGATATTTGTTAATTTGCTGAAGAGTCAAAATAACATGCCATTATGTATTAATGTAAGTAGCATAATTTTATGAGAAGTTACCATAATTAAAAATACTTCTTTATTTATTGGGTGGATTTTCTGGAGGCAGCAAAATGAAATTCATGTATTCAGTTTGATATATTTCTCTGTGTTTGCTCTTCTTTATATTGAAGGGAGACCTGAAATGCCTTACGCACCTAAATCAGTAGTATGGACATTTCAGGCCACCAGTGAAAATGGAGTAAAAAGGTAAAGCTCTGGTGACCTTTAACCCATGCCACACAGGGTGCTGGTCCTCCATGAAGATGGCCTTGGTACTCATCCAAAACCACTCTGGAATTACTGCTATGGCCTTTTTAACTGGACCCTATTTCTCTATTATATCTATTTCCCCCCTATTTTGACAAACACGTCTCCATTTCATTTTACATCATAGCCAAAGGATTAGACTATTTATTTTCTTTTCCTTTGTTTTTTAAACTGCAGTATAATCGACTTACAATATTAGTTTCAGGTGTATGACGTAGTGATTTGATATCAACAACTCAATTATAAAATGGGCAGAGGACCTGAATAGTAGGCATTTCTCTGGTATATCTTTTTAATATACTTTTTGTGGGAGGATAATTGCTTTACAATATTGTGTTGGTTCCTGCCATACATCAATATGAATCAGCCACAGGAATACATATGTCCCCACCCTCCTGAACCCTCACTTCCATCTCCCACCCCATACTACCTTCTTTTTGTTTATCCATGGTCCACTTGTGTTCAATTCTTCTCTGTAGCTCTTTCAACCTTTTGTTACTCTTCTCTAGCCCGGGTCCCCTGCCTCATTTATTCTCAGCAGAATATGCCAACTCCTATTTAGCATAGTATCTGTTCCTGTACTCAAATGCCATCTTGATACAGAGAAAGACTTGCAACTGACTTCACATGAGCCTCTTTCTTTCCAATCTCATTGGAGTTAGAAAGCTCATCCTCATATAGAATGATCTTGCCACCAGTAATCTTTTCCTCATCCCCTCAGATTTCCTCTGAAAATTGCTGCATTGGTGTTTCCTGTTTCTTTTGACTTCCCTACCTGGTGAACTCTTCATGTTTCAACTTTTATGACTCAACTTAGGTGGCACGTTCTCCCAGAAGGTTTTTTTGTCCACACAACCTTAGAGGTAGTTGCATCATATTTGACACTACCATTTAACCTTGTCTTCCCCATATTTGAAGGTGAGTTCAATGAAGAGGATTGCTGTTTCTCACTTTTGAACTGTTAGTGCCTAGCATATTGTTAGACCATAGTAGGTACACATTTTCTCCATCAATCAATGAATGCTTTAACTATTGTGTTGGAAACCGTTAGAGTTCAAGCAGTCCTTGTATAAAAATTTCTCAGTGGGAAACATCATTCTAGGATATTTTTATGACAAAAAAGGAACTAACAGTAATTTTGAGCCAGCTTAGCACCTAATTACAATAAACTTTTATAGAATAAAAGCAAGAATCCTGTAGAAGAACTTGTGGAATTTTGTGTGTGTGTGTGCAAAATTTAGAATAAAACACAGCTTCTTTGGTGTTGCTGCACCCTTTTAGCTATTACTCAGACACTGTATTTTGCTTAAATTTTCTAATAAGCTCAGTACCACATCTGCTGTTTGGTTCCCATGCTGACTCATATCTGATATATTTGTTAGGAGAAGAGGATAGAAAGAGTTAGTAATATTTTTAGACAAAAGAAAAATTTAGTAGTTAATATAGACTTCATGGTTTAATAGTAATAATTTTTATTTATATGGTGCTTTTACCTCGTCCACATACATATATTTCTCTTTACAGCTGAGTTTCACAAGAATGGTTTATATTCTCTATGTCTATTTTCTCACCTTTTATTCACCTTTTGACCCACTGAAATCTCATATCTCGTCTATCATTTCACAAAAGT
>SJYQ01002134.1:1021048-1046821 GCA_006410935.1 Redunca redunca
AAAAGTGCTTTGAGCCAAGTTAAATGTGACTTATTTGTTGCTAAACTTAATGAACAGATTTTACTTTATTGTTAATTAAATAGCAGTCAATTATCAATCTTCCATGTACATAGTCTTCACTGAAGGATTTATTTCATGGTGTATGAGGAATTTTGAGTTGTAATCATATCCTTCAAAGAACTTATAGGCAAATTAATGACATAAAAATAATACAGAACTAAGTTACTGAAAAAAATCAGAATGTAGATTAATATCATAAAAGTGGTAAAGATAAAATGTGAGGGGGAAGAGCTCAGCTTTATTTGGGCAAATCAGGAAAAAAAAAAAACTAGAGGAATGAGAGCATCTTAAATAATCATGGAAGGATATGTAATGATGGGGAGTGGCAGGAAGGGGATAATATCAGCATTTTCCCAATCTTTTTACAGAAGTTCAAGCTTAGTCATTTTACCTTTGATTTTAGGATCCTCCTGAAGTGGCACATTAGCCAGGATGGAAGAGGAGTTTTAATTTGGATCCTGTAATTGTACATCCCAAAGATTACAAGCATTTAACTTGTTTGAGACTTCTGCTTGGATTTATTATGAAAGACTTGTCTTCTAAACAATAATTTTGTTGAACTAGAACAAAATCCATGTGACCACTTTGTTCTCTTACATAATAGGCAAAACACTGAAACAGCAGTGATAGCATCTCTTTCTTGCTACAAACATAGAAGTTAGTCACCTGAGTTGAATATCTGTTTACTGTCTGTTTACAGTATCAGAGAAAGGGTACTCCTGGATATCCATGGCTCCACCCTATTTTGTTGGAAGTGTGAGACATACAGTGGGGTTCAGGTCTGAATGCTTGCCAAAGCTCTCTATATAATAATAATGACTGCTTTATTGTGTCCATTGATTATCTGTCTTAAATGTGAACTCCTTGCAGGTCATACAAGTTGGGATAGGCCTCAGAACAGGAAGGACTGGGGAAAAGGACAAATGGGTGACCAGGGAGCTGTAGTCAAACTTCAAATAGTCAGGTCCTGGAACTTTAGAATAGTAGTGTGGCTTGGGGGACTACTGTCACTAATAGCTGAACTGGATGAAGAAGTCTGTTTCTGGGTGTCCAGGGAACTATAATACAGTGAGTTTTATGTATGCATCTCTGTCTTTACAGTGATTTGTGACTGGTCATGGAGAGAATTTATTGAAGGCATTTGTCAGCAATTGAGAAGCAGAAATTGTTACACTTACATGAGGAGTTACCGCCAGTGTTTATTTCTATGTATTCTATTTATTCAGGGAAGCATCTGTATATAGAACTGGACATTTCTATGGTACTTTTGGGGTCCCTATTTGCTGAATTATTTCAACAAGAGAACTAAGGGTGAGGAGAGCTACAGAAATCTCTCATGAGGGAATCATGGCTATTTATTTTGGTATTCTATAAATTTAGGGTTTGGATCATATTTTCAGCTGGCAGTTTTGCAAAGAGAATTATTCTACAAAACATAAATGTCATCATTGAAAATGAAAGCAAAGGACTGAATAACATTAGCTGAGATAATGTGAGGTCTTTTCATTGGTGTGGAACTCCACTTTGGGTAAGAAATAGTTTCTGAGATGTTCATGTTTTTTTCTGGTTGATGAAGGATGGGGGTGCTGAAAGCTGTCAAGAATATAAGTCAATCTGATATTTGTATTATGTACTTGGATGGCATCAACGACTCAATGGACTTGAGTTTGAGCAAACTCCAGGAGAGAGTGAAGGACAGGGAAGCCTGGCATGCTGCAGTCCATGGGGTCCCAAACAGTCAGATGTGACTGACTAAATGAACAACAAAAACAGTGACTGTTGTGATGGTTCTTATTGGATAGGGGAATGGGGAGTCAGCTTGAGAGATTCAGTGGCATAGACTAGACAGTAATCTCACTTAAGAGTTCTAATCTCTCTTCACATCCATCTGGCTTTAGGCAATACCTCCTGTCCTGAATGAGAACAATAAAATGCTTCATTATTTAAACTGGAAGACATTCAGTTCAGTTCAATTCAGTTCAGTCGCTCAGTCGTGTCCAACTATTTGCGACCCCATGAATTGCAGCACGCCAGGCCTCCCTGTCCATCACCAACTCCCAGAGTTCACTCAGACTTGCGTCCATTGAGTCAGTGATGCCATCCAGCCATCTCATCCTGGGTCGTCCCCTTCTCCTTCTGCCCCCAATCCCTCCCAGCATCAAAGTCTTTTCCAATGAGTCAACTCTTCACATGAGGTGGCCAAAGTACTGGAGTTTCAGCTTTAGCATCATTCCTTCCAAAGAAATCCCAGGGTACATTAATACATCAAAAATATAAGGCAAGTGCTTCTCAGATGAGACTGACATACATACATGACTTTCTAAATTACCACCTTCATAATTTCTTCAACATATTGTTTAGTTGTAATATGGTATGACATGATTCTAGACAGGTAGGTTGTGGACATATGGGGGCTTCCCTGGTGACTCAGATGGTAAAGAATCCACCTGCAGTGCAGAAGACCCAGTTCGATCCCTGGGTTGGGAAGATCCCCTGGAGAAGGAAATGGCTGCCCACTCCAGTATTCTTGCCAAAAGAATTCCATGAACAGAGGAGCCTGGCAGGCCACAGGCCACGGGGTGGCAAAAGAGTCGGACAACACTGAGCAACTAATACTTTCACAGTCATATAGTAGTTGGCCATCTAAAATAAAAGTAAAGTTTAGATATTTATGTTACTTTCCCCATAAATTTGCATTTTATTGCTACTTGGAAGTTCATAGTACTATCATTGGGCTCTTTCAAGCAGTTCTTGAAATGACTCCTATTGAACGAATTAAAATTGTGAGTTTCACATACTGTTCTATTAGTGGACTTACCATGCTTAGAAGAATAAAAACTGTCTTTTACTGGTATAGCATAATGGATGAGTATGCGTTCTGGAATGTAGTCAGACCTACCTCCTCTGCCACTGAGCAACGTCCCTGGCCTTTGTAGTTATCTACTAGCACAGGGAAAATCAAACCACTTACCTCACATTCAACTGTGGTATTTTCCTGCAAACAAAGACTATAACAGGTCTGTGCCCTACTCCTGAAAAACCAGGGAAAAGATTCTGTGAAAGCTCTGTTGATAGCCGGATGTGCAGGATAAGGAAGTTCTGTCTTGTATCTACATCATCTCTTCCAAATGAAGAGATGTCATAGGCAGCAGAACCTTAAATATGAATGGGCTGGCATCTTGAGACCAGCTGCATATATGGGTTCTGAGTATGGAAGAAAGAGCAGTAAAAAAGCTTGTGGTTTGTCATTAGGGTTGTTCACTTCTGATCCCTCTTTTCTTCAGGCATATAGTGGAAGTTTACCTCCTTATTATCTAAACTTCAGTGTGACGTGGACTGGCTTTGGCCACCTTAATGCAAGAAATAATATGTGCTATTCATTATTAGGCAGAAGTTTGAGTGAAAGCATGATTTGCCATGTTTTCTTCCTTCTGCCCTGTTGATTATGGAAGTTCATACCAAGATGACTCTCCATCACCCTGAATTATCTTAATTTGGAAATAACCTCCCTGCCAATCTTCTATTGACATACAGCATCATGAGAAATTAGCATTCATTATTTTAAGCCCCTAAAATTTTGAGATTATTTATTACTGCAGTATAACCTTGCCTATCTTGACTGATTCTCTGGTTTCTAGGAAAGATCAATTCTTAAAGGCCAGAATGAGGCCACTGACATCAACCTGAATAAATTTAGGAAACAATCTGAAGTTGAGCAGATATAAGAAGCAGATTACATTTATGAAGAAAGAAGAAGCAAGCTGAAATTAGGTAACCTTACATTCCAGGCCAATGAAGCTGATGATTTGACATTTCATTCCGATTCTAACAAGCAATGCAAATCAGTCTGTAGACAGGTAAGCAGAAATCTGGGACATAACAGAGTGGGTGTTAAGGTGAGGAGGTGATTTCCTTTATGGTTATTTAGAAACTCAGATTTTCTGTGAAAAATGAAAGTGAAAGTGTTAGTCACTCAGTCATGTCTGACTCTTGCAACCCCATGGACTGTAGCCTGCCAGGCTCTTCTGTCCATGGAATTCTCCTAGAAAGACTACTCGAGTGGGTAGCCATTCTCTTCTCCAGGGAATCTTCCTGACCCAGGGATCGAATCTGGTTTTCCTGCTTTGCAGGTAGATTCTTTACTGTCTGAGCCCCTAGGGAAACCCCTGTAGTGAAATCCAAATATCAAAGAAACAGTTTAACATACTTTTGGATACCATTCTCATTGATAAAGACTTGGTATTGCCTGTTTTCAATTAGTAGATCATCACTGTGACAGCTGGTTAGGAATAGATATAACAGGATATGAACAAAAGAGAGAGAGGCAGTGAAATCTACTTGATAGTATGATAATGTTTTTGCTAAGGGATATTTGCCTTAGGTCACTTTTAGATTTCCGTTTCCCAGATCAAACAATAGCTGTTCAAGGACTATCACGGGTTATATTTTCTAAAATTTGTAGCCATCTTCCTTATTATTTGGTGAGGAGGGTGGAAGGGATTCACTTCTACTTTTCCATGAACGGTGGAATCTGAAAATAGCATATTTTTATATGATTATTGCTAGTGTTAAAATTTGAAAGTGGTCTTTTGGATTAAATTTCCTAAAGTTTCTAGCTCACTATGATTCAGTATGCAGAGTTTTCCGAATATATCTAAACATTAAAAAAAATCCTACCATGTGAAAAACTTATGACATTTTATAGCTGTTTTCACACTGAACTTATTTAACCGTATATATCCCAATTAGAATAATTATATATAAATTTTTATCTTTATTAATCAGTACTAGTAATTTTCTAGCACTTGGCTAAATTTTAAAAAGTCTCTATTTTTTTTTTCTGGTAGTAATTTCAATTGAACATATTAAGATAGAAGATTTCACAGAGTTGTTAAAAATCTATACATTTGAAATAGAAATTTTAAAAAATTTATAATAGTTCCAAATAGGAAAAGGAGTATATCAAGGCTGTATATTGTCACCCTGCTTATTTAACTTATATGTAGAGTACATCATGAGAAATGCTGGACTGGAGGAATCACAAGCTGGAATCAAGATTGCTGGGAGAAATATCAATAACCTCAGATATGCAGATGACACCACCCTTATGGCAGAAAGTGAAGAGGAACTAAAAAGCCATGAAAAAGTTGGCTTAAAGCTCAACATTCAGAAAATTATNCATTTTAATATACACAATTCCTTCTAAATACTGATTTGGCTATATCCCACAAATATAATATATTTTAAAATTATTTTCAAATTCAAAATGCTTGAAAAATTTAATATAAATTCTTTAATTTATGGATTATTAAAACATCCTATGCAATAAAAATATAATGTAAGCCACCAAGATGGTCAAACTTATGATTTAAAATATTAAACTGTGAATCACATTATTTCTTGGTCCTTTGGTTGTGCTCAATGTGATGCCTTGATACTGGTACCCCAGATTCTTGGACATAGCCTTGGCCTGTTCCCTATAGGCTCCATCATTTTGCCCAATACTTCATTAATTTCTCTAATACTCCTGCCATGAACCTTTCTGATTTAGTGTCTGATCTTGATTAAGTCAAATCTTTATCTCCAGTGTGCTCAAGAACTATCAGTCTCTGCAACTTGGGCATCTTCACACATCTGTAGACTCCTGTGCAAAATATCTAGATCCCTTTTCCATTACAGAAAAAGAAATGTATTTTTAAATCAAGTATAAATTATGTCACAAAACTTTTTAGTTTATTTATTTTATACTAGAGTTTATCTGTAATGTTCTGGGCCTACTCATAAAGTAGTACTCTTGAAAGTTTCATGCAGTTTAATTTTATAAAGTTGGCATTTCAATTTCACCAGCAGGATATATTTTTGATGAGTAAAAGTGTTGGTCTTCAAAAATACATAAGACATACAGACTCAGCCTAGGTCACATCTAATACTTTATAATACATGTTGGAAAATAATTTCCTCCATTAAGTCAATCCTGCTGGATCTCTCACTTCTAATTAGGATAAATTCATCTTAGCACTGATGTGACAGTTGAGACTGGTGACTCTAGAGAAACTTTTTTTTTTCATAACTATTTATAATATATTTGCCTAGAGTGGTCTTTGGAACAGAAAGGTAACTATGTGGGAAGTTAGATAGGCATGAGTTCAATACTAGTCTGTCCCAAGAAATAAAAACAAATATTTTTTGTTGTTGTTTTGGCATCAGGAAAATAGATAAATATAAAAAAACAAAAGGAAAAAAGAAACCATTTTCTTGTTTTGGCATGACATCCAATAGCTATTGTACTTGAAAACTTTTCTTATATATCATAGGCTTTCTTCCTGCTTACAGAAGATTCAGTGTCTTGGCTGACTGTTACTGCAGAATTTCTTAAATATGGGTAGAGAACGCCAGTCCTTTACCATATATATACATAAACCTTCAATCTTAAATTAAGCAACAGGTCCTTTTCAGCATTTACTGATGGTTTGATTTCACACACTACACTGGAAGAAGTAAGATTTAGTATCAGAATGAGAATGAATTATGGTTTAAAAAATCAGGAGAGGGATACAGAGAAAAGAAAAGAAGAAAGATTTATTTCATGCTAAAAAAAAATAGCATTAACTGGTTAGAATTAGGGGAGTTGAGAATATCCCTTTAAACTGTGGTACTGCAGTTGATCTCTGTACGTTTTCTGGTATTCATCCCTTTGAAAAGAGAATGAGAGCCAAGATCATTGGCTGTACTGTGAAGCTGCCACATCTCAGTACTGAAAAGGTACAGTGCAAGTGAATTGAAACAGTCTTTAGTTTTCTATTCCATATCGCCAAGAGCTTTGAGACTGATGAACCAAGTGAATGTTTTTTTAGGGCTAAGTGAGATACAGATCCCTCCAATCTGACAGCGTTTCAGCCTCCGGAGTGAGAAAGCAGCAGCAGCAGCGGCAGCAGAAGCAACAGCAGTAGCAACAGCAACAGCAGCAGCCCCAGTGAAGTCCAATAAAGGAGACCTGATCCCCAGTTCATAGTGGAACTCCACCTGGGCTCGTGCACTGTCCAGGGTCCTGAAACATGAACCAAACTGCCAGCGTGTCCCATCACATCAAGTGTCAGCCCTCGAAAACAATCAAGGTAGGACCCAGGTTTTCTTTCTTCCCTCTGCTTCTGCGAATGTAGATTTATTCATTTACCTCAAACATGGGCATTGGTATGGCAGGGCACTGACAGTGGCGATACCTAGTCGGTTTGAGTTTGAATTGAAGGTGGATCTGAGTAGTTTTTGGTTCATTTGCATATGTATGTGGGATAGAGAGAGTAGTTTGCACTAAATAACTGTTTTGCCTTGATGACTTTGGCTTTTTTTGACTTAGAATCTATCAAAGGTGTACTCCGAAACAAAGTTTAGTGAGCCTCTAGAAGAGTTTCTGATCTATGTCAGTTTTTCTTGATGGAACTGGTGTAGAATTTGCAAACTGCTGGAAACATTTGATGTTAAATTGAATACAGACTTTATTGCAGTGTTTCATTGTCATATGGATTTGGAATTTCTCATTCTTTCCAAAGAAAAGTGCATCCTTCATTTGAGCATTGAACTGGTAGTTATACTAAAGTGACTATAAAGCGTGTAAAAGAGTTTAGAGGAAGTATAAAAATGTATGTCCTTATATATGACACCATACAACTCAGAAATAGTAAGGTGATTGGAGACACTGTTTAAGACAGGTGCTTGTTTTAAATTTGAGTCTTTTTCTGACATGGTTAAATGAAAAGGATCAACTCGGCATTTTACTCTTNTTTACTGTTCTGTTTCATTATTAATATTTATGTCATTCTCCTTGTCTTATTTGGGATGGTCATAAGGACTTATAAATAACCAGGTTTCTACTGAAGAATTTACTCTTATCTTGCCATTTATCTTTATTAGATTACTATCTGTGTAAGTACTTTGCATTTGTGTAGTGGGAAGAATAATGGGTTCCTCTGGAACTCTTTTATAGAAGAAACTGACAGCCTGATGGATCAAAATTAATTATTGTGGTCTTTAATTTCCATACAATGCATACCTTTTGTTAAGTTTCCAAAATCTGAGAAGACTCATTTTATGATTATACTATTTGGGAGTTATATTTAACTTTGAAAATACTGCATAGACTGCAATCATAAAAGGAATGTAATTTTCAGCATAAGTCTCTTTCTTGTGAACTTACCTACCCTCTGTCAGAGTCCTTCAGTGATAAATAGACCATAAACTGAACACTTTCTTCCATTTATCTGCAATTATTTTTAAAAGCAATGAAGTCTCCAGGGTATATCACATGATGCATAGACTCCTATCATAATAAACATATAGAGTTAACTAAAATTATGAATCCAAATTATCAGGATAATTTATACCATCTCTAATTGCAAAAGTGTAATATTTTTCAGCATTGGATTTTCTGCACTGTGTCCAAGTTTAGAAATAAAATGTTGAGCTTTAGGATAAGTTTTTCTCTGCATGTGAGATTCCCACATATGTCAATTATATGAGTACCTTTACTGAAAAATGCCCAAACAGTATATACAATACTTCACATCTGTGATATATAAACTCTAGTGGGAAATACGTGCTGTAGTCTAAAGTATGGTAGAGTTACAATCTGGCAATCTACCTTTGAGTATGTTTAGAAAACCATAAAATGGCTGGTGGCTTTCTGTTTAAGTGTTTGAGGTCATAGGAATCAAGTGCTTTGTTTGCCCTTTTATGTATTGAATAAGGGCAAGTGAATGCTACTTTCTGGGACTGAAAATCACTTCCCTATTGGTGTTCTGGCATTGACTGCCCTCAGACAAACTGTGGAGACAGGAAAAAAAAATGTATCTAGTGTAAGGTTTTGCATCATCTTGCTGATCTTGCAGATGCTGGTTTTTTATTCTAACTGCAGCCATTGAATTGAAATGAAAGGCATCATAAAAACTGGACAACTCACCACTTAGCAGTGTATTATGTTAATGGATTAATGAATCTTGAATTCATTAAGGAATCTTGAATCAAACCTCTGGGTGATTTGGTTAATTGGACAAGTGAAGTTGTTTTGTGCCCCTCCCTCCTTGATATTACTCTGGGGAGCAAAAGATACCTGTGGTATTCCTAAAGTATATATATATAGTTACAAGCGTTGAACTATTAAGGGAGTAATTACTTGAGTATTTTCCAATTTGCAACAGTAAAAGGGGATGAGTGGAAAAGCTTTCTTACTTCAAATTATATGCTCAATTATGAAACATTTATGGCTTTTGGAATTTATACTAAAATGGCTATCTATATTTAGGTAATAATGCATTAGCCTATGAACAAAAGGCAGCAACATCCTAAAGAGAAACCATAAGAGGAGAGATTTTTGGGAAGTTATGAGATATTGAGGCTCAAAGCACTCTTTGAACTTCTGGAATCTATTTTGTTTTGTTTACAGCATGGTTTTTTAAAGTTAATTTTTGCTCACTTTTAAAGTTACTATCTGAAACTTTGCAATAAAACTCCCTTATGAAATCTAGCCAGCCTGTAAATGATACATGACCCAGTTGGGGCTCTAGAAATATCCAGATACTTAAGAATTTGTAAACTGTTGCACTTTGAAATTCTAAAACCTCTAGGGACTGTCCCCCCATAGTTCAATGTAATAAACCTGTAGGCAATTGTTCCTCATTGTCAGTATAGTAAATGCTGGCTGTTCCTTCTCTTGGTGGTTTAACCATTTCTAAAAAGAATGCAGTGGGAATGAACAAAACTGAATTGAATTGGCTAAAAATAGCTTTAAAGGCCAAATATGTGGAGAAAGAACTGGTGTGTACATATGTTTGTGTGTATTTTTCCCTGCTAGAAGTATTTAAAAACAATGATATGTGCAATGGGTCAAATCTGGCAACTATTGCTAGTGAAAGCTATTTGTGATCATGAGAGTAACAGAGTTGGAGAAAAGGAGATTAGGAGGAGTCATGAATGTGCCTTGACATTTGTTTTTGCCATTCTGGCCATTCTCCAACTCAACCAGTCAACACAGTTTCCCTGATGTGCTTGAGCAGGTGTTTTCTTATAGTCAAAACAGATAAGAGAGAATAGAGCAGAAGAAGTCAAATAAAGGTGCTAGGCATGTTCTCAGATCACTTTGGATGGATGTGGAATACAATGCGCTCATGAAGTCCTCTCCCATTTTGGAACTTGCAAAGCAGTAAAGCTTTTCCTAAAATGATTGCAAATCTTACCGTCTGTATAGCAGCACTCTAAAAAGATCTTTCATTGTGAGATTTGTAATGGAAAGTTTCAAGGACTATCTGGGAATGCTAAATACAGATTTAATCTTGGCTTATTATAAACTTGATTTCTAAAGAATTATCCCCACCTTGGGCAACAAACTTGTTTTTTTCTTCCTTATTTTGCCTTCTCTGGACTACATTGAAAGCAAATCAAATCTCCCAGCCAAATCTCTGGACTTGATTTGTCTTCCCCCCCGCAGTGGAATAGTAAATTTAGAACTTTGCCTAAAAATTGTGAGAGATTTTAAAAATTCTTTTATATTTTAATATAAATCTAACATCCACATATGTTTAAGGGTAGTAAAAGAAATCTTCCATCCTTCTTTAAAAGTTAGAAGTTGTGCATAAATTATCTAGGGTTGGTGATTCCCAGGTCAAGAATTATATATGTTTTATTATGGTAACTTCCAAATGTAGTACACAATATTATCTTTTCATATTAGTCTCTCTCTTTCCCTTTCCTCTCTTCAAGACTTGCCTGGTTTATTCTACTGACACCTTCAAACCTAGGTTCCTAGTCCTACGTAGAAAAGGATCTCAAGGCCTAAAAATCTCAATTTCATTCTATTCTTGCTGGAGTAGCTGAAACATTTTACAAAATTTATTTGAATGAGTATTTAGGATTTTCATTGCCTTGGGGGTAGAACATTTATGAACAGGTAAACTCTTTTCATAATTTTGGCTGTCTTTTTATACTATAATATTAAAATGTTATTATACTAGTAAATACTTTCTTTCCTACTACCTGTAAACCACAGCCCCAGTTAAAACTATGCTATAAAAAACAGGGTATAAAATAAAGTAGGACAGGATGAAAATTTAATCACAAATTTTTTTTTTGTTAAATCTGTGGACTTAAGGATGTCTGTGGTTAGAAAATGATTTCTGTGTTTAGTAAATTGAAAATTTTGGAGTGTGACATTGCGATGAGTTGGCATGGTTCATCTGGCTTGGAATGGTACCAACTGGCATCTTTATGGTTGTTAATTCCATACCCCATGCTTCAACGATGGACACCTCATCTGTATTTCACATGGTACTTGAGTTGGTATTGCAACTTAGTCTTAAAGAACATTTCATAATTAAATATCCAAATTATTTGAATTTTTATAATGTTAAAAATTCAAAAGCATCTAAGAAAAAAATCTTCTTATGTTATCACAATATGAAAAATGTAGCCTCCCAATTTTACTATTATGTGTAATTCTAAGTGCAAAGATTGTAAGAGACTACTGAATTGTACCTTGTCTTCGAGATCAATTTTGGCCTTAATCCTAAGGACTTTAGTCATAAGGGAGAAAAAGAGAAAATTTATTAAATTATGTTCTCAACACAGACTTAGACACACTAAATAAAAAGTTATCATTTGTATTCAGTGAACCCTACAGTTCCACTTGGCAAGGAACATATTTTTTTTCACCATTAGGAGAATGGGTCATTGTTAACTGGTGATATTTGAAGAAGCCAGAGGAGAACACTTACAGAAAATTTGAATGAAATATATTGTGTGTGAGAATTTTTTTCTTCACTGTTAGAAATGGTCTACCTCTTTTTAATTATTCTGATACAACTTCCTCACATGCTTAGATAAAAATCACAGACTATGATAAACACGAATTGGACCACAAGTTAGAAATTCTATTGATAAGCAATTATAGTCATTTACAGGCTGAATTTATTGCCAAGTATTTAAATTTTGAAAGATTATAGGATACTTTTATCTTAAATAAGTGTCAATTAAACTGTTTTATAAGATAGTATTAGGAGTTTCTATTTTCTTTTTAGTAAAGAGTGACAATGTTATAATTGGCCCATTTTTGTATTTTGCTGGTCTTTTTTCTTAATAAAATAGAAGAAATAGAAAATTTCTTTTTATTTGTTATTTATGCATTTAAATGGCAACTTGTGCTTCAAAGAAGTATTGACATAGAATGTTGAGGTAAATTTAAACGATTTTAGAAAATACTTAATATTACTTCATTTTCTAGAAACTTATGGTCAGGTAGTAAAGACATTCTTGATGATAAATTTGTGATGACAAACCACTGTCTGTCACTGAAAAGGTATGGTTCCACAACTGCAGCACAGAATAAATAAGTTAAAGTAATGCTTCTTAAAGCCGCTTCCTGAGCCAACAACATCAGCCTTCTTGTGAATTTGGTAAAAATGCACATTCTTGGGCCGAATCAGTTAGATCTAATCAACCCAGACCTAATCAATTAGAAACTCTGGGAGTAGGATCCAACAATCTGTCTTTTAACAAGTCCTCTGTGTGCTCAGATGTGTATTAAAATTTCAGAAACATGGAACTAAATGACTACCAAGACTACCAAATAAGACACATCTGTGCTATGATCCACCTGTAAGATTTGACTGAGTATCACAGATGGAACCTGAAGAACTTCAGAATGATACTCAGGGTCATTAACTAACATGAATGCTATGAGAGCTGAGATCAGGTTCCTCTCCGTTGCTCACAGGTCTTATTTGATACAAATACAAGGTTATTGCTCACAGGGTTTATTTGATAGGAAACCCTGCACACACTAGACATCAAATATATAATTGCTGATTATTAAATGATTGATTAAATAATTATTAAATGGGGATGAAATGGTTGAATGGCATAACCAACTCAATGGACATAAGTTTGAGCAAACTCCAGGAGATGGTGAAGGACAGGGAAGCCTGATGTGCTGCAGTCCATGGAGTTGCAAGGAGTTGAACATAGCTTAGCAGCTGAACAACAACAGCAAAATGACTGCTCAGGTCTATCTGCTCTAAGATGAGCTAAGTCAATTTTTAAAATCTTGTTTAATAGGCAATTAGGTTGGAAGCCTTGATGGTCTTTTAAATTCATAGCAAGTTTCTCTAAATGTGTATTTACATTTTCTTTGGCTTTTGATGATTCTGTTTTCTGATTTTGGTTTGAGGTCATCTGATAATCAACACTTTTTAGTAACTAGGGAGATCCATAGTCACACTAAGCATAACGTGTGCTAGCTAAATGTCTCCCTTTTTTGCCAGCTTCCTCTGAAACTTGGCAAAACAGTGGTAAGCAGGAATATCGCTATAGCCTTTCCCTCCGCTTCATGAATGTTCTTTAGCTCTTGGATATAGGCCACATTGGTAGGATATAATTGGCAACAGTATACCAAAATTAATTATCATCTTCAAACCTGACCTCCCATTAACAGACCTAGCATGGTGTTCCAATAGCAGAATTAGATTTAAGCTGGGTGATAAGCTCTAAAATAAAGAAAACTTACCTTCTGAACAGAATTATTTCTTGGAAATTCTTCAGAATTTTGCTTAGTTTTTACAGTTTCCACTTAGAATAAAGATCAAATGTGCACAACCTACCCTACCACCTGTGAATGAAACGTTAAGGCAGATTGGTTGGATTTTCCTTTGGGGTGTCATCCTCAGTTTGAGTTCTCACTTCTTCAGTACTACCATGGATCATGTGATCTTAGGGGAGGCAATTAACCCTGTCAAGGCTTTTCTCCCCCACTAACAGAGGGCAATAAACTGAAATTACCTCCCCAAACAAAAATGCTATGTAAGTTCTTTGTATTATAATTTGTTCTAGCAGCAATTTTTAAGGGATATGACATTTTCATAGAGAGGTGTATAGTGAGAATCAATTTTTATGACATAAAAGCTGAGAATTTTATTTGCAATTATTATTAACTATAATGATGATAAAACTCATTTTGGAGTCACCAGGGAGCTGAAAAGTATCTTCTAATATTGTAGTAACATCTGCAAGATTTCATCATGAACCTATACCAGAAAAGTAGGGAGAAAAGGAGATTGAGTTTAAATGCCATCTAAAGGACTGATTAATTTAATAAAAAATGCAGTTACTCATTCTGGTGCTATGCTACAGAAAATGGAAGAGACCGAGGGTGACTGCATGGATTGCACATGTGGGTGAACTGGGGATATGTTTCATCATAATATGGATACAGCCTTATTACTACCTCAGGGCTCACTGTTTCCTTTGTCTCATTTATCCTTCCACCCAATGGCCCTTTAAAAAACCCATATTCTCACTTGAAACCTCATACAGAATTTTCTAAGTGAAGGTTCTCAGACTCCCCTAGGCAAACCAGTCATAGTCTCAACTAATCATCTGTGTTCTCACATAATCTTCTCTGCTGTTGTTCAGTCACTAAGTCATGTCTGACTCCTTCATGACCTCATGGACTGTAGTCCACCAGGCTCTGCTGTCTATGGGATTTTCCAGACAAGAATAATGGAGTGGGCACCCATTCCTTTCTCTGGGGGATCTTCCCGACCCAGGCATCAAATCTGTGTCTCCTGCATTAGCCAGAGGATTCTTTACTATTGAGCCACCAAGGAAGCCCAGTCTTCTCTATATCTGATTAATAACAATTCATCTTCTGAGTTATAATTATTTGTTACTATATGTCTCTCCACTAGCTATTAAAGAACTCTTAAAAGGTCTCTGTCTTTTATTTTTGTTAATTCCAATGTTTAGCTCAATATCTGGTGCCTAGCAGCTGCTCAATTAAGATTCTTTGAATGAAAGAATGTTCAAAGAAGACTATAAACTCATTCATCTCAAGAGATGCAGTCTGACTTCTGAGTTCAGAATCATGGAAGTCCTCCTTGATCCTTGAATAATGAATTGTTTTACTTTAAAATATGTAAACAACATTTGGAGAGATGACAAAGGGGCTTCATGTCTTCTGACAACAGATATGCTAATCCTCTTGAGGTTGAGTGGTTTCTCTAAGCCAAAAATAGGTTTCTTATTATGAGTGTCTTTCTACATCAGGGTTAAGGAAACTCTGTGTCCAAACAGACACTATTTCTGTCCCTCTTTTGGGCTCTTGTTAGCATAGCAAACACTAGTTGCTGCTGATTTTAATTGATGGGGTTATGTAGGGGGACTATTGACTCTGGCACTTTAATGAGGCTTTTTCTCATCACAAACCTTAATTTCCAAAATGAATCACTGCTGCTGGATTGAAAAACACCATTTTTCACAACTTTGGATTCTGAGATTTGGCCTAAAGAAAAATGGACTCTGCTTTATTTTAATGGAAATTAAATAGCACAAAAGTATTATTGTATTTAATAGATGGGCCCTTTACTTCAATACATTTTTTGAGACAGTGGAAGAAATAAGGCAGAGAGACTATGCAAGACAGATATTCTTAATCAAGGAAGGGGAGCTATGGTTAAAATTTTTCCTTTATCTATGTCCTCTGAAGGAAATAAAATCCATTGAAAGGACATACTCAAGAAACGTTGACAATGATTGGTGAGCATAGTATGATGTGATGGGTAGAGACCGGGACTCACTGTTTCATTGTTTCAGTCATTCAACATTTAGTGAAAGAGGATTTCAGTGTTTAAGAGGGTGATAATAGTTGTCTTTTTAAAAAAGCACAGTCTAGGACGCAAACTAATACAGTTGCAATCTAAAATGATAACTGCTAGATGAAACAAATGTAAGGTTTCAGAGGGGCATTCACAAAGCTCAAAACAGGATTCCACAGAGGAGCTCATAGATTGATAGAAGAAAATATTTCAGACACAGAGAAAACATGTGCAAAAGATGAAGAAGCAAAGCAATACAACTGATAGATATGACAGCATTGCTGAGTTGAAACTGACTATAATGTGCAAATAATTGGAAGGGGTGAAAAATGATGTTGCAAGTATCAAATGGGGGACTGACAGCGCTATTTTTCAGAATGTGACTGTATCCTGAGGGTGAAGCTTAGGGCAAAGAGTACAAAGATAAGATCAGGAGATTTAAATTCTGTGACCTTGGGAAGCATTCCCGAGGAGTTAGGTAGAAAGTGAAGACTGACACATTCCTCGTCCATCTTTCAGGATAATCCAAGTATAAGATATTATTAGCCAGATGGGTTACTGAAGGTAAATTAATAAGAACAAAAGATTTATTCATTAGTCTGATTTAGTACCACCAACTTTTATGAATGCTAATAATAGCTGGTCTTTAAAGGCTTTAATTTACTGTAACTTTTGAATTAAAAACTGGTAACTTTTGACTTCCCTGGTAGCTCAGATGGTAAAGCGTCTGCCTACAATGCAGGAGACCCAGGTTCAATCACTGGGTCAGAAAAACCCCCTGGAGAAGGAAATGGCAACCCACTCCAGTACTCTTGCCTGGAAAATCCCATGGACGGAGAAGCCTGGTAGGCTACAGTCCATAGGGTCACAAAGAGTCAGACCCCACTGAGTGACTTAATTTTCACTCTCACTGTTGAATTCAAAAGTCTTTTTTGACTAATGACAATCACTGGATTATACCAGAAGCTTTTCTTTAATATCTGAATGTTATATACAGATTATCATTTTCCTGGTATATTGTTTGCTATTTGTCATTTCAACAGTGCCCACAGACGACCTCTGTTAGGGGCTTCAGACTTTAGTATAAACAATTCCTGGAAATTTCACAGGTAGAGGTATGAATATTCCTTTCTTTGTAGTCTTGTAATTACATAAACCATGTGTTGTCTTCAGTTTACCTTAGGTTTCTTGAAGGATTAGCTAGGTCTATCTCAAAGGCTTACTCCATTTTTCAGAGACAACAGGAAAGATTAAAGTACATTTGATGGGCTACACTTCCACAACCATAAAATCTGAAAGTTTTCTCAGAGATGCTCTTCTCCAGATTCTCACTTTGCAGACAAACAAGCTGAGGGTTAAAAAAGGAAGTTAGATAAGGTGAATTTTGCCCCTTGCATCATTTTGAACAAGAAGCATGCACACACGCATGTGCACACAAAACCATCCTGCACAATTATCTCATGATATAACACTGTGAGATGGTTTTGTGTGTGTGTCTCAATTATCTCATGATATAACACTGTGAGATGGTTTTGTGTGTGTGTCACAATTATCTCATGATATAACACTGTGAGATGGTTTTGTGTGTGTGTCTCAATTATCTCATGATATAACACTGTGGGATGGTTTTGTGTGTGTGTCACAATTATCTCATGATAATAATACTGTGAGATGGTTTTGTGTGTGTGTGTGTGTGTGTGTGTGTGTGCGTGTGCGTGTTGGCTATCGTTCTTTGAGGTCTAGGGTAAGATAGAGAATATGGAGGTTTAATAAATCAATGTGCTTTTAGCTGACTATCAGAAAACAACAGAAAATTCTAAATGACTTGGTTAGAAGAATCAGGAAAAAATAGTAGTTTCACAAAAGTAAAAGTCCCTTGGTAGAGCACTTCAAGAGTTAGTTAATTGGTGTCCAAATAGTGTGTCCTAGGACGCAGGTTCCGTGCACTGTCACACTTTGTCGTTTTCAGACTAGCAGCTTCAGTTCCATAATTGGTATGCAGACCTGAGAGCTGACCATGTTCAGTGGACAGAGAAATTTCTTCCTTTGAGTTTCTTTTAAGAAAATGTCCTACACATATTTCCTGTCAACTTTTGTTGCCTTGAACTGTCTCATGCCTGTTCCTCATCCATTGTACATGAAGATACATGTGGTTACATTTAGAAAGTATAGGAGGTAGCTAACCAACTAAACCTGGGGTTCTGTTTAGAAACAGGGATGTTACATGGTTTTAAAAGAGAAAAAAAATTATGTGCCACAGAGATCAACCAGAATGATTTTAGAATTTGATGGACATACAGTGTACATCATACTGTGAAAGACAGGTAATACCATGGTCTAGGAACTGTTTCAACAAGGATATAACAAACTAAAACATTATATTGTCTCTGATTGCTTCATGACAGAGATAGTTTCCATAACTTTGGAGCAAAAAGGTGGGAGGAGAGGGTCCCAAGTTTGTCTCATTCAAGCAGCCTGGTCGCTTTGATACCAAATGACTTAGTAGCCAATCACTGCGCATTGTTTTCATTTTCCAAACATCATTGGGCTCATCTCTTTGATGAAGATGAGAGGAAATGGTGATAATTCTTTACCAAACAATTTTGATTGCTCAAGGCTACTCCAGGGACCTCTTCTCTCTTAGCTCTAAGGACTCGGAGCCGTTATGCCCTCAGGAGCATTTAATGCTTTCAAAGTTGAGAGGTTGCATAATAACTAAGGTTAAATGTGCAATTGAATCTGTGGTAGCTGATTCATGTAAAGACACACCAGAACAAAGTCCACTCCCCTTCCCCACAAAATATCTTGGAGGGGCATTTATTACAGGGCAATAAGACTACATGTGAGCACACCAAAAATAGTTTTTAGAGGGTTTCTGTACCTCTGGCTTGTAACTCTGGCTTGTGATGCTGAAAAATACTATGGATTTCATTACCAGATGCTGAACACTGATAGATTTATATCTGGAACCCAGGCTGCTCCCTTGATCTCTATCCTCAGATGTTACTCTTTCCTCAATATTGTCATGTAGATGTCTAATAGATATTTTAAATTTATTACATGAAAATCAGAACTTTTTTACTTGCTACATACACTTCTTTCACCTAACATCATTACATGGTGCCACCATCTTCATTGCAGAGACTCAAACCAAAAGCTTAAATTTTATTTTTTCCTCTCTTCTCTTCCAGGGATTCCCCTGGTATCTCAGATGGTAAAGAAAGTGCCTGCAAGGCAGAATACCTAGGTTTGATCCCTGGGTCAGGAAGATTCCCTGGGGAAGGGAATGGCAACCCACTCCAGTATTCTGGCCTGGAGAATTCCATGAACAGAGGAGCCTGGTGGGCTACAGTCTATGGGGTCACAAAAAGTTGGACATGACTGAGTGACTAACATTTTCACTTTCTCTTCTCTTTAATCCACCATACACTCTATCAAAAATTCTGCTCATTCTACCTGTTAAATGTATGTCCAGTCCGATTTCCTTTTCCTGCCTCCACCAACAATCACACTCCGTGTACATGCACATTTCATCTGAATTATGGAAACTACTTGAGAGAACTCTGTCTTCTCTAAGGTAATGGAAATCTTACCAACATTCTCCACTCCCTGGGTGAGTGATGGTTTTAAAATGCAATGCTAATCACTTGCACACCTGGTTTAGACCTTACCATCACTTTTAGAAAACAGTCTTACCCTGATGATCCTGCACTGACCTGGCCCCTGTTCTACCCTTTGACCCTATAGTGTCCATTCTTTCCCCCGCAACCCTACCCCATGACCCTTCTCCAACAAAAATGGGCCTCCTTTCTGAGGCTAAACCATTGCCAGCTCTTTACCATACCATGGTCTCTGTTCTCATTGTCTAAGAACTATTTTTTCCTGCCACTTCCCACAGCACCTTTCTAGTTTCAGCTCAGGCCTATTCTGATGAACTCTGCCCATCTAGGTTGTGTTCGCCTCTATGTTGGTGCTGAAGAAGCTCGTAACCAAGGGTGGTGATTATCTTGTGTTATGACCGTAGTGCTACCCCCAAAGGCTCCAATTCACAGGGGACTGGGGGACTCTTCCTTCTCTGAAGGCCTTTAATCTCTGTTTTATGCCCTATCACAACCCTTGTAAAAGACGGTTTTATTTTAAAAAGGAACTTTCTGGATTCTAGTTTCCAGTTCTTTCTTGATCACTATGTTAATTTAACAAATATTTAGTGAACATATGTATTGCCTGTGTTGCACAGATGAGGATACCAAAAGGCATAAGACATAGAACCATACAGTCTGGCTTCTTTTCTCCTCTCCCTTTGCCTGGGGTTAAGGTGGAGGACGTGGAAAATTAAGTTCCTCATGACAGTAGAGTGTGAATATTCTCTGGGAAATTAAAAATGTGTGTGTGAGTACGCTCAGTTGTGTCTGACTCTTTGTGACTCCATGGGCTTTTAGCCTATGAGGCTCCTTTGCCCATGGAATTTTCCAGGCAAGAATTCTGGAATGGGGTGCCATTTCCTTCTCCAGGGAATCTTCCTGGACCCAGAGATTGAACCTGCATCTCTTGCATCTCCTGTATTAGCAGGTGGATTCAAATCAGAGATCAGGGAAAGTACACCTTACTCCAACTTGTGTGAAGGAGTGAACTTTGAACTTATAGTTGATGGGCAAGTAATAGTAATCATGGTGAAGAATCTGATGGAAAGGGATGTCTTAGTGAAGGCACCCAGGTGAGGAGAGCCCACTCCCGCCTCCACCATCACCGTGTGGTCACTGTCACCACTCTCTCATCATTACTGACCATACCGAGACACACACACAGCTCGAGGTGCTTTCACGGGGTATCTCTAATTCCCACAGTGGCTATTCGTGGAAAGGATTATTATTCTTATTTTATAAATAAGGACATTACTTTGTCCTGAGTTTCCCAGACTGTAAGAAGTGGAGCTCGTATTTGAACCCCATTAGGTTTGGTTCACAACTCAAGCTGACAGTTTGGATTTCCTGGCTTCTGTTTTAGAACTGTTCTCTCTGCTCTCTCATGCTTCCAAAACCTCTACAGAAGTGTTTGCTATTACCCAGGATTCTTGGCTGTTTTACGCCTCTAAGTCAACGTTTCCTGTTTTCCCCACAGGGATGCCCTTTGTCCCTCCTTTTCACCTGCCTTGTAGATAATTCACCTTCTGTTTGAAGCTTGCCTCTTCCTTACTTGCTCCTTCCTAGCCCAGGAAGACTGTTTGCTTTGTACTCTACTGAACCTGCAGCATACTATCGTCTTTGTGTATATTTATCTTATCCTCTCCCTTCACCCTGTTCCTCATCCTACCTACCTTCCACCGCACGTCCTGTCTGAAGCTGGACTGCAGGGTCCTTGAGGCAAAGGTGATATCTCATTTGTTATTATGACTTTAGTGTTTAGTACTATTCCTGATATGAAGCAAATGATCAAAAAGGGCTTGCTGAATGAATGAATAAGCAGAGGCCATCTAATGTGGCAAATGATATGTCACAGCTTCAGAATATTCTTTATAATATTTATGTTTCCTTTCACTTGATATAGAGTCACATTGCTCTTGTTCTGGGAGAAATGTAAGTATGAGAAAAGAAACCAGTTAAATTTGTGGTTTTTCAAATGATTTGTCTCCCCCTGCCACTGTGTGTATGTGTGTATGCGTGTGTATGTGTGTGAGACACACACACACAATATGACAGCTGAGTTTTAGAAATGTAAATACTGCTCAAATTGGCTTTTTGCTAAGTTCTTTCAATGCTGTTTAGATTAATATATTTTAAAGTCATTTAAAATGTGGAGAAATTTTTTTTTAAGAATGGGATTTTTCATAAGATGAAAATATTTTCTGATCACCTATTCTGTGCTAAGACTTCTTTTACCAAGAAATTCATTTATTTTTTAACTCTTTTACCTTCTAAGAAAGTAGTGGGAACCTATATTTTAATTAGGTTCTTAGTCAAGCCCTCTATATTCAGTATATATTTTAAATTCCAGGGAAGATATGATCGTTATTCTACCAAAACATATTCAGGACTTAAGGATCTGAGTGAAGAAAAGATAGAACTGAGCCTTCTCCCTAGTCCTGCCTTGATTTCATAGTTCAAGCTCTTTCTGTTATACCATGTGATAATATTACTCATGGAAAACACACAACTTAAGGAGTCTTTATTCTAAAACATATAAGCACTTGATTCTCCAGGTAGTCATTCACATGCTGACAGATTTGTCTTTGCGAAATTTCATATTTTCACAGTCACCACCATTTTACATCCTTCTCATGTATCACTAATGAATGGGCCTTATCTGGAAATAGCAGAACTGAGAACCCAAGATTCAATCAGGAGAAACAATGTAGAGTCCAAAATATGTGTTTTAAGGGAGCACCGAATAGGACATAACACCATCAACTACTTTCAAAAGACAGCCTAGGGCCTGGGACAGAGTGGACATTCAGGATTAAGAACAGGATGAATGGTGATTTTAAGTTCATTTAGAAAAATGTTTTCTTATAATTAGAGACCCAAGCAGAGGCATCTGTAGCAATATAGACTTAAATAAAAGATGCTTACTCCTTGGAAGAAAAGTTATGACCAACCTAGATAGCATATTCAAAAGCAGAGACATTACTTTGCCGACTAAGGTCCGTCTAGCCAAGGCTATGGTTTTTCCTGTGGTCATGTATGGATGTGAGAGTTGGACTGTGAAGAAGGCTGAGTGCCGAAGAACTGATGCTTTTGAACTGTGTTGTTGGAGAAGACTCTTGAGAGTCCCTTGGACTGCAAGGAGATCCAACCAGTCCATTCTGAAGGAGATCAGCCCTGGGACTTCTTTGGAAGGAATGATGCTAAAGTTGAAACTCCAATACTTTGGCCACCCTGTGTGAAGAGCTGACTCATTGGAAAAGACTTTGATGCTGGGAGGGGTTGGGGGCAGGAGAAGAAGGGGATGGCAGAGGATGAAATCGCTGGATGGCATCACTGACTCGATGGACGTGAGTCTGAGTGAACTCTGGCAGTTGGTGATGGACAGGGAGGCCAGGTGTGCTGCGATTCATGGGGTCACAAAGAGTCAGACATGACTGAGCGACTGAACTGAACTGAACTGAAAGCCAGAATAAAAATATTAGCAACAGCAACCATGACAGAAAGTGTGTGTTCTAAATATTTGCAAAACATTTTTAGATAACTTCTTATTGCATGTCAACTACAATGCTGTGAAGCACATACTTATCAGTAGGATATGACAAAATAAAAAAGGGACTATGTGGTGTTAGAATAAGAAAAATAGCAGTATATAATGAAGTATAAATATAATACACAGTTTCATAAATTACAACGGATTTTGGGAAAGCAGCTACTAAGGAGATTATTAAACAATTATTTGGAACATTTAAAGTACTTGGCAAAATTATTCCTCATCAGCAAAATGTTAATAGGTAAAAGTGGCAACTTGTGTTCTAGAGACTGCTGGAATGTGATACGCTAAGGACAAATGAGGCTCAGACTAAGTTGGGGAAAGATAGCAACAAATATATCCCAGTATACATGCCCTGTTCCTGGCACTGTGGTTATAGAGCCCAAGTTCTGCTGCTGATGGTATAAGCCCATCAGCAATAAGAAAAGCCAAGAAAGCCAAGGGTGGATATAGAACGCAGTGGTGGAGGTGGAGCTGTCCATGTCCTATCCAGCTCCATCTTGGGGGAAGATTCAAGAAAGCATTTGAAATGAGCTTGCGGAAATAAATCAGCACTGAAGTTCAGATGATATTAGAGACCATGTCTCTTGTAGTTTCCACTCTGTCAGTCCGTACAAAGAAATTTAAGACTTTCATGTCTACCTGGTCTCATTCGATCTCACTTGCTCTAACTCCAAATTTCTCAACCTCACCACCTTTGACATGTTGGACCAGATTATTCTCTGCTATGAGGACTGAACTCTGCATTGTAGGATGTTTTAACAGCATTCCTGGCCTCTACCTGTCAATAGCACTCTCCCCAGTTATTACCAAGAAGTTTCCAGATAATGTTAAATATTCCCTGGGAAGCAAAATTGCTCCTGGTTGAGAAGCACTGGCCTAAATTGTAGCCTTTGCTACAGATAACAGGGCATGGGTCTGGGAGTAGATGTGGCTCATTCTGGTTTTGTGGCTTTTTTTGGATTCAGAGTTACTGTGACACTGTATCCCTGGGCCTTTCTGACACTGAAGATGATTGAGCCACCCAAAGGGCACTCAGAATATTGAATCATTGTCATCTGGGGTTTATACATGAAGGGATTCAGTCAGAGAGCGAGAGACCTGTCCGCAAGTCACATGGAGGAACTGGAACTTGAAATCCAATCATAACACTCTACACCACATCCCTTTTTTTTCTATAGCAAGTGGTTTTTATCCCAGATTTTGCAGATTCCCCCAACTTTAAGTATTGAGGGAAAGGGGAAATAGGTAGGATCTTGGGTTCTCCTGTGTTTCTACCCATCCCTGCTGTTGGCCCCAGCAGCGTGACTGTCACCATTCTGTGTTGCTAATGGTTTATGTTTCTGCTAAAGTAATAAAAGGCAAAATTCTTTGCATTATCCTTTACACAGAGAGAAGCTCAATGATATTTATGTGTTATTGTTTTCAAGAGTAAAGCAAGCTAAGACTGCAGGGGTATTAAGTTTGTTAACCTGCAAGGTGGAAATTTCATAGGGATTGGGACCCAAAAAGGCCATTTCATTATCCATTCTTGATCTGTTTCCAGAAAAAGTCATCTTGTCTCCCTATTTTACTCTTCCAGGCTATCCTGAGCTATTCTGCCAGAGTTTTCTTCTGGCAGAAACTTGAAAAATTTTACCCCATTCTTGAGAATCTAAATTCTCATCCTGCTAACATCTTGCTTGGCAGTCTTCAGATTCTGTATGAATCCAGGAATTTCTAACTTCTCATTTTTCATAAAATAGGGGTCGTCTCAGGGTGAGAGAAACACAGCTTGACCACTCACATTTCCCTTATCTCCCTGTCATGATATCTGAAGGTCTACATTTAGAGATTGAATTTGTTAAATAAAGAGGTTGATTTCTCCAGTTATCATTTTTCTTAAAAGCAGATGAACTTGAAAATTCTGACATATGTATATTTTGTCAGCCAAAGACAAACCATCTATTTCGGGAGGCAATATTGCATACTTGTGAATTGTGTGCTTTGGAAAGTGTGCTTTCTCAGTTCATATTCCAGGTTGCCACTTTTAGCAATATTATCTCAGACAAGTTTTTCTATATTTTTATGAATCTCTTTTCCTCATCTATAAGTTGGAATGATAACATTCTCTATATTGGAATTGTTGGAATTAAATGAGATAATGTATGTAAGCTTCTCTGATAGCTCAGTTGGCAAAGAATCCACCTGCAATGTAGGAGACCCTGGTTTGATTCCTGGGTTGGGAAGATCTGCTAGAAAAGGTGGAGAAGGCAATGGCACCCCACTCCAGTACTCTTGCCTGGAAAATCCCATGGACGGAGGAGCCTGGTAGGCTGCAGTCCATGGGGTCGCTAAGAGTCAGACATGACTGAGCGACTTCACTTTGACTTTTCACTTTCATGCATTGGAGAAGGAAATGGCAACCCACTCTAGTATTCTTGCCTGGAGAATCCCAGGGACGGGGGAGCCTGGTGGGCTGCCGTCTATGGGGTCACACAGAGTCAGACACGACTGAAGCGACTTAGCAGCAGCAGCAGCAACTGCAAAAGGGGTAGGCTACCCACTCCAACTCCAGTACTCTTGGGCTTCCCTGGTGGCTCAGCTGGTAAAGAATCTGCCTGCAGTGTGGGAGACCTGGATTCGATCCCTGGGTTGGGAAGATCCCCTGGAGAAGGCAATGGGTACCCACTCCAGTATTCTGGTCTGGAGAATTCCATGGACTCTTTAGTCCATGAGGTCGTAAAGAGTCGAACACGACTGAGCGACATACTTACTGTATATAAAACATTTAAAAAGTACTAAATAAATAATAGCTATTTCCACTGTTATTACTACTTTATTCCTGGAACCATCTTGAAAACTCCAATTAAAATAAATGAATTTATATTAAAAAATAAATAAATAAAAC
>SJYQ01002134.1:1056797-1080084 GCA_006410935.1 Redunca redunca
AATGTGGGAGACCTGGGTTCAATCCCTGGGTCAGGAAGATTCCCCTGGAGAAGGAAATGGCAACCCACTCCAGTATTCTTGCCTAGAGAATCCCATGGACAGAGGAGCCTGGTGGGTACATATGTATATACAGTATTATAAACATATATAAGTATGTGTATTTACTATATGTATCTATGTGCTTAGTCACTCAGTCATGTCTGACTGTTTGTAACCCCATGGACTGTAGCCTGCCAGGCTTCTCTGTCATGGGGATTCTTCAGGCAAGAACACTGGAGTGAGTTGCCATGCCCTCCTCCAAGGGATCTTCCCAACCCAGGGATCGAACCCAGGTCTCAGACATTGCAGGTGGATTCTTTACCATCTGAGCCACCAGGGAAGCCCTATGTATCTATATCTAATCTATATCTATATCATCTATGTCTATCTCTATCTATCTGCTCACATACACATTGTTTTTCTTATCAGGGAGAGTTGGACCATACCGAAAGGTTTATACTGCATGATAATTATGAGCACTGGTCCTGGAAACAGACCGTCTGGTTTGTCTGGTTTGAGTCATGGCTCTCTCATTTCCCAGCTGTGTGATGCTTTAACTTCTAGGGATATTACCTCAGTTTCCTTCTGTGCTAAATGGGAAAAATCTAGTACCTATATCAAAATGTAGTTGTGAAGGTTAAATAAGTTAATGTAGGTAACAAGCTTAGAATAGGCCTTGGCCCTGATCACCTGTAGATAGGAACCACTTTTTGGCCAACCCAATACAAAACATAGATTTAAAACTATTGTCTACTTAATTTTTGAAAACTAACACTGTAGTCACTAGTTTATTTCTTGAGATATCAAAAAGTTTAAAATAAAGAGAAAATTTTAAGCTTTATTATGAAAACAGTGGTGAAAGACTCTTTAAAGGGAAATCTTTGTTAATATATTATCCACAACAAGGATCACAAACTTATTTGCATGGAGATCCAGTAGGTAATCACTGAAGTAGCCCAGGTGGAGAATACAGAAAAATGGAAGCATCACAGCCCATTAAATTAAAAAGACAACTGTTTTCCAACTCCATCTGATTACTCATGCAGAATTCACTTTTCAAGAGAATCTGAAAACTTCTATTTCTTAATGTTGACAACTAGTTCAATTTTTAAAATATTGTGAGGGACAAAGTATGTCTATGGCTAGTAGCTGGTTTAAACTGTTTGCTTGCCACTGAGACCTAGAATCTTTAGGCTACACTAACATATCCCTCTTATACCTTTTACAGTGCTACCTAGATAGTACAGCTTAATACTTGTTTTTTGTTGACTCAGTTTGATTTTCCTCCTGAGTTTTTCTGATTCAAATCAATCCTTTGAATCATTAATAAACCTCCATTGCAGCTGTTTATGCTAAATGTACGGTGCTATTAGGGATTCTATATAAATCCTTCTAATTATAACAATCAGATTGTTAAAACATTCCAAGTTGTTTTTCTCGTGATATAGATGAGAAAACTAGAAGGCTCAATTACTTTTCTAAGATCAAAGGCTTGCTGCCAGTGTAGACTTAACAGCATTTTGTCTGGGTCTGCCCTTTCAAATGAGCTAGTGTTCAAAATAGGTAATGAAACGTTCAAATCTCTCCAGGGCATGGCATTGTCTAGGCATCAGCTAACTGGAGTTGCTGACCACATCTTGTCCATCTGGAAAAACTTTTTCTACAGTCATTCTACTGGATGATTTTGTCAGGATTACGGATTAGAGTGCAGAAAACATAGGTTAAAAGAAGTCTACTCCTTACAATGGATAGCTTTCCAAATGTTCATTTGTAAATTAGTTATTTGGAACTCAGAATCCATTTCCTTGCACGAATAGTTACAAATGCAGTTATGTTTCCCTTGAGGCATGTCCACAAAAGGCTATTTAGCCTTAATGTATCTGAAATAGTGTACATTTACCATGAAAATGTTTAGAAAATAAAATTCTTGTAATTCTAGCAATTAAATAAAAAAGAAAACTGTAAACTTCAATGAGAACTTTAAATATAGTCTGAATACTGATAGAGGATTTATCCAGAGAAAATATAGAACTTGGAAAATAATTTTATTAGGACTTAGGGGGAGTCATTTCTGGACACTACTGAAGCACGTGAAAAACTAATGGAATTATGTGCTTGAAATATCTGATTTCATTTCATGACCTCTAGGTTTTTGAACACTAATCTTCCCATGATTAAGTGGTATTTTTAGTGTCCATTTTAGTTGACATAAAAGACATGAAAGATAATAAAAAAGGAGAAGATAAGTGGAGGTATACTTTTTAATAATGCAGAAGTTGATACAGCAAGAGAAAGAAACTTAAAAACCATGTCTGTGTTTCCATAACCATGGAAGTGGTGAGCATAGCTATAAAGTACTGGCCAGTGGAAAGACAGACTCTTTTGACTTCTCATGAGAGAATGCTGAAGTTTGCTGCTGGCAGAGACCTTTTCTCTGAGAAATTCGTGAGAATGTTACTGTTTGATTCCATCATCTCAAGGTATCTTGGTCATAAGCCATAAGAAATATAGCAATGATACAGAGTTGAAATCAAGAGTACAAAACACTGTTCAAATGCACTAAATATTTAGGATCCTGAATATTTATTAAACAAGGGAGGGCCTCAACCTGTTAGAAATCAACTCCGTATTTGAGTGCTTAGATTTTATCTTTTGAATTGTTTAACTTTTGTCCAGGAGTGTGAAAGGTAGAAAGTGAAAGTGAAAGTGAAGTCTCTCAGTCGTGTCTGACTCTGTGACTGTAGCCCACCAGGATCCTCCATCCATGGGATTCTCCAGGCAAGAGTACCAGAGTGGGTTGCCATTTCCTTCTCCAGAGGATCTTCCCCACCCAGGGATCAAACCCAGGTCTCCCACACTGCAGGCAGACGCTTTACCGTCTGAACCACTAGGGAATTTCCCTTTTTTTGTTCTTGCTAGAGTAAGACAGGGTTCTTCCCTTGACCCTCCTTTCAATATGTCTGCCAAGGTTAATTGGCCAGTCAAGACTGAATTGCTCCAACCACTCTAACAACATAGAAACATGAAAAGCATTGTCCAGTTGTGGCAATGAGGGCAGAATGTCCTCAGTGAGCCTGCTCTAGGGAATTCTGAACCTAACTTTACATTCTTCATCTTTTCCTACTCCTCTTCCCCGCACCCTACCCCTCCCTGCTTCTTGTGATTTAAACAGTGACTTGAATTCGAGAATCTGGTGTTCATTAGGATTTCTTATTACAAATTTTACTAATGATAAAATGAATCAATAGTCTCTTGCCTCTGAGAGTTACCACATACCCCAAGTGAAAGATTATGTTCTTTTCAAAAAGTGAAATTAAAATCCATTTTATTCATTTCTCATTTAAAGTTGCAGTTCAAATCACCTTTAAGCCAACAATAGTTAAAATATAGTTTTGAAGAGAAATGTTTTTACTGAAGTGGTTATTTTTTAAAAGTTCAAGATAAAGTTGGAAATAAAGTACTTTTTAAAGTCCTATATTATTCTGTTTGTTTATAAATGTATATATTTACTTCATAGTTGACAATTAAAATCAACTGAACTAAAATGTGGCAAGATTAGAGTTCTAGCAAAAATAGAAGAAATTACAACATAGATGGAAAACATACAAATTTGTCTCAGTCACAATTTGGTTGAGATACCCAATTATCTTGGTCTAAAGAACCTTAATCTTGCCAGTTTTTAGTTCAGTTGATTTTAATTGCCAAATACAAAGTAAGTATATTTATTTACATACAGATGGAACAATATAGGGCTTTAAAAAATTATCACATAATGCTTCTGGGACCTGAGAATGCTAATTCTTCACTAAGTTTCATGGCTATAGGAGATATTTCTTTGGGTGGTGAGAAATGAGAAAGAGTATGCTGAAAAGAACTACAATTCCATCTTCTCCATGATTCTTTGTTACTTTACTACACATTTGATTATTCAGTATATGTTGGAGAAGGGAATGGCAACCCACACCAGTATTCTTGCCTGGAGAATTCCATGGACAGAAGAGCCTGGTGGGTTAAGTCCATGGGGTCACAAGGAGCTGGAGGTGACTGAGCAACCACCACTACGAGTTCTAGAAACTTAGCAAAAGCTGGCTATGTTAATATGTGTATTATCTTTTTCCCCAAGCTCTTTAAATAAGGGAAACGTGTTCTATTTCTCACACTTTTCTTCTCCATTGACAGAAGTTAGGATTTCTTACAAAAAAGAGGAGTATAAAATGTTTCATACTATTTTCATTTATATACACTGTTCTGCTTGCTAATTGCCTTACCCTTTCAAGTTTTATCTCACCATAGAATTTAAGCACATAGTTGGTTGGGATTTTGTTTTACTGTAATGGTAAACAGTTTGAGTCTTTTCTCAATGTTTAGCACTTTGTAGGAACTGAGTAGTTACTCAATAAATATTTAACAGTTAGCAATTAGTCAATTATGGGAGGGGGATAAGAGAAGGAGAAAGACAATATCTTCTGGATTAACTTGAAGCCTCTGAAATCTATACTATTATTTCACAGCCTAATTATGTGTTCTTTGCAGCACATATCATGTTCTTAAGATTTGATATGCTTCCACAGTACTATTAGTTAATGAACAGAAATAAGAATATGATATTGGCAATAAAAGCTATTCTATGGTTATCATCTTCCCTCCTGGTTAGTGAGAAAATTCTATCAAATCAAAATGGGAAGTAGTTTAAATTTGAGAGATTTGAATCATTTTCCTGGCAAAGTCAAGAGACCATTTGTTTCCTCTAGGCAGTCTAAAAGGTGTTGAAGAATTAGAACAGAGGAAATTCCAACATTGCTGTGCTGTAACATAGATAATCAGAGAGCTAGGAACAAAACTGAAACACCCACCTCCTCAGTATTTCTACCTAACTTCACATCTACAATCTTTTTGTTAGTTCAGTTTCAAGAACTAAAAGAAGTAAGGAAAGCGAGACATTTTCTTGAGGATAAACAGTATTATTGTTTTAAATTTAGTAGTTGATGAATGTGATATGGATAGATATAAATGAAAAAAATAGAATAAAATAGAATGTCAAAAAGGATAAGAAAAAAATGATACAGGTTTTAACTATAAGAATTAAAGATACATTTCTTTTGCATTTCAGTACCTTATATATCTCTTATTGTCTGTTTAAATGTTACCATGCACAACCTATTTATTGCCAGACCCACTAGAAAAGATTGAGCAGAGATCAACAGGCATATTTTAAGCCCCAGAAAGATTAGAAATTGGGGGTTCAAACAAGGAGGTAAAGTACTGGGGATCAATTAGTGGAAAGCAGAACTGATACAAGACAGGGATGCTGTTAAACTAAGATCACCAAGGGTGATTTGTACTATTAATCACAAAACTGTGGAAAGGAACAAAGCCAGATACTTGTAAAAGTAGTAAAGTCAGACTTCATTCAGTCCTAACTATTGTGATAGAGGAGAGACTTCAGTGTAACCTGAGTTCAATGCCAAAAAAACAAAAAGTAGGACTTTGAAATGCTGGGTATGTTAGGCAGAATGCAATGGAGGGTGTTCAGAAGGAATTTGATCTTTATCACTAGGCCATCTAGGTTTGTTAATTGGCCCTTATCCAAAGGAAAAACAAACTTCCTGTATCTGTATGATAGGAGATAGTGGTACATGTTTGAGTGTTGAGGATTGGATAAGGTAATTGGTGTGAGAAAGGCAGAAATGTAGTGAAACTATGTAGAGTTGTTTATAACAGTGAAAAACTGTGAACAGCCCCAGATACCGAGGATTAGTGGACTTGTTAGATACAATACAGTAATCTATTCAATAGACCCAACACAGTCTTAAATTGATGGTTGCTGTATTATTTTTTAAAAAGGAAAGGTGCTATAATACATTGTTCAATGAAATAATCAGTTTTAAAATTAATGTGACACTGAAATTTAGTTGTTAAAATATACATATGTATTATGCACACAGAGACACATGAATATACACATTCACATTCAAATGAATACTCATACATATATTCATTTGCCTAGGTAAAAGTCTGAGGATGATTTGTGATTTTGTGTGAATTTCACTATTGTATAATTATTTTTTGTCTAAAAATCTATGCTAATGGTATAGTGACCAAAATAAAAAGAATGAGGAACGTAAAATCACAATTCCTTTTTCTCACCCGCTATGGCAACAAAACCCTGGGCGACCACACTGTCCTCTCAGCTGGTTTAAGGCCAGATCAACCCTTTATCTAATTGTGATAACTGGAGAAACTTACAGGGCTTGAAACTAGAAGCATGGGAACAAGATTTTGTTGGCACTTGCTTACTGCAGAGTTTTGCTCGGAGAACCAAGTAAACAAAAGACTCTAGGCTACGCTGGAAGAACTCTTCACTGGGTACCCAATCCTCAGATAGAAGGGTAATCAATTAAACTTCAATTTAAACAAAAAGAGAGAGAGAAGGGGGTGCATAATCAGTCTGACTTCTGATTTGGAATGAGAATCTGAGTCCTCCAAGAGGAGGAAGTTCACCCTAAGATGAGGGAAAGACCAAAGGTAAATACTGTGTTTTGCTTTGGGATACAACAATGGTGTTGAAATGGAAGAGAAAAAAACAGTCCAATTGCTCATGTAGTTTTCCCCTGCACTTAGAAGACATCTCCTTGGTATCTGACAGAGAGAGCAGGAACTCGGGACCTCTCTGAGAGTCTTGGAAGGGGCTGTGTCTCAGAAGGGCTGCAGACCCTGAGGGATGGCTCATCTACACCAGGCCTTTCGAGGGTTAGCAGAAACGGTGGTTGCCTGGAGGACTTGCCATGCACGGTGCAGGACTTCTGTCTTTTGTTTTTGTTTCCTTTTTCGTTTGTTTTTAATACAGAAGAATTTACTCCATGGTTAGCAGCAAAATACCACATTCCAAATGCATTTATTTTGTATACTACACCCTTAGCAGAAATCAATATGGTCACAAGTAATCTAGGACTTCTGTGGTGGCTCAGAGAGTAAAGTGTCTGCCTGCAGTGCAGGAGACCCGGGTTTGATCCCTGGGTCGGGAAGATCACCTGGAGAAGGAAATGGCAACCCACTCCAGTATTCTTGCCTAGAGAATCCCATGGACAGAGGAACCTCGTAGGCTACAGTCCACGGGATTGCAAAGAGTTGGACACGACTGAGTGACTTCACTTCACAATCCAAATCTAATTTATTTTTTAAAATCTTAAGTTATTTTAAAATCTTAAGTTTTAAAGAGAAGACAGATTCTAGGTGGATAGAAAAGTAAGCTTTGCTATTTTCCTATTTATACTTCTGAAATTTATGTTTTTATGTTATTTATTTTTTCTTAACTTTTACTTTTGTATTGAGGTATAGCTGATTAACAATGTTGTGATAGTTTCAGGTGAACAGTGAAGGGACTCAGTCACATAGATACATGTATCCATTCTCCCTCAAACTCTCCTATCTGCCACATAACACTGAGCAGAGTTCCATGTGTTGTACAGTAGGTCCTTGTTGGTTATCCATTTTAAAGATAGCAGTGTGTACATATCCATTCCAAATTCCCTAACTATCCCTTTCCATCATTGTTCTCCCTGGCTGTTTTGTCTCCGAGATGCCTTGTCAGCTTAAAAAGTCTCAATTTGATATGGGAAGAAAGGAGTCTGCAGCATTCAAGATGAGCATCCCCAGGGACACAGATAGTGCCAGAGTCCAGGCTAATGGGGGTGGTGGTTGCATTCAAGACTCTCTGTGATGTGAATTCTTGATCTTTGCAGTAGTCAGTTTGTTCTAAAGAAACAAGATTAAATATATAAAGTCAGCCATACAACACTATTCAGCCACCAGCATGCCTACTTATTTTTCTTTTCTTTCTATGACACTGTCAGTTTTTGAAAGAATATTTTACCATTACATTCTTCAGGCCTGGCACAAAGGTGTTTAATAAATAGCTATTGCATGAATCAATGAGGACAATATATGATATTTAATGATATCTTACATGTATAAATCAGGTCACATATTAGTGGTTCATGGCAACATTATTTATACTCAGTTGTTATTGCCATTCACATTCAAAAGAAACAAGCTTGATTTTCTTGCAAATGTACTCTCCAATCTTGAAATTTTCATTTATCCAGCCTGATTCTAGCTCTGTCTCTGATTCTATCTCTCTGTCTCTTACTCTGTCTCCCAAGTCCTATATATCAGAATCATCTTGGAAGATGGTTAAAAATGCAGAATCCAAGGCTCTATCATAATTTGTGAATCTAGGATCTGAGTAACTGTATTTTTAGTGCCTTTGCAGATGGTTTTGATGGATCCTAAAACTTGAGAAACATTGCTAATATGTTTAACTATATTCAAATCATAGTTTTGTATGAAAATATTATCATCTAGTAACTTTTAAAACAATTCGCTGGAGTATAGTTACTTTGCAATGTTGTGTTAGTTTCTGCTGTACAGCACAGTGAATCAGCCATATGTGTACATATGTTCTTACTGTTTAGTCACTAAGTTGTACACGACTCTGACTCCATGGACTGTACCCCAACAAGATCCTCTGTCCATGGCATCTCCCAGGCAAGAATACTGGAGTGGGTTGCCATTTCCTTCTCCGAGAGATCTTCCTAATTCAGGGATTGAGACTGTTTCATGCATTGGCAGGCAGCTTCTTTAGCACTGAGCCACTGGGGAAGCCCATGTATACATGTATCGCCTCTTTTTTGTATTTCCTTCCCATTTAGGTCATCACAGAGCAATGAGTAGAGTTCCATGTCGTTACACAGCAGGTTATTATTAGTTATCTGTTTTATACATAATATATAGATAGATAGATAGATAGATAGATAGATATCTGAATCCTAATCTCCCAGTCCATCCCACCTCCTTTTTCCCCCTTGGTGTCCATATGTTTGTTCTCTACATCTGTGTATCTACTTTGACTTTGCAAATAGGTNCCTCCTTTTTCCCCCCTTGGTGTCCATATGTTTGTTCTCTACATCTGTGTATCTACTTTGACTTTGCAAATAGGTTTGTCTGTACAATTTTTCTAGATTCTATATATACGCGTTAATAAATTTTTGCTTTTCTGGCTTACTTCACTCTGTATGACAGCCTCTAGGTCCATCCATGTCTCTGAAAATTGCACAGTTTTGTTCCTTTTTAGGGCTGAGTAATATTCATTGTGTATATGTACCACATCTTCTTTATCCATTCCTCTGTTGATGGGCATTTAGGTTGCTTCCATGTCCTGGCTGTTATAAATAGTCCTACAGTGAATGAACACTGAGGTGTATGTATCTTTTGGAATTATGATTTTATCTGGGAACTTTATAAAAGCAACTTTTATTCCTGAAGATTGCAAAATAAAATAAAGAAGTGAAGGGTGAGGGTGATGGGGTGGTGGATCAATAGGAACTCTGTTACTTGTCAGGGTAACTTGATGGTGACTATATGTTGGAGTGTATTGATTTTGTTCAAAGAAGTTTTCCTGTTCTTCAGAGTATTCAGTGAATTTTTTTTTTTTTTGCAGACTTCTTGAAGTGTGCTGGTTCAGAACCTTTAGAGGCATTTAGAAGGGTCAGGGGTCTTTCTATGCATGGGAAATCTTAAGAACTTAAAATCTTTTGGGTGGAAGTAGTTTTCAGTGTACTGTTTGTTCCTCTGATATAGTACCACTAACCACTGGAATGTACTATTTCAGCTTATTGTTTTGAAGCTAAAATATTCTCAGATTCTTGATGTACTTAGTAATCAAGGCTTTCATTTTCTAATATGTATTTAATAAATCTTTATTCATTTATTAGTCCTAAGTACAGAATGCCACAGATGCTATTAGGATAATTTACTTTTAATTAACTGGGTATTGTTATTAAGAATATGATATGATAGCAGTCTCTTCAAGCACAAGCAGGCAGGAGAGAGTGCACAGTGAATGAAAGTTGTTGGCAAAACCACCTTTTAATACATTTCTTCTCTGCCAGAAGTATGAATGGCTCTCAGACTTTTCAGATAGATTATCCATTTGTTGAGGCTGTTCAAACGTAAGGCCTAAATGGAAACAAAAATAGATAGTGGTTTCTGTTTTGAAAACAATGAAATTTGTGTCTTTCTAATCAAGCACACTATAAAAAGCTGTTTTCATCTTTGTGGTAACATGAACTTTGAGTCATGTGACTCTGGTTCCTGGGAATTCAACCAAAAAGTAGACAGAGGGTGTGTGAGAGGGAGGTCCTCCATGGCTTGGGTTGGGGTGGTGGATATTGCCCCCCACCACAAATCAAGATATAGCAAACATATAGAAATGGGTAGGTAAATACACAGCTCAATGAACTGTTCAGGAATGCCCACATCTGTATAACTAGAAATAGAACATGACTGGAACCCAGAAGCCACAATATATGTCCTTTTTTAAGGAACTGCTTCGCATAAAGATAATCATTATCCTGACATCTAACATCATACATTAGTTTTCTCTGATTCTTTTATTAAATGGAGTCATACTGAATATATATTTTTGTGACTGGCTCTTTTGCTCAAGATAGTATTTGTGAGATCAGTGAATACTTTTGTATATAGTTGTGGCTTGTTTTTTCCAATTTCTTTATATTGTTACATTTTATGAAATACCACAATGTACAAGTCCTTTCTATTGGTTATGAACAATTGAATAGCATCTAAACTTGAAAAACTAAAAATAATACTACTACTCAACTTGTTTTATGAGGCAAGTATTGCCTGATGCTCAAATCAGGCAAAGACAGTACAAAAAAGAAAGTTAGAGATCAGTATCTTTCATTGATTTTAGACCTAAAATCTGTAACAAAATATTAGGAAATTGAATGAAAATTTGTAAGAATAATTACACAGTGTGAACATGTGAGATTTATTCTAGGTATGAAAGCATTTGAAACTCAATTAATATAATCTATGGTATCAATGACTTGGCCACCTGATATGAAGTGCCAACTCATTGGAAAAGATCTTGATGTTGGGAAAGATTGAAGGAAAAAGGAGAAGAGAGCAGCAGAGGATTAGATGGTTGGATAGTATACTGACTCAATGGATATGAATATGAGCAAACTCAGGGAGATAGTGAAGGACAGTGAAGCCTGGTGTGTTAAGGCTCATGGAGTCACAAATAGACATGACTTAGCGACTGAACAACAAAGAACAAAGAAGAAAAATTTTATTAAAAAATTATAATTAGCCTCCAATTAAAATAAATAAGATTTTTTAAAAAACTAAAAAAAAATTATACTACTGTGGGCAGGAATCCCTTAGAAGAAATGGAATAGCCATTATAGTCAAAAAGAGTCCAAAATGCAGTATGGGATGCAACCTCAAAAACGACAGAATGATCTCTGTTTGTTTCCAAGGCAAATCATTCAATATCATGGTAATCCAAGTCTATGCCCTGACCAGTAATGCTGAAGAAGCTGAAGTTGAACTGTACTATGAAGACAAACAAGACCTTCTACAGCTAACACCCCCAAAAGATGTCCTTTTCATTATAGGGGGCTGAAATGCAAAAGTAGGAAGTCAAGAAACACCTGGAGTAACAGGCAAATTTGGCCTTGGAGTATGGAATAAAGCAGGGCAAAGGCTAATAGAGTTCTGCCAAGAGAACACACTGGTCATAGCAATCACACTCTTCCAACAACACAAGAGAAGACTCTACACATGGACATCACCAGATGGTCAACATCAAAATCAGACTGATTATATTCTTTGCCGCCAAAGATGGAGAAGCTCTATACAGTCAGCAAAAACAAGACCGGGAGTGACTGTGGCTCAGATCATGAACTCCTTATTGCCAAATTCAGACTAAAATTGAAGAAAGTGGAGAAAACCACTAGACCATTCATGTGTGATCTAAATCAAATCCCTTATGACTATATAGTGGTAGTGAGAAATAGATTTAAGGGACTAGGTCTGATAGACAGAGTGCCTGATGAACTATAGATGGAGGTTTATGACATTGTACAGGATACAGGAATCAAGACCATCCCCAAGAAAAAGAAATGCAAAAAAGCAAAATGGCTCTCTGAGGATGCCTTACAAATAGCTGTAAAAAAAAGAGAAGTGAAAAGCAAAGGACAAAAGGAAAGATATACCCATTTGAATGCAGAGTTCAAAAGAATAGCAAGGAGAGATAAGAAAGCCTTCCTCAGCTATCAATGCAAAGAAACAGAGGAAAACAATAGAATGGGAAAGACTAGAGATCTCTTCAAGAAAACTAGAGATACCAAGGGAGCGTTTAATGAAAAGATGGGCACAATAAAGAACAGAAATGGTAGGGACCTAATAGAAGCAGACGATATTAAGAAGAGATGGCAAGAATACACAGAAGAACTGTACAAAAAGGATCTTCATGGCCCAGATAATCACAATGGTATGATCACTCACCTAGAGCTACACATCCTGGAATGTGAAGTCAAGTGGGCCTTAGGAAGTATCACTACGAACAAAGCTAGTAGAGGTTATGGAATTCCAGTTGAGCTGTTTCAAATCTAGAAAGATGATGCTGTGAAAGTGCTGCACTCAATGTGCCAGCAAATTTGGAAAACTCAGCAGTGGCCACAGGACTGGAAAAGGTAAGTTTTCATTCTAATCCCAAAGAAAGGCAATGCCAAAGAATGCTCAAACTACCACACAATTGCTCTCATCTTACATGCCAGTAAAGTAATGCTCAAAATTCTCCAAGACAGGCTTCAGCAATATGTGAACTGTGAGCTTCCAGATTTTCAAGCTGGTTTTAGAAAAGGCAGAAGAACCAGAGATCAAATTGCCAACATCCACTGGATTATCGAAAAAGCAAGAGAGTTCCAGAAACACATCTATTTATGCTTTATTGACTATGCCAAAGCCTTTGACTGTGTGGATCACAATAAACTGTGGAAAATTCTGAAAGAGATGGGAATACCAGACCACCTGACATGAATCGTGAGAAATCTGTATGCAAGTCAGGAAGCAACAGTTAGAACTGGACATGGAACAACAGACTGGTTCCAAATAGGAAAAGGAGTACATCAAGGCTGTATATTGTCACCCTGCTTATTTATCTTATATGCAGAGTACATCATGAGAAACACTGGGCTGGAGGAAACACAAGCTGGAATCAAGATTGTTGGGAGAAATATCAATAACCTCAGATATGCAGATGACACCACCCTTATGGCAGAAAGTGAAGAGNTTTGGAAGGAATGATGCTAAAGCTAAAACTTCAGTACTTTGGCCACCTCATGAGAAGATTTGACTCATTGGAAAAGACTCTGATGCTGGGAGGGATTGGGGGCAGGAGGAGAAGGGGATGACAGAGGATGAGGTGGCTGGATGGCATCACTGACTCAATGGACGTGAGTCTGAGTGAACTCCGGCAGTTGGCGGTGGACAGGGAGGCCTGGTGTGCTGCAATTCATGGAGTCGCAAAGAGTCGGACATGACTGAGCAACTGAGCAACTGAACTGAACTGAACACCCATATATTGCAAATAATTTCCACAAGTTAGAATAGAAGGTAATGTGATAAAAAGTATCTACAAAACCCCTAAAACAGCATCTTAATGATGAAAAACTCAACGCTTTCCCCATAAGATTGGTAATACAAAAAGAATAACCAGGCTTATTCAAGGTAGTACTGGAACTTCTAGCCACTGTTATAAGGCAAAAACTAAAAAAAAAAAAAAAAAAANAAAAAAAAAAAAAAAAAAAAAAGGAAGGAGGGAAAGGAGAGAAGAAAGAAAAGCTATACAGATTGGAAAGAATATTTTCCTTATTTGTAAATATAGGACTGCTTACATAGAAAATCTGAAGGGATCTACAAAAAATCTTAAATAATAAGTGAGGTTAGGAAATCATGGAATGTGAGATCCTAACACTCAAAAGTCAGTTTCTATATACTATTAATGAATATGTAGAAATTGATATTAAAGACACCATGCCATTTTCTATCACTCCAAAGAAAATGTAATATATAGGTGTGTACAAAGCAAAACATATGCAAAGTTTGCATGCTGAAAACTATCAAATATTGTTGAAAGAAATAAAAGAATATTGAGATTAATAGAGATATATATAATTTTTGGATTAAAGTTTTCAAAATAATAAAGATATTAAGTTTTCCTAAACTAATCTCTAAGTTTAATGCAATTCTTATTAAAATCCTAGCAAAATTTTATAACACATACAAACACTTATTCTACAATATATGTGGAAAGGCCTAAGCTCTGGAACAGTTAAAACAATCTTGAGATAGAAGAATAACATGTAAGGGGTCATTCTATCTAATGTTACGTCTTTCTACATAGCTACAGAAATCAAGAGTGTGGTATTAGCAGGGTGATAGATTTTACTGTTGTTGTTCAGTCACTCAGTTGTGTCTGACTCTTTGCGACCCCATGGACTGCAGCACGCCAGGCTTCCCTGTCCTTCACTGTCTCCCAGAGCCTGCTCTAACTCATGTCCATTGAGTCGGTGATGCCATCCAACCATCTCTTCCTCTGTCATTCCCTTCTCCTCTGCCTTCAGTCTTTCCCAGCATCAAGGTATTTTCTAATGAGTCAGCTCCTCAAATCAGGTGGCCAAAGTATTAGAGCTTCAGCATCAGTCCCTGCAATGAATATTTACTGCAAGTGATAGATACATAGATCAATATATATGAATTGATCCATAGACATAGATAGATACATAAATCAATGTGTATGAATTGATACATAGATACATAGATCAATGTGTATGAGTGATAGATCAATGGATCAATAAAATAGAATAGAAAACCTAGAAAAGTAACTGCACAAATTACCAAACTGATTTTTAACAAAGCTGCAAAAAAACTCAATGAAGGAAAGATTGCCTTTGCAACAAATAATACTTCAGCAATTAGACAATTTGTAAGCAAAAAAAACAAAAACGAAGCCCTCCCTAAATCTCTCATCTTTTATAAAAATTAATTTAAAATAGACCATATACTTAAAGATAAAACGTAAAACTTTTAGGAGGAAAGAAAAGAGAAAATCTTTAGGATTTAGGATAAGGAGTTCTTAGATTTCAGACCAAAAATGATCCATGTAAGGAATAAATGACAAGTTGGGCCTCATCAAAATAGGAAAACAACAACAACAAAAAATTGGTTCTAATACCCTGGTGTAAAAGATTAAAAACAGACTACAGACTTGGGAAAAAATTTACAAACCACATAGCCATCTAGAAACTACTACCTCTCCAGTATCCAGGTACAAAACGATTCAAGTTACAAAAGAAACAAAGAGGCATTTCAAACAGGAGTATATGCAGAGAACAAATACACATACTACAAAATCTTCAACATTATTAGTATTAGCCAATGGCACCCCACTCCAGTACTCTTGCCTGGAAAATCCCATGGACGGAGGAGCCTGGTAAGCTGCAGTCAATGGGGTCGCTGGGAGTTGGACACGACTGAGCGACTTCACTTTCACTTTTCACTTTCATGCATTGGAGAAGGAAATGGCAACCCACTCCAGTGTTCTTGCCTGGAGAATCCCAGGGACGGGGGAGCCTGGTGGGCTGCCGTCTCTGGGGTCGCACAGGGTCGGACATGACTGACGCGACTTAGCAAATGCTAATTAAAACCACAATAAAATATCACCATATAGCTATCAGAATGACTAAAAGAGGCAATGTCAAATGCTGGTAAGGATATGGAGGAACTGTATCATTGGGAACGTTAAAATGTATAGCCACTCTTTTTGTCAGTTCCTTAAAAACAAAAAGCACCTTATGACCCTCAATTGTCTCTTGGACCTTTGTCCTGGATACATCACAACCTATGTTTACATACAATGTACATGCAAATATTCTAGCAGCTGTATCCATAATAACCTCTAACTGGAAACAACTCAATATTTTTCAATGAATGAAGGATTTAATGGTGGTGGCTCCATATCCGTGGCTCCATATCTTGAGTCAGAAGCAATTAGAAGAAATGGATGTGCAACACCTTAGATGAATCTCCTGGGAATTATACTTCATAATATAAGCCAATCCCTGAAGGATATATACTGGATGATTCTATTTGCATAACATGTTTTAAATGACAAAATTTTGGAAATGGAGAGCAGATGAGCACTTCTGGGAATAACAGGGGGGAAGGAAGAGGTGGGTGTGGTGATAAATGGTCAGCATGAAGGATACTTGTGTTGATGGAATTGTTTTATATTTTGATTGAATATATGAACCTACACATGATGAAACTGCACAGACCTAAATACACAAACACACCAACACACACATACACTCAAGTACAAGTAAAACAGGAAATCCAAGTAAGGTCAGTGAATTACAACAATGTCAGTATACTGGTTATGATATTGTTCTATAGTCTTGCAAGATGTTACATGGCAAGAATTGGTTAAAGGGGACATCAGATCTTTCTGTGTTATTTCTTTCAATTACATGTGAATCTATAATTATCTCTGAATAAAGAGTTTAATTTTAAAAATCACTCTAAATGTTGTAGTACATATATTTTTTAAAAAAAAATAAAAATGGAGGATAATTACTTTACAATATTGTGATGGTTTCTGCCATATGTCAAGATGAATCAACCATCAGTACACACATGTCACCTCCACCTTGTCTTTTAGTGCGTATATGTATGTATTTCTGTTGGTTGCACACCCAGGAGTGTAATTACTGGGTTTCCCCACTCCAGTGCTCTTGCCTGGACAATCCCATGGATGGAGGAGCCTGGTGGGCTACAGTCCATGGGGTTGCTAAGAGTCAGACACGACTGAGCGACTTCACTTTCTCTTTTCACCTTCATGCGTTGGAGAAGGAGATGGCAACCCAATCCAGTGTTCTTGCCTGGAGAATCCCAGGGATGGGGGAGCCTGGTGGGCTGCCATCTATGGGGTCACACAGGGTCGGACACGATTGAAGTGACTTAGCAGCAGCAGCAGCAGCAGCAGGGTTCACATATGTTCAGCTCTATTGGATACTGCAAAGCAATTTTGCAGAGTGGCTAAGCCAAATTAAATTCAAAAGCAAGTGAATGTTTGATGTAGGGGAAAGGAATAATCTTAAGGAAGGGGTCTCTTTGAAGCTTTGTCTACAGACTTCTTACTTCTCCTTTTTCTTTCTATTCTCCAGTGACTAGTTTTAAATTTATCAACAGCCTGGGTAGTTTCAAACTATGTTTTACCTGGACCCCCACAGACCCTTTGCAATCTACTTTCAACCTTCTCTAATCCTTTGTGACTTAATAAACTGAAGTATAGTGACTACCTTAAACAGGGGCCCCGAACTACAGCCTCCAGGACAAATTCAGATCTGTCTTCTATTTCAAAAAATATATTTGTATAGGGACATAGGCACACCCATGTATTCACATATTGTCAATGGCTGCTTTCACTCTGCAGTGATAGAGTTGAGAATTGTGACAGAAACTTTAGGACCAGCAAACTCTAAAATATTTACTATTTGGCCTTTTACAGAAAAAGTTTGCCTACCTCTTTCTTAAAACATTGCAAAGATCTATCATGGAACATATAAATAGAATTTCATAGTAAATAAACATTTTTTTCTAATACTCTTAGGAATTAAATACAAACATATATTGATAAAGCAAATGGAAATGGTAAAACATACCTTAGCAAAAAAACAAAACAAAACAAAACCACAACTTGTTAGCAAATTCCTAACATACTCAACTTTCTTGGAACCACATTCAGGGCCTATCTGAGACACTGTTTCTCTGCTAGATCTAAGGCAGTGGAAGCACGGAGCATGTATAATGTATAATGGATGCTTTAGGAGAGCGCTGATGAAAAATACATGGAATCAAACGGTAAACCTCCAGCAGCTGTTGAAATCCATTGCAGCTATTGTGCACAACTGATAAATAAGTGCTGATAACTAGAACAATATTGGTTTAATGTGTATGCAGCATGTTCAGAGGGGATCATATTTTACAGGAAATTCTGAATATCTCTTTTTTTCTTGTTAAGATCTAAACACTTATCTGCTATTTAATTCAGTTTGTTTAGCTTTTTCCCGTTTCTTATAGAATGCTACTTTAAAAAAAAAAAAAACAGGCCTTTCAAAATAGGCTTTTCACTATAAGCTATGGATTTAACTGAGTCTATTTTTATCTGTTTAAAAAATACAGTAAAGATAGATTCATATGATTTATAAGCTCTGTGAATTCCATCTTAGAAATGAAAATTATGAAAGCCAAACATATCAGTAATCTATTGCTGTGTAACTACCTCAAAACTCTGTGGCTTGAAACAATCATTTATTGCTTTACATCAGTGAAGTTTGGTGGGGCAGTTCAGGGCTGGGGGTCAGCAGATCTGGGCTGGATTTGCGTGCATCTGCTGTCATATCTAAAAAGATTAGTGGGTGGACCTGATGCCAAGAAAGGAGTGCAAAACAGCCTCAGTTCAGTTCAGTTCAGCCACTCAGTCGTGTCCGACTCTTTGCGACCCCAAGAATCACAACACACCAGGCCTCCCTGTCCATCACCAACTCCTGCAGTTCACTCAGATTCACGTCCATCGAGTCCGTGATGCCATCCAGCCGTCTCATCCTCTGTTGTTCTCTTCTCCTCTTGCCCCCAACCCCTCCCAGCATCAGAATCTTTTCCAATGAGTCAACTCTTCACATGAGGCGGCCAAAGTACTGGAGTTTCAACTTTAGCATCATTCCTTCCAAAAAATCCCAGGGCTGATCTCCTCCAGAATGGACTGGTTGGATCTCCTTGCAGTCCAAGGGACTCTCAAGAGTCTTCTCCAACAACACAGTTCAAAAGCATCAATTCTTCGGAACTCAGCCTTCTTCACAGTCCAACTCTCACATCCATACATGACTACTGGAAAAACCATAGCTTTGACTAGATGGACCTTAGTCAGAAAAGTAATGTCTCTGCTTTTGAATATGTTATCTAGGTTGGTCATAACTTTTCTTCCAAGGAGTAAGCATCTTTTAATTTCATGGCTGCAATCACCATCTGCAGTGATTTTGAAGCCCAAAAAAATAAAGTCAGCTACTGTTTCCCCTGTTTCCCCATCTATTTCCCATGAAGTGATGGGACTGGATGCCATGATCTTCGTTTTCTGAATGTTGAGCTTTAAGCCAACTTTTTCACTCTCTTCTTTCACTTTCATCAAGAGGCTTTTTAGTTCCTCTTCACTTTCTGCCATAAGGGTGGTGTCATCTACATATCTGAGGTTATTGATATTCTCCCAACAATCTTGATTCCAGCTTGTGTTTCTTCCAGTCCAGTGTTTCTCATGATGTACTCTGCATATAAGTTAAATAAGCAGGGTGACAATATACAGCCTTGACATACTCCTTTTCCTATTTGGAACCAGTCTGTCGTTCCAAGTCCAGTTCTAACTGTTGCTTCCTGACGTGCATATAGGTTTCTCAAGAGGCAGGTCAGGTGGTCTGGTATTCCCATCTCTTTCAGAATTTTCCACAGTTTATTGTGACCCACACAGTCAAAGTCTTTGGCATAGTCAATAAAGCAGAACTAGATGTTTTTCTGGAACTCTCTTGTTTTTTCCATGATCCAGCGGATGTTGGTAATTTGATCTCTGGTTCCTCTGCCTTTTCTAAAACCAGCTTGAACATGATATTAATGAACTATTTTGTCTTGGTAACAGTTTTGTTTATTGTTATTTCTTTTCTTATTTAAATATTTCAAACAAGGGACTGTTCAGTTATAATTTGTCAGAGATTACCTGTTATCCAATGCACATTTCATAATGTTATGATTACTGGAAAACATATTGTTGACTTTGGTTTGAAGATCTGGAAAAATAAACCTCCTGCTTAGTATCCTGGATCTTCAATCTCATAACTTCAGTCATCAGATTCACTTCTTGAGTGAGCAAAGTCCACAAGTATAAATCTACAGCCAAGCAAGGTTAAGTCTCTCCATTCACTCTGAGAACTTAGTAAGTGAAAACAAGTTAGTTAAATTATTGTGCTTATAAGTCAATGTAACAAGCAATGTATTTTACTAGTTTTTTTCATTTTTTTCATAAACATGACACAAGAGTTGGATAAATGGTTTACATGAAATGATACCTAAGTTGACTGAATATTTTGTTATTGCCGGAACTTGTCTAAATCTAAAAATCTTTAACTGGAAGATATGAAGACCTTTCAGTTGGGTTAGTTGGTTTGCTTATTTTTTCTTTTTTTTTCCTGAACCATTCTTAAATGTGTTGAATCTGATGGGAGGATAGAAGAGAAGAGAGAGGACAAGTTCATTTCTGTTAAAAATAGAGAGACCTCAGTGGTCATCTGTTTATATTTCCTTCCTGTATCATGTGGACATGTTTGAAATATGCAGTGAGTCTATCCAGCATCTGGATACTACTTTAAAATAAGCGTCATGAAGACTTCATAAACAGCAAAATCACTGAACTTTTTTTCCCCTAAAAAAGCAAGATGCTAATCAGTAACCATGTATAGCCCTCAGACAATAGGCAGCCTCTGACAGAACACAACAGTTTACACTTGAAGTACTTTTATCCTATCATTAACTATAAGGACCTTGCGGTGAGCAAGAACTTTCAAAAGAAAAATAAAAAAAAATACTAAGATTATTGCAGGTTGCTATGCATTAATAATAATTTCTTTTTGATTATTAAGAAAGGGGATTCTCACTCTTGGGGGAACTTAGGTTTCTTTGGAAGCCATGATGGCTGCACAGGGAATCCAGTTCTTTTTTGGAAGATTATAAACTAGAGATCCTCACACAGGTTCCATTACCCAGCACATACCGTATTTTAAATAAGATTCTCATAGACAATTAGTATTTCTACTTCGTCAAAAAATCTGAATATCTACTTCTGGGCAAGCAATACATCGGTATTTCTATATTGCAAAATTGTCTGGATCCCTGTAGCAGCACCTTCATTTTGTCACACTCCTGTGACATTAGACCCTGTTGGCCTGGGGACAGTGCCACTTACTTACCTTATCTGCCTAGTCCCTGGAGACTTGTGTATCTGAATCATTTATGTCAGTATCAGACTGTTGTTCTTTCTCATTCCTTTCACCCAGGGCAAATACCATGAGGGTCATGGCATTGCAGAACTCAAATGAGTGACTTCAGCTTTGGAGCCCATAGTCTCCAACAATGCCACGCCAAGGCTATGAACTTGCCTGATGCCTGATCCCAGCTCACAGCCTGAATCTAACTTGAAGTGTCCCCAAATACTCTGACTCTCCTGGGATCTCTCAACCCACTCTGCACTTGCAGTTTGATTTATATCACTTTGCCTTTAGATTCATGGAACCAAAATGAATCTGAGTATGGAAGAAAACTGAGGTGTAGAGATCCTGAGGATGTTCCTGACATGGCAAAGTTCTGAGTGGGGAAGTTAGGCAGTAAGCTTTATTGGGCCATAATCAGTTCCTATAGATTACTTTTAGTTTTAAGATCTTTAATGGCAGGAAGCAAACATTTGTACTTTCTTTTTTCTGCCCCAGCTTTAGCCTACAGCTAATAACACGGGACCTTACTGTGCAGCCTGTGGTCCAAGATCCAGCAGCACTGGCAAAACCTGAGAGCTTGTGAGAAATAAAGACCCTCTGGTTCCTCTACAGACCTCGTGAATCAGAATCTGTATTTCAACAAGACCCCTAGGTGATTCATACAATGCTCCTTAGAGTTTGAGAGGCACTGCTGTTTACACAGAGAACTCTCAAATAAAAATGGAGCTTCATATAGGTTGATCACAAAACAATGTAGCTAAAAATTCTATGCTTTCATTACAAGAATGTCATGGAGTTCCCTCCTGGCTTCAACACAGAGGAGTATGTGATTTTTCTGTTTTATTCACTGAGCTCCTCCTAAGATTTTGTTTAAAGAGAGGGTTGCAGAGGTTAAAAAAAGTCCATACCAAAGCAAATCACTTTTTATACCTTAATCTGAGTAGAGAAAATAGAGGAATAAGGTGAGATTCATTAGGCAAAGTTCTGTAGAGTAAGATAGTAAATTTGAATGATATATTGATGGATATTGAGAGGGTGACCACAGCTGGTCACAATGTGGAATTGAAATTATAACTTTAATCTGAAGGAGCTTGCATTATTGTGGTGGTTGTGACATATTTTCTAGAATGATGGGCATTTCTTTCTTCTTCCCTTTAGTTGTCTCCCAGCCTTCCTTCTTTTCTTCTCCCTTGCTGTATTTTTGTTGCCGTTGCTACTTGACTCTCAATATCCCGCATGTTTTACTGATCTGCTGATTCTGATAATCCAAGATTATATGGTCTTTCAGCACAGAAAAGCATGACTATTTTTGGTTAGAAGTGGGATGCATACCTGAGATGAGAGTTAAATGCCGTTGTGTACAGAAGAAGGGTTGGGGCTAGGGTACACCCCTCCTTTCCCATCCTACCTTACTCACACAACACACTCTGAATTGAAAAGGTTGCTTATACTCTCTGATACCATTTGAGAGAGCTTTGAACTGCCTGGAAGATCCATTAGGGTGACATTTACTCACAAGGTTAAGCACAAAAGAAACAGGATCTTGATATTAACAGGTTGTTTTTTATCCATGTTAAAGTATTCTGGAAACTGAAGTGATCATGGCTAGGCATTCTGGGTACATCTGAATGACTAAGTGAGGGTTTCCAAAAATACATCTTTTATTGTGTGTGGTATAAATAGCACACAGCATTGCACATGACATTCCAATATTTTTCATAACATTTATGGGTACTCAGATGCAGCTTATTGAAAGAAATTACCTTTTTTCAGATTATGAGAAAAAATATGAAGCTTTAGGTAGAATATTAAATATTGAATTTGTATAAATATTCACATGATATATATTACCTTAATAAATTTCCTTCCAATAACATAATGCTTTATATCAGGTATTTATGTTTGAAATAGCTGCTAGTGATTTTTGAGGAAGACTATTTAATGGTGATCTCTTTCAGTTCTTTATCATCACAAGTAGATGGTATCAGATATCAGGAGTGTGTGTATCACTATTTTCTCCATTTGACTACAACTCTTTTCCTTGCCATTGACCAAAATTTAGTTTCTTTAAATTATACATCAAGGAACTTGTAATTCTCTAGTTCTAATGATTTTGATTTGTTCTTTTCTTCCAAGTGAAAATATAATGTTGAAAATACTTGTGATAATGCATGCATATGGATTTTTGTTGATTTTTTAAAATATCAGCTATTTTAAAATAATGATGAAAATTTTATTCAAGCACACATAGATACTGTTCTACTAGTATTAAAAATTCTCATTCAGGA
>SJYQ01002134.1:1080857-1134369 GCA_006410935.1 Redunca redunca
TTTTTAAACAAGAAATTTCCTGAGACTTTGACTGATTTTAAACATCAAAATGTAAGATATAAATAACTCAAGAGTTAGAAATCTTGAAAACTAACATTAAAAAAAAGTCAGTATCTAATAAGAAAAAGTGATAACAACAGCAACCATATGTAACTTCTAGATTAGTGAGAAATCATGAAAGTAAAGCATTAAAGAAGTAACAGGAAATGATTTCTATACACTAGCAAAAAGGAGAGCCTTATTCTTATAAGCAAATTATAGACCAACTAGGGTTATTCCAAAGGAAGATGAGAGGTATTATCCCCATTAAATCATTTAGAGTTGACTCATTCGAAAAGACTTTGATGCTGGGAGGGACTGGGGGCAGGAGGAGAAGGGGATGACAGAGAATGAGATGGCTGGATGGCATCACTGACTCGATGGACGTGAGTCTGAGTGAACTCCAGAAGTTGGTGATGGACAGGGAGGCCTGGCGTGTTGCGATTCATGGGGTTGCAAAGAATCGGACACGACTGAGCAACTGAACTGAACTGAACTGAACTGAATAACTACTGAATTCAAAATGTTACACACAAATGGTATTCAAATGTCATTTCAGGTCCTCAAATTTTGGAATGGCTGAAAACATGGCTTTACATTTTTATTAAACTTTACAGATTTAGTCATCAATATGTCTCAGCTGAACTGTATCTCATTTGTTGACATTGGCTGATTAACTTTGGCTTGGTGGTGAAGTGACGGAGCAGAGTTTGGGACCACCTGGATTTTCAGCCATGCTCCACCACAGACCTGTTATGTGATCTTGGGTCAATTCCTCTGTGCTCCAGTTTCCTTACCTGTAAGATGATGGTAGTGGCAATGACTACTATTAATACATGTTGACTGACATGAGGAATAAATGAGTTTACACATTTATTTCACTTACAACCAATGCCTAACATAGAATAGGTACTCAGTATTATTCACTTTTATTACTACTAAAACTAATAATAGTAATAGTAGTGTATGAAGAAGAAACCCATGATCAAAAGGTAAGCATTGAATTAAAGGAATTCCTTAGTGATCCAGTTGTTAGGACTCACACTTTCACTGCAGGGGGCGAAGTTTCAATCACTGGTTGGGGAACTAAGATCCTACAAGTCACATAGTGGGGCCAAAAATAATTAGGGTGCAATTAAGCAACTTTCTTCATTATAGAATTTTCACGTCTTGGTGATATAGTCACTACGTTGCTGTGATCCCATGGACTGTAGCCCACCAGGCTCCTCTATCCATGGGATTTCCCAGGCAAGAATATTAGAAGGAGCTGCCATTTCCTTCTCCAGGGGATCTTTCTGAAACAGGGACTGAATCTGCACCTCCTGCACTGCAGGCAGATTCTTTACTGCTGAACCACCATAGCTCTTTAAAAAAAAAAATTAAATTTATTTATTTCTAATTGAAAGATAATTGCTTTACTGTATTGAGTTGGTTTCTGCCAAACATTCAACATGAATCAGTCATAGGTATACCTACTCCCCCTCTGTCTTGAACATCCCTCCCTCCTTTACTATAGCTCTTAATAAACCCTTAATACACAGTGTATAATCTATAAGGGGGCTTAATGGCTCAGTGATAAAGAATCCACCTCCCAATGCAGGACACAGGAAACTCACATTCTATCTCTGGTCAGGAAAATCCTGAGGAAACGACAACCCATCCCATTTTTCTTGCCTGGAAAATCCCATGAATGGAAGAGCCTGGTGGGCTGCAGTCTGTGGTCACAAAAGAGTCGGACATGGCTGAGCACCCACATACACTCATACACACACAATCTCTAAGGTGAGGGCATAGTTTATAGTGTTTGCTAAGTTTATATAACCATAGAACACTGATTTGGCCCAGAAATCCCAAGTGGACACTGCCCTGCAGAGCATAGTTTGGAAAACAGCCACCTACTGGCATTTGCAATCCATGGGGTCGCTAAGAGTCGGACATGACTGAGCGCCTTCACTTTCACTTTTCACTTTTATGCATTGGAGAAGGAAATGATAACCCACTCCAGTGTTCTTGCTTGGAGAATCCCAGGGACGGGGGAGCCTGGTGGGCTGCCATCTACGGGGTCGCACAGAGTAGGACACAACTGAAGCGATTTAGTAGCAGCAGCAGCAGCAGTGACATTTGCAGGACTAAAGGAGCCTCTGCAAGATTGTTTCATTAAGCAGATCCTTCCTGAAGCTCAGTTCCAGCTCTGATTCACATACCTCCATGTCTGGAACCATAGCCTTGTGTTCTTTGTCAAGGCAGGTTTAGCAGATGGTAAATCATGGTAGCATATACTACGCTTATTGATCATGCTAACTAATTTTGTATCATCTAACACATTAACTCAGTCCCAGAATTTTCTTGGTTCTTTGAAGACCTCTGCCAGTGAGAACATTTGGAACATTTGTTCCTTCAGACACTTTTTGGGTTACATGTGAATATTTCCATCCTGTTTGAATGTGTTTTCAAAATAAAGCATGATCAGAAGCTGCTTGAAATGTTTGACCAGAGTCCAAAATCCTCTCAGACGGCTTTGTGAAATGTCATCCATGCCCAGATCCCTGATGTATTCATACTGTCCCTTCTGTATCTTTCTTTCCCACACCTTTATTTTTCAGACCTCCATTGCATTCTTCTCTCCAGGAAGGAGTACAACCAATATTAAACACTGAGAGAGTCTCCCTGGGGACCTGTCAGTACAGCTGCAGGGCCTGTGGGACAAGTTCTGCTGTGTCTAACAGCCATGGAGGCAAATGACAGAAGCTTCCTGATCATATCCGATGAGCAGAGAGGGCTGCATTCGCTGTAGCTTGTGTCCTGGCATCCAATCCTTGTTAATACCAAGCACACTTAAAGGGAAAATGAAATTCTTTTCTCCCAAATACCATCAATTCCCAGGAGTGGGGCATAGCAACTAATCCCTATATGAACATGTATCTCATTACTGAGCTTCCCAGATGGCTCAGTGGTAATGAATCCACCTGCCGATGCAGGAGACATGAGTTTGATCCCTGGGTCGGTTCGGGAAGATCCCCTGGAGGAGGGCATGGCAACCTACTCCAGTATTCTTGCCTGGGAAATCCCATGGACAGAGGAGCCTGGTGGGCTACCATCCATGGGGTCACAAACAGTTGGACATGACTGAGTGATGGAGCACATCTCATCATCACAGTGCTCAGAAATTACATTTTAGCTTCTCACTCACTCAGTGGTCTGGCAAGAGAACTGTCTTTCCCCCGACCCCCACCTTGGTTTGGGAACAATTATCTGAATTTGGGCACACATAGGTTGGTTGGACAAGCTCCTGGAGATAAAAGCACCACAGACCATACACAGAAAATGATTATTTTTAAAGCAACAATTTGTGCAGTAAAATATGCAAGCTCATAAGGACACATAAACCTGGTTTTGAATAAGCTCCAGCATTTATTTGCAGTATCCTTGAACAAGTTTTGTTAACCCTTTAAAGCCTTATTTCTCTCAAATATAAAATCACCCGTTGTCAGGATTGAAAGAACTAATGCATGTAAAATCCTTAACAAATGTCTGAACACAGTGAAAGTTCAATAAAAGATATTATTACACCATAACTATCTACTAGAGTTTTATTTTTTTTTATAAGATCTCCATGACTTCTCCACCAGAAAATGATTATCAGTGAATGCCTTCTGAATGGTCTCTATTGCAGCAATAGCATTTCAGGACATGTGTTCTCTGGAAGGTTAATTTCTCAACTTCTGGCCACTTCTTGCTAAGAGAATCTCCTGCTCTCATGGTCCCATTCTGCATTCAGTAAACTCTCCACATTCGCTCTCTGTTTTTAGACACTTCTTGCAAAATGAGCTTCCTCCTGTGGGTGAGCTTTGTCCTACTCTTTTTTGCCTTCATAACTGCACAGGGCTCTTTCCATTGTACCAACACTTTTGCAGAGAACAAAAGCTTGAGAGAAGGGAGAGCGAGAATAAAATCTCTTAAAGGAGGCTTCCTTGAGACTGTGCTGACTTCCAAGAGTTTCAAGGCCATAGTGAATTTGAGGAGACTTGACAGACATTCAGAAAACCACCGCTGTGATTTGGGCACAACCAAGAACAGCTTTGCAGAGGAGGCAAGAGTAAAGAACTGATAGAATCTGGCTAACTGGAGAAGTGAGAGGGAATAAGGGAAGGGCGCTGAGGAGTAATAGTTCTAGAGTATTGGGAAAAGTCTTGGATGGGAAACTTTAGTATCCAGGCTTGTTTCATTGTTTTTTTCTCTTCTAACAGTGAAATCTCAGGCAAAATATTTAAAAACTTTAAGCCTTAGTTAATCCTTGGTGTAAATATGGGCTGGTTAACTTATATGCAGAGTACATCAAGTGAAATGCTGTACTGGTTGAAGCACAAGCTGGAATCAGATTTCTGGGGGAAATATCAATAACCTCAGATATGCAGATAAGACCACACTCATGGCAGAAAGCAAAGAAGAACTAAAGAACCTCTTCATGAAAGTGAAAAAAGACAGTGAAAAAGTTGGCCTAAACTCAACATTCAGAAAACTAAGATCATGGCATCCAGTCTCAATACTTCATGGCAAATAGATGGGGAAACAGTGGAAACAGTGGCAGACTTTATTTTTTTGGGCTCCAAAATGACTGCAGATGGTGACTGCAGCCATGAAATTAAAAGATGTTTACTCCTTGGAAGAAAAGTTATGACCAACCTAGATAACATATTAAAAACCAGAGACATTACTTTGCCAACAAAGATCTGTCTAGTCAAAGCTATAGGTTTTCAGTTGTCATGTATGGATGTGAAAGTTGGACTATAAAGATAACTGAGTGCCAAAATCGATGCTTTTGAACTGTGGTGTTGGAGAAGACTCTTGAGAGTCCTTTGGACTGTAAGGAGATCCAGCAAGTCCATCCTAAAGGAAATCCGTCCTGGATATTCATTGGAAGGACTGATTCTGAAGCTGAAACTCCAATACTTTGGCCACCTGATGCGAAGAACTGACTCATTGGAAAAGACCCTGATCCTCAGAAAGATTGAAGGCAGGAGGAGAAGGGGATGACTGAGGATGAGATGGTTGGATGGTGTCACCGACTCAATGGCCATAAGTTTGAGAAAACTCCAGGAGTTGGTGATGGACAGGTAAGCCTGGCATGCTGCAGTCCATGGGGTCACAAAGAGTCAGACACGACTGAGCGACTGAAGTGAACTGATATGGAACTCAGAAAACTTCTTCGAGAAGGTATTTAATAGACATTAGTTGAACTGAATTTTATAGATGAGAGTTTGGAAGACATATTTATTTGTAAGTTTTAATTTTGATATTATTGATTGTGCCAAGCTATGAGTGCTTGAAAATGTAGTAGAATCTGCATCTGTAGTAAAATAAGCATCAATTCCAACCCATAATATTAAGCAATTTTCAGGTGCCTACTATGTCCTGGCAAGCTCAAGAACACAGCATTTTGTCTTGTTTATTACATCTGATTTATATGAAGACTATTTAAAGGCATTTTCCAGAAACCTGCTATACCTGATAGACTTCTACATACATAATTATTTGCATTTAAAATTATGTTAACATTTTTCTGAGGACCATAACACACTAATTTTTTAAAGTCCAATTTGTTTATCATTTGGGGAAAAATATGTAACAAAAGAGTGAAAAATCACAAATAACATTTTCACATTTTCCTTCATGATGTATTCTTTGAAAATATTGTTATTAATTGCTTGATATTATTCTAAAGTATAGACATTGTGTAATTTATTTTGCTGTTCTTTGAATGGTGAACATTTAGTTTGTACCATTTTCACTGTTGTAATTAAACCTGCAGTGAATATCTTTGGGTAAAAATCAATATCCATAGTGATTTTATTTATTTGAACCTTTAAAGACTATATCTCCTATATTTATAGGTATAAAATACCAACTTGACCCTCAGTTTGTTAAAAAGAAATCTTTTCTGTTCATAAAAAGTACCATTTTCCTTACATGCTTGAAGAATTGGTTCATTTTATTGGCAACCTAAATGGGACCTAACAAGCCAAATATGGCATTTCCTTAGGAAAGTTTTATTGATTTTGCTGAAAAGATTTTACACAATGAAGAAAATTATACATCATCAGACCAAAGGATGTTAGCTAAGTTTGGGAAGAATTAAATTTTAGATATTTAATTCTAGAATTTAATTATATTGCCTTGAAGATAGATTTAATCAATGTTCTCAGACTGGGTGTTCATGAGACAAAAAGGATTTTCCTAAGAACTGATGAACATGTTGACGTCTTTAATTCAGATTCTTTTTTTTTTCCTGAATGTGTCTAGCATTCTTGGAAAATAGTTGAAAAGTCTCAGGAATATAGAATAATGAATGAATATAAGATTTTGATCATGAATCAGGAAGAATTAATATTTCTTTTAAATAGTTATCAGTTACTTTGTATAGGGTTATATATTTTTAATCTCTATCTTGATTACAAAAAGTTAAGGATATTTGTTACAAATGAATTGGTTTATGAACTTTTATTCAGAAGACTTCCCTGGTGGCTCAGATGGTAAAACGTCTGCCTACAGTGTGGGAGACCTGGGTATGATCCCTGGGTAGGGAAGATCCTCTGGAGAAGGAAATGGCAACCCCCACTCCAGTACTCTTGCCTGGAAAATCCCATGGAAGGAAGAGCCTGGCAGGCTACAGTTCGTGGGGTCGAAAAGAGTTGGGACACAACTGAGTGAGTTCACGTTTCACCTTATCCAGATTATTAGGCTCATCAGGTGAAGCTAGTGGTAAAGAATCCACCTGCCAACGCAGGAGGCGTAAAAGAGATGAGAGTTTGATCCCTGGATCAGGAAGCTCCCCTAGAGTAAGAAATGGCAACCTACTCCAGTATTCTTGCCTGGAAAATTCCATGGACAGAATAATCTGGTGGGCTATAGTCAATGGGGCCACAAAGTGTTGGACACGACTGAGAATGAACATGGAATTAATAAATTATTCAGTGTCTTTTTTATTTAATAGGAGCTATCATATCAGAAATTCTTTATTCTGACATGGTGATGTATTATATGATTTTATTCCCAAAGCTAATTTGCCATTTTAAACCACATTTGTGTGAGTCTTGTCGCTTCAGTTATGTCCAACTCTTTGTGACCCTTTGACTGTAGCCATATACTCCTTCAAGGGATCTTCCCCACCCATGTCTCCTGTGTCTCCTGCATTTCTGGTGTATTCTTTGAAGCTGAGCCTCTGGAGAAGTTCAGACTATGTTTATGAAATGTTAAAAGTCTCTAGCAGGGACTGTGAAATGAACCTTTACAGTTAGGTTAGCAGTGATCAACTAACCAAAATACTCTTATTTTCTTATAATTGCATAACAGTAGCCATAATGGTAAGCACACACACACACACACACACACACACACACACACACAGGTAACTGCAAAATAATAACCTTTTGACCAACATCATTTAGTATTTAAAATGTCTTTTGATTTCAGGAGATAAAGGAAATAATATTTATATACACATGATCACTTTCTAGAACTCCTAGATACAAATACTTTGCATTTCAATAAATTATTTTCTTCATATAAAACTTAATAGAATCTGTCTTAAATATAAGCTAAAATTGGTTGCTTTCCAAAGACAATTAATTATGTTAAAAATATCTAGTTAAATACAGTTACTGGCACACCCAGTTACAGCTGCAGCATTGAACACACATGGATGTGGCTTTGTGTTAGGGTACAGCCACTGAAACCACAACTTGAGGGGGAGAAATAGTTTCCTCTCTTTGGAAATATGTTATCTTTACTTAACAAAGGCTTATCGATCATTGACTGTGTGCCCAGATGCCATGCTAAGACCTGGGGATACAGACATGAGTCATATATATGTGATCCTGATATTCCAGAGCCTAGGTTCTGGTGAATAGTAAGATAGTCACACTGCTAATACAAGAAAGAGTAGACAGCTTCTGTTTTCCAGGTCATTTAGTCTCTAGCAGATCATTCGGTTTCTAGACCTATATCTCAGCAGTAAAATGGGGATGTGGTAGCACAGATTACATGGAAATGTGAGGATTGAATGAGATGTTTTCTGTCTGAGGCACAGTGATTGATCTATTAAGGGCACTCAGTAAGTGTTGGCCAATGTGATGATGGTGATGCTGTTATTTTGAACATGGGTTTCTGCATAAGTTATCTGGGGTGAGTGCCATATGAGATACTTAGTGCATGGAGAGGGGCAGAATATTTTCTGGCCTTTGAATAATGAGAGGGCTGGAAATAGGAGGAGGCTTTTGCTATAATACACTTATTAGTGTAGGCAGAACATCACACCTGGGAAAAGATTCATATCCATCTGGGAAATACAGCTACAGCAGCTAAGAGGAAACAATAAAGACCTGGAGAAAGCAGAATAGCACATATTGACTAGAATGGTCCTGCGTAGTAAAGGGTAGGAAATTAAATGGTATCAGCCTGCTTGAAATTGCTGAGGTAACTAGAGAAAGTCAATTTTTTTTTAGAATCCAAGAAATAGACAGAGGGCAGAGAGGGAAAGGGCAGTGGATAGTGGAAGTGAAGGATGCTGAAGTATATGGAAAATGAAGGAGATACAAGAGTTCAAAGAAGAAAGACTCAGAATTCAGAATGGTGGTTTGCTCAGAGGAGGGTATGACGTAGGCAGGGATGGAAGAGAAGGACTTAACTTGCTTTTATGCTCTTAGGAACCAGTAAGAGGAAATTGAAGCTTATAAAGATAAGGGACTGGCCCAAATCTCTCACCAAGTTTAGATATCTTATATCAGACAAGATGAGATTTACCAAAATGGGGAACATAATGGAATAAACCAGCAGAAGACATTCTTGTTAATTCTGACTTTGAAAGATTAGAGGATTCACTCATTACTACAAAAAATTTTAACATGGAAAGTAAATAATAAAAAAACGGTAGCTAGGTCTTCTTTAATTTTAGTTTGAATTAAGGACAGAATTGAAGAAGGAAATGGCAACCCATTCCAGTATTATTGACTGGAGAATTCCATGGGCAGAGGAGCCTGGAGGGCTACAGTCCATGGCATCACAGAGTCAAACACAACTGAACAACTAACAGAATATTCCTGTCTTATAATCATGGAGAGAGCTAGAGGACAAACTGAAGATTTTCTACAAGTGAGAAGAAAGGTAAACACACTTCCACTTTACCATAGAAGATGGTTAAAATCATGTGGTAGGTGGAATTCTGAATTAGAATACCTGGTTTCTAGTGAAATTTTGGTGAATTTTTAGGGAGTAGTATGCTTTTTCTGGACCTTTGTTTCCTCATCGATATGTGTTATATAAACAAACATTCTTGTTTATATTTCAACCATTTCATTTTATCAAATATTTAATCATCTATTTAAGTGAAGCATACTGCAAGGGTTTAGGCCAGTGACAGTTAAGGGCAGACAGGACTAAGACAAGTATCCATCAGTGAAAAATAGTGAGTAAGAGCTGGACTTTGGAGCCAGAATGTTGGGTTCAAATCCTGGGCAACTTTCTTAACTTCCTATGCCCCAGTTTCCTCGTCTGTAAAGTGGGACAATAATATTATATTCCTCATAATGTTTTGTGAGAATTAGTTAAGTTAATGTGTATAAGATTGTTGATAGCAGAGCTATCAACTAATGTGCCCTAGATGTTGAAAGATTTGGAAAGAGATTCCAGGCAAAGGAGAAGGCATATGGAAAGAGAAACACAAATATATGTTTGGTACCAATGGATGGAAGACAGTCACAATATTTTCTAGAACAGAAAGAAACCAGGACTGAAAAATTGCTGCCATTTGTTTCTCAGTTCAATTTAGGTCAGTCACTCAGTCGTGTCCAAATCTTTGTGACCCCATGGACTGCAGCACGCTAGGCTTCCCTATCCATCACTGACTCCCAGAGATTGCTTAAACGCATGTCCTTTGAGTCGGTGACACCATCCAACCATCTCATCCTCAATCATCCCCTTCTCCTCCTGCCTTCAATCTTTCTGAGGATCAGGGTCTTTTCTAATGAGTCAGTTCTTCTCATCAGGTGGCCAAAGTATTGCAGCTTCAGCTTCAGCATCAGTCTTTCCGATGAATATTCAGGACGGATTTCCTTCAGAATGGACTGGTTGGCTCTCCTTGCAGTCCAAGGGACTCTCAAGAGTCTTCTCCAACACCACAGTTCAAAAGCATCATTGTTTTGGCACTCAGTTTTCTTTATATTCCAACTCTCACATCCATACATGACTACTGGAAAAACCGTTGCTTTGACTAGATAGACCGTTGTTGGCAAAGTAATGTCTCTGCTTTTTAATATGCTGTCTAGGTTGGTCATAGCTTTTCTTCCAAGGACCAAGTGCCTTTTAAATTCATGGCTGAAGTCACCATCTGCAGTGGTTTTGGAGCCAAAAAAAATAAAGTCTGTCATTGTTTCCATTCTTTCCCCATCTCTTTGCCATGAAGTGATGGGACCGGATGCCATGATCTTAGTTTTCTGAATGTTGAGTTTTAAGCCAGCTTTTTCATTCTCCTCTTTCACTTTCATCAGGAGGCTCTTTAGTTCTTCACTTTCTGCCATAAGGGTAGTGTCATCTGCATATCTAAGGTTATTTTTATTTCTCCTGGCAATCTTTATTCCAGCTGTGCTTCATAGTACATCACTTTCACTTGATGTACTCTGCATATAAGTTAAATAAGCAGAGTGACAATATAGAGCGTTGACGTACTTCTCTCCGGAATTGGAACCAGTCTGTTGTTCCATGTCCAATTCTAACTGTTGCTTCTTGACCTGCATACAGAGTTCTCAAGAGACAGGTCAGATGACCTGGTATTCTCATCTATTGAAGAATTTTCCACAGTTTGTTGTGATCCACAGAGTCAGAGGCTTTCACATAGTCCATAAAGCAGAAGTAGGTGTTTTTCTGGAACTCTCTTGCTTTTTTAATGATCGAACGGCTGTTGGAAATTTGATCTCTGGTTTCTTTGCCTTTTCAAAATCCAGCTTGACCAGCTGGAAGTTCATGGTTCACGTACTATTAAAGTCTGGCTTGAAGAATTTTGACCATTATTTTACTAGCATGTGAGATGAGTGCAATTGTGCAGTAGTCTGAACATTCTTTGGCATTGCCTTTCTTTGGGGTTGGAATGAAAACTGATCTTTTCCAGTCCTGTGGCTACTGCTAGGTTTTCCAAATTTGCTGGCATACGGAGTGTAGTACTTTCACAGCACCACCTTCCAGGATTTGAAAGAGCTCAACTGGAATTCCATCACCTCCATTAGCTTTGTGCGTAGTGATGCTTCCTAAGGCCCACTTGACTTCACATTCCAGGATGTCTGGCTGTAGGTGAGTGATCACACCATTGTGGTTATCTGGGTCATGAAGATCTTTTTGTATCGTTATTCTGTGTATTCTTGCCACCTCTTCTTAATATCTTCTGGTTCTGTTAGGTCCACACGGTTTCTGTCCTTTCTTGTGCCCATCTTTGCATGGAATGTTCCCTCAGTATCTTTAATTTTCCTGAAGAGATCTCCTCTAGTCTTTCCCATTCTATTGTTTTCCTCTATTTCTTTGCATTGATCACTGAAGAATATTTTCTTATCTCTGCTTGCTTTTCTTTGGAACCTCTGCATTGAAATGGTGTATCTTTCCTTTTCTCCTTTGCCTTTCGCTTCTCTTCTTTTCTAACCTATTTGTTTGTAGTATAGAGATTTCCTAGGGTTTCCCTGGTAGCTCAGTTGATAAAGGATCTGTCTGCAATGCAGGGGACTCCAGTTCAACACCTGGGTTGGGAAGATCTCCTGGAGGAAGGTATGGCAACCCACTCCAGCATTCTTGCCTGGAGAACCCCAGTGGACAGAGCAGCCTGGCAGGCTTCAGTCCTGGGAGTGCAAAGAGTCAGACATGACTGATTGACTAAGCACATAGAGATTCCCACTAGAAAGTTTAGGAATTCTCTCATGCCTACTGAGCACATCGTGCCTAGTTCTGTGACGGCAGTAAATGAAAAAATGTCAGAGGCTGTTTAAATGGAATGGCATAATAGGCATGACTTTGGGGGAAGCTGAAGCTAACATCGATATTCTTGTTGAATCAACATTTATTGATGCACCTTGTCCAGTTTTTGCAAAAGAAAGGTACAAAGATGATGGGTATTTTAGAGAAACTGTAGTTCAGGTTTCCGTCAAAATGTTCAAAACTAGTGATAGAGTGGTTCAAGGTTCGGGTCATGAAAAGGAAAACCTTCCCATTGGGTTTTCTCATGTAAATCGCAGGTAGGTGATGTTGGTCACTGGAGAGGGTTAGTTTTATAACTAAATGGCCTACTTTGTGTAGAGAGGTTTTTTGTCAGAGCTTTTGTGAAGTTTGTAGGTCTTTTAAAAAAAATCTGTGTTTCTAGATCAAATGGTACTCAGGTAATTTGGGAGAAGAATAATCAGTTAATCTCAATTTTTAGTTTTATTTTTATTTGTTGAAATTATAGAAAATTTAAAAATAGATGTTTCTTCATGGGTTATTATGCATATATCTTTGCTATACATTTTTGTTGCTCCATAGCACACCACTAGCATAACACCTTTGTAGTGCTTGTATTTGAACAGGCATTGAATCATTATTTTACTCTAGGTCCATTAATTCAGAACTCCTTAAAGAGTGCCTGTAAGAATTCAACTACATTCAACTCATCTTATCTGTCTTTGTGTTTGCCACTCCAGTTGATTAAAGTTTTCTTTTATATCTGAAGGGAACAAATATCTGTAAATATTGCTCTAGCTCTGGAAAATCATTTGTAAGCGTTTTAAAACATGTAATTTTTCTTTTCCTTATTCATTCACTGCCCATCATCTTAGGAAATATCATCCATGAAAAACTTATCTCTTAGAAAACTCCAGCTATGATGAAATAAAGACTTTGGACATACCACAGCTCGATAACTAAGATATAGAATGTTCTTTTACAAGGAACTGTGAAGGGAGATTTTGTTCTCTGTAAAATATCCCCAAAGAATAGACTTGGCCTCAGGAGTTGGTGTTGGATGTCAACAGTGATAGGTCATTAAAAGATGGAGCCATAAATGATCGACTCAGAAGAATTAGGTAAGTTGTCAGCTGGATGATCAACAGTGGATAAGCATCTTGGGTGTCGAGATATATTAAGGGTTGTTGGGTGAAGTAGATGGAGTCACCATTTCAGTGGTTTCCCTATTAGCTGAGAAGCAAATGCCAGCTCTCTCTCTCTCTCTGTGTATGTGTGTGTGTGATATGCAGGTGTTTTTTTTTTTAACCTTTTCTCTTTTCAGAACTTCATATTGTCCTTTGATAAGTTCTTCCTCTGTTTGGGCAGGACTAATCCTGATATCTCTTGTTTCAATATCATTCAGTGAAAATAGAAACCACACAGATATTTTTTTAAAAGATAATTTTTTATAAAGACACTGGTTAAAGAAAGGTTGAAAGACTAACTCTTAATTCTACCAGACTGATGCCTGCAGAAAATAGCTACCACCTCTATGATCAAGAGGGTAGATAGGGGAAGGTTTGGTGTTATTAGAACCAAGAAGCTTGGAGGAAGGAGTCATGAAGTTGAGATCCGAATCTCTGCAGGAAAGAGGTTTTGTTCAGTTGGTGGTACTAAATTATAATAGAAACTCAAAGAAGGAACACTGTAGAACTGGGACCTAGACTTCCAAGCAGATGCACTGCCACCGTTCCTCCTGCCTCTGAAGGGGCCCAATGAAGCTGGCTTGAGATGAGCCTTAGGGAAGAACTGAAGCCAGCTGTTACCATCATAGCAAAGGGTCATTGTTAGAGTGACACCTGAGGGAGCAATAAGCAAAAATGGAAGAAGCAAGTCTCATTTATCCTCCAGCCTTCTGGCCTCTTAGTACCCTTGGCAGAGTCTGACACGGAAATGACTGGCAAAGGAGAGAGAGACTTGCTGAATCCCAGCCTCAGCATAACCAAGCCGGTATAGAATGGTGGGTGTTGATCTGAGAGAAAATAGGTTAATTACAGCAACATTCTTTTCACCAAGTTTTACTATCACAAAGTATTTCTTATAGAAACACGTGAGGCCTCTAGCACCATGAATGAACATATATGTAAAAGTGAAGTTTCTAAGAATAGGATGAGTGGTAAACTATAAACTAGGATAATGGAAATGATTTAAGGAGGAAACAAATATCTCTCTCAACCCATGATAGCTGAAGAAATTTGTTTAGTCCTTCAGAGATATCACCTCGTTTAATAATCCTAGTGCTTTATTACAAATGGGAAAAAAAAAAAAAAAAAGCATGTTCAGAGGATTTAAGTAATGTCAGCATGCCAGGTTAAGACAATAGGATGGCCTTGTGTGTGTGTGTGTGTGTGTGTTCCTGAAAGAGATCCTCAATATTTATCATTTTAGGCAATTAGGTGGAAGCTGTAAGTAGTTAAAACAAGATAAAAAGAGGACTTCTGGGGGAGAAGTGAAGATAGATCTGACATCTCCTGCCTTTATGGAATAAAAGCTTGTCATCCTGCAGATCAGTTCCTGTGCTGATAATTCAAAATAAATTTCCTGAAATGAGGTCTCCTGTAATAATGCTCTATCACTGCGGAGCTTTTCTGTTGTCAGTCAAACTTCTGCCAGTGTTCATACAATCCCGTATTCTCTCAAGAGTCAACTCCCACTCAGAAGTTCTGACTCATCTCTTGTCACCTGCTCTGGGAAGAGTTTTCTAGCGTCTCTCCTTTTGTCCAAACTTTTGAGACCATTAGGCACACTCGTCTATGTTTTTAAGCCTTTGAAAATTTCAGTTATGCCATAAATTATTCTATTTCTACTCAAAATGGAGAGATAAGAGCAGAAACTATCCATTGTTTATTGCTGGATTTCGAGATGCTAATAGAAACCTGACATACAGCAGGCACTTAGTCAATATTTGTTGACTCCATTGACAGAATTGAAGGATTCATGAGGAACCCTAGTCAAGTTCCTAAATATTTTAATTATCCTATTGAACACATCCTAGGAAAAAATTGCTAAATCAGGCTTACATTTTGTGTGAGTGTAATATGTATGATGAACTTTGATGGCAACAGAAGTTCCATGGTATTAAAATGTTTATCTCTACCATATTCACAACTCCCTGCCACTTAATTATTTGGGTTAAGTTTTTGAAAGCCCTGATAAAATGCCAATTTGAAACAATCATACCAATATATCAGATTAGATGAAAGGGAAGTTGCTCAGTCATGTCCGACTCTTAGTGACCCCATGGATTGCAGCCAACCAGGCTCTGCCATCCATGGGATTTTCCAGGCAAGAGTACTGGAGTGGGGTGCCATTGCCTTCTCCAGAACTGTATGCTTAAAAATAGTTAAAAAGGAAAATTCTGTTGTGTGTTATTTATCACAGTTGCTAAAAATATTACTTTTTTTTTTCTTTTAAAGTTTTTGGCCATGCCACAAAGCATCTGGGCTCTTAGTTCCCTGACCAGGGACTGAACCCTCACCCCCTATAGTGGAAGTACAAACTCTTAATCACTGGACTCCAGGGAATTCCCACCACCATTTTCTGAGTAATAATCTCACGGATTATTTTGGAGTGGTATCCTCATGGGTTGATGGCACTATTCTTTTTGCCTCTTTCTGGTCTCTAAATTTCATGATGAGCACTACTGCTTTGACAAATAAAAAAAATAAATTTGAACACAAAGCAAAAAGAAAAACCCTTACAAGTCACTTTAAAGACACTATTTAAAAATGTGGTCCACAACCACTCTAAATCAGGAAGATGCTAGGCCCTCAAGGAAGCAGAGCAGAACTTTAAACGGGGGTGTGCAGGTGAGGTCAAGAAGGCAAGTCCTGGGTGAGCCAGACAAGGCCACCCCTCTGCACAGGCCACCACTCTCCCTGCTCGGGTCAGAGCCTGACCAGATGAGGCCAGGGAACAGAGAACTGGAAGGTGAAAGCTGCCCTCATGGTCGGCACACTTTCCGCTAGAAGAGAAAGCAAGGTTTGAGTTTCCTAATTTCCTGCTAAATGGAAACCAGATTTGAAACTTGACAGCTTAACACTAAAGATCTAAGACCTGCCCACTCTGCCTCACAGTTTTATTCAGATAACAAGTGCCTCAAAATAAAAATAGAATATTGATTGGTCTCCAGGATCTAGGAAAGACGAAAGCAAAACAAAAAGTTACTCTGAAACATTTTTGGTCTTTGGATTATCCAAGTCCCCAAGAAAGTAATTTGACAGAGAGGAATATTAGGGCAAAGATAAGAGCAACAAAGGGCCATAATGAATGGTTTGTAACTTAGGGCCATATACAGGGAATTGGAAAGATTTTTCATACACACCATAACTATGACCAGGCAGTTGGCTTATAGAAACAGCTGTGGTTACAAGATGATCAGTCATTCAACTTTCTAATGAATGACTTCAGGTCTCCTAACATTTCTTTTCACAGGATTATATAGTAGTTAAGTGTGGGAGGTCTGTACATATATCTAAAAAATATGTTTTACCTTGGCTCTATCATTTATGAACTTTGTAACCATTTGAGTCTGGTTCTTTAACTTCCATCTGCTTCAGACTTTATATCTTAAAATGAAGATAATGATAGCATTTCCTTCAAAGGGTTATTGTCAACAATAAGGAAATAGTACATGGGCAGCACTTATCCCATGGGGTCCAGGAAGATCCCCTGGAGAAGGAAATGCAACCCACTCCAGTATCCTTGCCGGGAAAATGCTATGGACAGAGGAGCCTGGCAGGCTGCAGTCCATGAGGTCACAAAGAGTTGGACATGACTCAGCAACTAACAACAACAACACTTATCCCAGGAGTAATGGTGGATGTTCAGTTAAGGCTTACAGTTTAGCATGCTGTGATTATTAGTTTCCAGTTCTTGCAGGTACATCCTTCAACCTTGTGTTCTGAATAACAAAAATAGCTTCCCCACTGGTTCAGACTGTAAAGAATCTTCCTGCAATGCAGGAGTTCGATCTCTGCATTCAACCTGGCTTTGATCCCCGGGTGGAGAAGATCTCCTACAGAAGAGAATGGCTACCCACTCCAGTATTCTTGCCTAGAGAATTTCATGGACAGAGGAGCCTGGCAGGATACAGTCCATGGGGTCCCAAAGAGTCAGCAGTAACTGAGGGATTAATGCACAGCTGTATGCACACACACACACACACACACACATTTTTAAGTGCTTCCCAGGTGGTGATAATTGTAAAGAATCTGCCTGACATAAGAAACATGAAATCAGTCCCTGGGTTGGGAAGATACCCTGGAGAAGGGCATGGCAACCCACTCCAGTGTCCTTGCCTAAAGAATCCCATAGACAGAGGAGCCTGGGGGGCTACAGTCCATTGGGTCACAAAGAGACACAACTTAAATGACTTAGCATGCACACACATACATTTTGAAAGATTCCTAATTCTCAGTATTATGAATGTCTGATTCCTGGGACCTAGGAAATAATCACTAATTTTCCTAAAGCTGCTAAACATCTACCATATTCTAAATGACCTTTATCAAGTGCTGTCCTAGTCTGGGGAGGCAGGGGAGCGACTTGAAGGTGAAATACCCTGTTAGCAATCCCCCAGGTGAATGGAAAACTTAAAATAATATTCTAATGATTCATTGTACATTACTACGCCCCATTAGGTGCCTACATTACATCTTAGGGCACAATCAATATCTGTCATCTTGCTTATGGCTTTGGTGCTAGAGCGGTTCAATTTCATTTTGCTACTCTCATGCCCATGAAGCTGTAGTTCAGGTGTCATACAATAAAATATTGCTCAGAAGTACATATTCACTCCTAAGCAGAGTGGGAAATAATTGATGAAGAAGGTGTCTTTCCATCTGGTCAAACACCATTAAAGTGAGGATACAATTGATATGAGAAAAAAGTGAGACCAACATTCTAGGAAACTTTTTGGTGAATCCTTATGAGAGAGAGAGAGAGAGAGAGAGAGTGTGTGTGTGTGTGTGTGTGTGTGTGTTCTTATCTCAAAAGAATTCTTTTAAAAGCATTTTTCAGTGTTTAAAGTAGATTTCTATGTATGAAATGTTGATATAGATAAATCCAATTTAGGAGCCTATTATATAAGGAGAAGTATTGGTATGTAGCCACGTGCCTTCTTTTTGTTAAGAATTTAAAAAAATATTCAGTGTAAGGCTGTGGCAAAGCTAAAGGGAGATCCCAAAGCAGCCATGAGTAAGTAACAGACTGGTTGCCATCATTTTAAACAAAAATAGTGAGTTAGCTAAATAGCCTATATTTTGAGTTGTTTTCTTTCAGAATTGGAATGCAGTTGACTGCTTCTTCCCTTTCTCATGTGAGTGTTTTCCTAGATACACCCAGAACACACTCCAGTCAAAATATCTCTGCACATTCTACCAAGCAGAAACTCATCTGGATTAAAAGAAGCCCTCACTATAATTCAGACACACTTGAAAGGGTTAAACCCATCATCTGGTGACTCACTCTTCAGTGTGAATTTTTAAAAATGTTAAATGCATGGTTTCTTTCCAAATTGAAATCAGACAGAGAAGTGAATTTTACTCAAGAGAGAGGCAACAGACGCCCATTAAGATTTTGGAGCACCATGAGACAGGCCAGGTCAGGGTCCCTGTCATAGTGGGGAGTTTTGGGTAGACAGAAGACAACATGAAAGGGTGTTTATATTTGTGTGTGCATGTGCCTGTGTGTGAAATATAAACAGGACAAAGAGGGCTCTAGAAATAGATGTGTGAGAGCTTCAGCAACAGAATTCAGCTGGCATCGCTCTTATGTTTAAGATTCTGTAGATACTTCTTGCAGTGACTCTGGAAAATCACCAGTAACATGCTGCCTCACACACATAAACACTCTAAGTGTTCTGACGTGTCCAACCTTATTAAAGGAGGGATGTGCACAATTTAGTACACTTGGTTACATTTGTTTGGGGATTAAAAAAAAAAACTCCTATTATAGTGGCTTTCTTTGACATAGGGCAGGGATTTTCTTAACTGAAAAAGTGGCTTAATTTGATCGTTTGTATCTAATTATGTACTTTATAACCAGAGTTTACTGGCTGGGAGTTTTGATAGGTTGTAGATGACAATAATTCATTTGATTTCTTTTAAAATCTTAAGAAATTCAAAGAGCTTGACACTGTACAATATTTTACTTCAGAGGAGGCACTTTTTGAGTTTTAGAATACTAAACTGAGACTCCCTCTATGGAAGATACTCTGAGTCTGAGAAAAAGAGGGTACCCTGAAAGGGGGAGAAGGATCTGGAGGCTCAAATAACACATAGTTCTATCAGCATGGCTGTGGGAAAGGAACAAAAAGTGGGTATAAGGTAAAGGCAAGTGAAACCATCATATGGAAACATGAATTCTCATTGGAATTGTCTCAGAATGCTACAGGCAGTTGTAAACCTTGCTGAGATAAATTGGACTAACCTGTTCTTTTCCTTTATGCTGGATACTGTCAGAGTTTTGCACTATGAAATATAAGCCACTAGCAAGGTTTTTTTAAAAAACAATTATTCATCAGTTTTTATATAGCTTTAGGGGACTGTAGAATAACCCTAATGTATTTTAGAATGCCTATGAGGAGGAAGAGAGTGACAAGCAGTGAAGAATTTCCTTTGATTGTTAGAATAGATATGTTTTAACCAAGTGTAGTAAAGTGAATCCTCTATTTTCTTTGTCATTTGTCACAGACTCAGGTACCGCTCCCTCCTTACTGTCACAGTAAGTAGTTAGAGTCTGTCCATAACTTAGAACTAGTGTGATTGTTCTTTATTCTCTGGATTTCTGGCTTCCTCAGTTCAGACCTAGAAATTAGAATTTTGCTGAAATGTACAGAATTATTCAGTAAACTGTTATTTAATTCTCCTTTCCTTTGTCACTTCCTGTTTATAACTCATTTGTTGTTATGAGACGAATGTTCTTTACACACCGCTTTGTTTTTTGAGTCGTTTCTTGTTGAAGAACCTAATCAGCATACCATTGCTTCAGGTAATCTGAATTTTACTTCCCAGATTTCAGAGTCATCCTCAGTTTCGTTCTGCTTGATCTCACCTTGATTTCCTGCCCCTCCTCTACTCAAAATGTATGTTTCCTCCCCATTGAAGGCCTTTTCCTCACTGTCACACATAGTCTTCATTCCATTCCCTTTGTTACTGCTTTTCCCAAAAGCACCCACCCGATCTTCTTTTCCCTGCATAAATTTGAATTTTTGTTTCATCTTCATACCTACCTGTGTAATAACAGAATGAGAAACATGCACTGAAGCTTGCCGATGTGCCATTGTTCTAAGCACATGTCACGGATTGTGCTATTTAAGTTTTTTAAAAACAATTATTTATTTGGATGCGTTGGGTCTTAGTTGTAGCACATGGGATCTTTTGTTGCGATGCATGGCTGTGACATACAGGCTTAGCTGCCCAGCAGCATGTGAGATCTTATTTCCCCTACCAGGGATCAAACCCGTGTCTTCCTGCATTATAAGGCAGATTCTTAACCACTGAACCACCAGGAAAGTCCCAAGTGCTATTGAATTTTTATAACAACCTTTTAAGGTTGTAAGGTAGTTCTACTTCCCCATTTTACAGATGAGGAAACTGAGGCACAGAGGAGTGACTATCCTAGTAACACGGCTGTTGAGTCACTCAACTGGGATACACTTCCAGGCTGCCTGCCTCCTCATCCTCCTCTCTCTACTGCTGTACCTCCTGCCACCCTCTGCCTCTCCTTTTCACAGTCTCAAGTCTGTCTTCCAGTTCATACTGACCTCCTCCATTATGAACATGTATAGAAGCTGTGTTCAAAGCCATACAGTGCATTATTTCACTTTGCCTGTTTCATGGCTTTATTCCTCTGGGAAATTATATAGCAAGATGTCTTAAAAAGCATTCCATGCCTCATTCTCAGTTCAGTTCAGTTCAGTCACTCAGTTGTGTCTGACTCTGCGACCCCACGGACTGTAGCATGCCAGGCCTCCTTGTCCATCACCAACTCCCAGAGCTTACTCAAACTCATGTTCATTGAGTCGGTGATGCCATCCAACCATCTCATTCAATCTTTCCCAGCATCAGGGTCTTTTCCAATGAGTCAGTTCTTCGCATCAGGTGGCCAAAGTATTGGAGTTTCAGCTTCGGCATCATCCTTCCAATGAATATTCAGGACTGATTTCCTTTAGGATGGACTGGTTGGGTCTCCTTGCTGTCCAAGGGATTCTCAAGTCCTCATTCTACTTTCTTTCTAAAATATTCTAGGGTCCCAGCTCATGGAGGAGCTCATTTAGTATTCATTTGTTGTTGATAGCGTGAAGGTAATTTTCTTCCCATTCAATTATAAAATAATTATCTTGATCTTATAATTCACTCTGATTGTTTAGACCCAGCACCTTCAAGTCTAGGATACACTATGAAGTGTTATAAAGTCCATGCATAGGATTTACAAAGTGGATCTTAGCTGAAGTGTCAGTTAACTAGCATTTGACCATGCTTTCTAAGTTGGGCTCTGATGGATCTGAATTATCCAGTTTTCATTTGACATTTTTTTGAAAGAATTTTAAAAAAAATACATAAAAATCACATCACATGAACCAAAAAAATCACAGAATTTGTGATTATATATATGATATATACAGTCATAGGTATATACACACACACTCATATATACTCATGGACATATTCTACATAAAAGGAAACACTATTAAATTATCCTGAATGCTTTTTTTTTTTTAAGTTTTTATTTTAACTTTAGTTTACTTTACATTACTGTATTGGTTTTGCCAAACATTGACATGAATTCACCACGAGTGTACAAGCATTCCCAAACATGAATCCCCTCCCACCTCCCACCCCATGCCATCCCTCTGGGTCCTCTCCTTGCACCAGTCCCAAGCATCCTGCATTCTGCATCTGACATCAACTGGCGATTCGTTTCTTACTTGATAGTATACATGTTGCAATGCCATTCTCCCATCTCATCCCACCCTCTCCCTCTCTCTCTCCCCCAGAGTCCAAAAGTTCTCTCTATAGATCTGAGTCTCTTTTGTTGTCTCGCATACAGGGTCATCATCCCCATCTTTCTAAATTCCATATATATGTGTTAGTATACTGTATTGGTGTTTTTCTTTCTGGCTTACTTCACTCTGTATAATCGGTTCCAGTTCCATCCATCTCCTTAGAACTGATTCAAATTCCTGAATGCTTTTTAAAGGGCATCAGAAAGTGCATGTTTCCAAAAACACAGATATTGCCTAAGGTATTCAATTTCACTTTGTTTTGGCTGATTTTTTTCCTTTAATCACTGTGATGATCATAGTTTGAGAGCATTTCTGGTTTTAATATTGGGTTCAGTCTCAAAGGACGGTTGCTGAAATAGAGGCTTGGGAATCAGACAAACTGAATTTGAATCCCATCTGTGACACTGACTAGCTGGGCAAGAAACTTAGTTTATTTGAACAAATACTTGATATCTAAAACAGGGATGTCTAGTCAAGGCTATGGTTTTTCTAGCAGTCACGTATGGATGTGAGAGTTGGACTGTGAAGAAGGCTGAGCACTGAAGAATTGATGCTTTTGAACTGTGGTGTTGGAGAAGACTCTTGCGATTCCCTTGGACTGCAAGGAGATCCAACCAGTCCATTCTGGAGGAGATCAGTCCTGGGATTTCTTTGGAAGGAATGATGCTAAAGCTGAAACTCCAGTACTTTGGCCACCTCATGAGAAGAGCTGACTCATTGGAAAAGACTTTGATGCTGGGAGGGATTGGGGGCAGAAGGAGAAGGGGACGACAGAGGATGAGATGGCTGGATGGCATCACTGACTCGATGGACGCAAGTCTGAGTGAACTCTGGGAGATGGTGATGAACATGGAGGCCTGGTGTGCTGTGATTCATGGGGTGGCAAAGAGCTGGACGTGACTGAGTGACTGAACTGAACTGAACTGAACTGAACTGAAAACAGGGATAATAACACCTACTCTGTAGGGTTGTAGTGAGAATTCAGTTCAGTAATGCATATAAAGGAACTGCTTAGCATGCTTTTTGCCATATGGTAGATGTTTTAAATGTAGTAATTGATATATGCTGACTCAGCAGAAAAAAGGGCATATATCATAGAATTTGATAACTGTCTTTCAATCTCTTTCTTTCCTCCCTTCCTTCTGTCTTTTCTTCCTCTTTCTTTCTCTTAGCTTTTTAAAGAAAAGCTTTATTGAGACATAATTTATTCACAATAAAATGTACCCACTTTTAATGCACAGTATGAAGAATGTTGGTAATTGTATGCCATCAGGTTAACTCTATCATGTTAAGATATAAAATATCAATAGTTTGTTGTTGTTTATTCATTCAGCCATGCCTGACTCTTTGAAACCCCCTGGACTGTAGCCCACTAGGGTCCTCTGTCATGGAATTTCCCAGGCAAGAAGAGTGCAGTGGGTTGTCATTTTCTTCTGTAGGGGATCTTCCCAACCCACAGATCAAACCTGTGACTTCTGCATTAGCAGACAAGGTCTTTACCGCCGAGCCAGTCGGGAAGCCCATAAAATAGCTGCAGTTCTCCAAAAAGTTGTTCACATTTGTTTGCAGGCTAACTCCACCCCAACCCCCATTACGAACCTCAGGCAAAAACTAATCTGCTTTCTATTGTTATTGTTTTCCCATTTCTAGAATTCTTTATGAGTAGAACCATGCAATATGTAGTGTTTTGCATTTGATCTCTTTCACTTAGCATGATGTTTTTGAGATTCACTCATGTTGTTGCATGTAATAACATTTTATTCATTTATTGCTGAGTGGTGTTCCATAGTATGAATATATCACAAATTGTCTAACCATTCACCAGTCAACAGGCATTAGTATTGTTTCAGTTTGGGCTTTATGAAGAATATTACTCTAAGCATTTGAACACAAGACTTTGTGTGGACTGACTCCCTCACAGGGCTTAGTGCATCCAGAAAGAGTATACTGGGTCATAATGGAAAGCATAACACACTGTATCAGAATTGGAGCATCTTTGTTCTGGCTCTCTCTTTGCCTCCAGTGTTGCTGGAGGGTCATGGTGATGCTCACAAGGAAGCAGGCGTGCCCTTCTTTTTGTCTAACCATTTGTATCCTCTTTTCAGAGTAGTTTCTCTGCTGCCCTCTCTGAACCTATTACCCTTACCCCTCCCAGCCATGGTTCATTGAACTGGAGTGGGCACCTGGCTCAAGATGAACCAAATGGATTTTCTCCCCTGAGGCTGTGAAGTCCAGAAATAGGGGCTTTCAGAACCAGTGGCTTTGTTTAATTGATTGTATGCCTGAATTAGAGGTAAGGTGGACAGGACTGGTATAGCCCATTAGAGTTAAGTACTGAGAAAAGACAGAGAGAAAGAGAATAAGAGAGAGGAAGAGAGAGAGGGATGGAGGAAGGGAGGTAGCAGGTAAGCAGTAAGGCACAGAAATAAGAGATTAAGTAACAAGATGGACCTACAGCTGTTCCTCCCAATTCCAGTGTTCCAAGATGTTAGGTAATCCTTTCTGGATTTTTTCAGATGCCCAGATAGTACTCCAATGAACAGTCATTTTGGTTTTAATTAGGTGCAATGGGCTTTTGTTTCTGCCATACATCTCAGCCAAATAATCCCCATCTGAGACAAATAATAATTGTTATGAAGATTGACTGAGTTCTAACTATAAACCTATCAACTATAATCCAGACACTTTAATAATAAAGCCTTAATTGCTTTCTGAAATTTTACAACCACAATAACCCTATGAGAAAGGGTTTTTCTTTTTTTCCCCCATATTTTACAATGAAGAAATTGAAATTCAAGGAAATTAAATGGTTTTTACAAGGTTGGAGAATATCAGAGCTAGAGCCTAGATTCTGATCTGCTTTTCTCCAAAGTCTCTGCTGAAATAAAGCTCCAGTGCTGACTCCTCAGTGGTGAGATGATGAAGGTGGCCCAGAGCCCTGTAAAACTCCCCCAGCTTAGTGATCCTGCATTGATATGTCCAAGGAAGGGAGTGAAGTAATTGGCAATAAAGGTGTTCCTATCTATGGACTCCCCTTTCTCTGTGAATCTAGATAATGTGCTGATAATGAGGGTAGAGGTAGTATCAGCTGTTTAAAGAAAGGCGCTTGTAAATGCTGTAGAATGCTAATTTAGAAATGCAGAAAAGATATGTGTGTGAGTATGTGAAGACTGTATTTCATTATGTAAAATTTAGAGAAATATAAATATTCCCCTATTATGTGCCTGCTTGTTTCCTTGTACTTTTGTTTATTTTATGGAGGAAACACATATGATTTTTTAAACCCAAACATTTTATATCTGTTCCTCATTATAAGCAGATGGGGCTTCCCTCATAGCTGACTCAGTAAAGTATCCACCTGCAGTACAGGAGACCCGGGTTCGACCCCTGGGTTGGGAAGATACCCTGGAGAAGGAAATGGCTACCCACTCCAGTATTCTTGCCTGGAAAACCCCATGGACAGAGAAGCCTGGTGGGCTGCAGTCCATGGGGTCGCAAAGAGCAGGGCACGGCTGAGTGACTAACACTTCACTGGCAGAGAGTGAACTGAAAACATGCCGTAGGACAGAAAAGAAAGGAGGAGGGAAGATGAGGAAGAGGAAGTCTTCAGCGCTTATGAAGCCACTCACAATTCTTCCTCGGACTGGTGTACTTCCAGAGCAGATGGGTGGGATGAGTGCAGTGCGTGTTTCAGTCATATTACTTCAATATGAATATACATTTTTGCCACTAATTGTCTGGCCTTTGACTAATTGCTGGTCTTTTCTCAGTTGGTCTGAAAATGAAGAAAGACCTGGCAAAATTTCTGTAAAAAAATCAAATGAGTACAAATCTGCTGTCACATAGTAGGTGCTCAGTAAATATTAAATCCTTATCATTACTTCTTATTCTTCATTGAGACTTTCATTAGTTTTCAGCTCTTCTCTGGCACAGATAAGCAAAGTGTACAGTGGAGAATATTATTTCATGGACAGTAGTGGAGTGACCATTCTATTCTCGTTGGAGTGATTAGATACTACTCAATTATACTATTTGTTTATTTTTTTAGCCATACCAAGCAGCATGTGGGATCTTAATTCCTAACCAGGGATCAAAGCCCGCCCCCTTGCACTGGGAACAAAAAGTCTTAACCACTGGACCACCAGAGAAGTCCTAAATTAGAGTATTTAGATATTATTTCAGTTCAGTTCAGTTCAGTTCAGTCGCTCAGTCGTGTCTGACTCTTTGTGACCCCATGAATCGCAGCACGCCAGGCCTCCCTGTCCATCACCAACTCCCGGAGTTCACTCAGACTCGCGTTCATCAAGTCAGTGATGCCATCCAGCCATCTCATCCTCAGTTGTCCCCTTCTTCTCCTGCCCCCAATCCCTCCCAGCATCAAAGTCTTTTCCAATGAGTCAACTCTTCGCATGAGGTGGCCAAAGTACTAAAAATAGTTCAGGGACTTCTGTGTAGTTATTAATTTAAATTTATCAAAGCTTCTTCTTAGATATGGGTGCCAAAGGAGTTGAGTATGTTGTATAAAACTTTGGACGCAAAGAGTTTTAAATCTTTTTATAGTTCAGGAATGATGGATGTGCCTAGATTCTGAGGCTAAGTGAATGATCCCTTCTACAGAAGATACAGAGAGGGTGGGAGTAGAAACTAGTGATTGGATTTTATCTTATACCAAAAGTTAAAAAAAACAGGATATATATATCCTTTTCTCCAAGATGTGGATATATTTATATATATGAATTTATTTATAGTACATGGAACTTTGCAAAAAATTAATAATTAGTTTCCACATTTAGCCTTAAACATTCTTCTGTACAAAGAGATCTCATAAAATCAATGTGTCTCCAAAAAATGTTAGTGGGAACTTGGGCCTTGATGAAAAATGCTTATGGAACACAGTAAGAATCATAGCAAGACCTGGAAAGTGAAGTAAAAGTAAAAGTTGCTCAGTCATGTCCGACTCTTTGCAACTTCATGGACTATACAGTCCATGGAATTCTCCAGGCCAGAATACTGGAGTGGGTAGCCTTTTCCTTCTCCAGGGGATCTTCCCAACCCAGGGATTGAACCCAGGTCTCCCGCATTGCAGGTGGATTCTTTACCAGCTGAGCCACAAGGGAAACAAGGTTGTGCTAAAGACAAACAGAACTGTCAGAGCAGGCTTTCGACATCTGTCCATGTTTTCTTGCACTAAAACAGTTTAAAGACATTCAGAGACATAGATATATAGAACAGTCTTTTGGAATCTGTGGGAGAGGGAGAGGGTGGGATGACTTGGGAGAATGGCATTGAAACATGTATAATATCATATAAGAAACCACTCGCCAGTCCAGGTTCGATGCATGATACTGCATGCTTGGGGCTGGTGCACTGGGACGACCCAGAGGGATGGTATGGGGAGGGAGGTGGTAGGGGGGTTCAGGATGGGGAACAGGTGTATACCTGTGGCGGATTCATGTTGATGTATGGCAAAACCAATACAATATTGTTAAGTAATTAACCTCCAATTAAAATAAATAAATTTGTATTAAAACTTAATAAAATAAAATGTTGAGCACCAGAAATAAATAAATAAAGACATTCAGAAAGGAATGACTGGCTGTTTCTGAAGGTAGTCCTCTGAAAGTGTAGCAGAAAAAAAATAAGTAGATATAACTGTCTAAAGGTGATGTCAGGGAAGACACAAACCTTTGAGTTTATGTCTCAGGACTTAAGTTCAGTTTCTGGAACACTCCCAGGCTAATTGAACTCAATTATTGGTATAAACGCTATGTAATGATCTGTAGTAAGTGAAGACAAGGAGGATTAGCCTCCATCAGCTCTTAATGCACATTGGCTCCCAAACCACAAAATAATTCAAAGTTCTGCTGTGAGTTTGATCCACAAAGTGATCCTGAACTAACAAGGGAGCCCAAGTGTGATGGCATCGCCGCCGGCACAGGAAGTTTCCCCTAGGCACACACTGTCTGTGAGTTTCAAATTGCTTCTTGCTCTGTATTATTTCCGGATGATAAGTTTTCCATACATTCTCTCCCTTGTTAGAGAGTGTTTTATTCCATCGTCTGCTTTTAAAAGTAGCAATTAAAAGGTTGTTCATAAAGTTCTCCAGGCACCTGTGGAAATGATGCCCACGATTCCTCCCAAGGGACTGCTGTCTTTGAATGTGTCAATGATGTAGAGATATTTTTATTTGGGAAACAAATATAGAAATAGCAGATCCCAGAGAGAGACTGGTCCCACCTTTTGTTAAACTTTGTCCTTTTGTCCTTTGTAAAAACAAAATCCAGATGATCTTATTCTGAGTTAGTGAACCCTGATGTTAATTTGGTAACCTGGGAAAGGGAAAGGTCTTTCTGTGCAAAACATACCTGACTTTTTCTTCCTTTAACATTTTGAGTTCTCACTTTTCATAAAGCATCTCCTCCCACCCACATCATTTCCACACACCTTAGGAGTGAACAATTTCATGCCAATTTGTCTCACTGACTTGATGACACAGAAACTGCACCTTATGCTTTTATTCATCCTTTTGGCAGAGACTTCCATGCTTCAGACAAGACTGACAGTATGCACAACTGTGGCCTTAGCTTTTGCACCTGTAAAATTGAGAGAATGGCTCAGGATTCATTGTACTACTGTGTAAGAAAGTGTTGACTATGGTCCCAGGAAGGCCATAGGCAGTGAGAAAGATAAATATCTTCCTCTCTTTGCAGCACAATGTTAGGCACATCCACCAGTATGTTACTTCCCCTTACATATCATAAGTTAGCCAGGGTTTTCTCCTTGATACATGACTCTGAGAATATTAATTCCCAACTAGCATAGCATGCATGTTTTTAGACGTGGGTTGTGAATTCCTCTGGAGACATGCCAACTCTCCAGGTACTAGAAGCAGATCTGTGCAGGTGTTGTCCTCAGCATGGGAACAGGCTCTGGTTGGTCACACTCCTTGCTGAGCAGGGCCTTCACCTTGACCCACCTTGAGCATCATTATGCAGAGAGGTTAGAGATAGTATAATGTAAACAGCAGGTCACTGAACATTTCCCTTTTCTAGGGGCCGCATCACTGCCTATGATGCCTTGTAAAGTGAAGAAAAAGGAGAAAGAAACCAATGTTATTTTGACCAGATAAGATGTGAATCGCACACCTTGATCATTTTAGTCAAACACCAAGACAGAAAAACCTGCTACACAGTCTTGTGAATTCTCAATTAAATACAGTGCCCAAGTGGTAGTTTGACATTACCTGCATTAATTTCAAGTCTTTGCTTGAAGGTGGAAAATGTCAGTAGTTTACATGGTCCTGTTTCCTTGGCATTTGTCACTTTTGGGGGGATGTAGTAGGAGAGGGTGCCTACAGCTGTCAGCCAGTACCTTCAGGGAATTTCCAAGCTGTCATCTCTAGCCAGTGATGGAGATGTTTTCTTCCCTTCCCTGGGTTGAGGGGACAGAGAATGGATATGATTATGACATATACTGAAGCTTCTCTAGGTCTTAATCTCATTATGAATTGCTTAAAGGAAAAGGGTATAGTCTTAAATAAAAAGATAAACTCTTTCCTAAAAAGGTTAGTGATACTTACATTCTATAGGGAAAGGTTGCAGGATCCCTGGCAAAGACTTGGGCTTTGTCTATGTTACTCATTGTCCCTCAGGTCAGATAGGTTGATATAGTAACTGAAAAGAATGCAGTAATTTTTCTAGATGAAATAGCTACAATAACTTTGTATTTTCTATTGCCGTAAAAGGTGTACATTATTCCAAAATGGAGGCCAGAAAAAAGCTGGTTTAGGGTCTCATAGTATTTTCCCCAATTCCCTACCAAAGTAATAGGAGTTACAAAGTATCATGGCCTTACTCCCAAACAATACTCACTGTATTCACTCATTTCTAGTAATAAGGAAAAGCACATTATGCATGGGTAATACTATATAGCATGCTACAGTGTATAGCAGATATTTGATTAAATTGGACTCTAGATACAAGTCTCTTCAAATAATTAGAACTTTTTATGTATGCTCTGTGAAGGGAAAGAGCCAAGAGAAAAATAAACATACTTGGAGTTAAGATTTAGCCCTAAGATAGTTTCTGATTTTATTCTAGGATAGGCTTTACAAAGGTCCATATAATCAGAGCTATGGTTTTTCCAGTAGTCATGTATGGATGTGAGAATTGGGCTATAAAGAAAGCTGAGCACTTAAGAATTGATGCTTTTGAACTGTGGTGTTTGAGAAGACTCTTGAGAGTCCCTTGGACTGCAAGGAGATCCAACCAGTCCATTCTAAAGGAGATCAATCCTGGGATTTCTTTGGAAGGAATGATGCTGAAGCTGAAACTCCAGTACTTTGGCCACCTCATGCGAAGAGTTGATTCATTGGAAAAGACTCTGATGCTGGGAGGGATCGGGAGCAGAAGGAGAAGGGGACGACCCAGGATGAGATGGCTGGATGGCATCATGGACACGATGAACGTGAGTCTGAGTGAACTCCGGGAGTTGGTGATGGACAGGGAGGCCTGGCGTGCTGTGATTCATGGGGTCACAAAGAGTCAGACACGACTGAGCAACTGAACTGAACTGACCTTCTACTATACTTTTTATTTTTGGCATTGGTGTTCAGAGTGAATTTTGAGATTGATAGCCTGTGTCTTCCAAGAACCCAATTTGTCATATGAGGAGAGAATTTTAGTGTTGGAAGGATTCCCTTTTCAGCACCTCTTCAGTGGGCATCTAACCTAATGTGGTGTTCCAACAAGAGCTGGCAAGAAGACTAGGGTACCTTAGGAAGGTAGGCAGCTTACTGAAGATTTAACTCTTTTTGTAAAAAAGAGTTTTTGGTGCAATGCATTCTGATACCATTCTTTTTTTCCCCTCAAAATAAAATGCTGATTTAGATGCAAATAAAAAACCGTTTCCAGATGGGTAGGAAATAGTATAGCATGCACCTTGAAAAGTCTAAATTCAAATATTGTATATCCATACGTTTGTTTAGTTAGTTACCATTTGGAGTCAGGGGTGATCTCCAAGTAAGAGAAAGTTCAATATGATATAAGAAATAGCTTGCTGCCTCCTCTTTAAAAAAAAATAAAATTGAGCTTAATCCACTACCCCATATAACCTCAGCCCTCATGCCATCCTGTCATCCTTTTTCTAACTTTAAATATCAAATATCCCTAGGATATTTAGTTTCCTTAGGGATCTCTCTTAGGGCAGGTACTATAGATGAGATATGAATCCTAGCCACTCTTCCCTGTGTGCTGAGGGTAACTTAACTCCAAGTCAAAGTCCGTGTCTCCCTACAAGTCCCTGTTCATACAGGTGTGTAACTGGTGCTTCTGCAAACATACATTAGAGCCATCCAGAAGGCTTGTTAAAATGTACTGCTGGGCCTCTCCTGAGTCTCTGGCTCAGTAGACTTGAGGTGGAATCCAAGAATTGGCATTTTTTAACATACTCCCAGATGCTACTGATATTGCTGGTCTCATAACAACACTTGAGAACAACTATTCTGGTGGGGGCAGGAATCATTTATATGATTCTACTCTGGCTATAGATTATGGGGGTGGTGGAGAACATTGTCCTGTAACAGGCTGCTGCCCAGGCAGAGGCATGAGAAGCACACAGATTAGGAAATAATGGAGATGGAGTTGAGAAGTTCATATTTAATATCTAAATCTCAATTAAGGCAAGCAGACTCGTTAAGGCAATCTTGTCCCCCTCAAAGTCCATTTTTCCAGCCAGTCCTTCCTACAGTCCTGCCATGATGAGCCTGTGCTATTGTCTATTTTAGCTACTTATACAGCTCTATTAACCTGGTAAAAGGACCAAAGATGATCACTCGGTTCTCAGCACTACTCTTTAGCCTTTGGACAGCAATCAAAAGTATATTTCAAGCAGGGGGAAAATATGTATACCAGAAGAAAAGCCTTGTATCAGACTGGCTCTATACTTAGGTTCCCATGGAAACAGGATTATAAGTTAGTGATTTGCTTTTACTTAATGTAGTATTGAGGAGAAATGCCTCTTTTTCATTATTCAAATGCCTTGACTGTACTTTACCAAATTACAAGAGAGCAATACCAATGTATGTTTCTAAAGAGTTTAAACTCATTTACCACATTAAACTCAGAAGAGAGCACTTTATTTAAAAATGTAAATGGAACAGAACAGTTTTGTGAGAATAAATTATTGGACTTAAAACAAAATTCTGCTTTTGTGTTTATGAAGTAATGCTATTTTGCACCCAAAGAAGCTAAATCTTTAGGTAGAGTTTCTTATAGGAATTTTTGAAGGCCAAGTCAGGGATTTGCATTCAGATGTTGCAAAGGGTACAAAAGACTGTTCTTATGTAGTATTCTCAGTAACTATGATGGGTAAAGATCAATATAATCAATTCTCCATCAGCTTCTTAAAATGTGGCTCTTTTCCCAACTAAATTGAAGGCATTCTATATCCTTGTTACTGATTTAGTGAGAACTTCTTTACATGGAAATTCACTTTAGTTCCCACTGAGGATTTGTTACTACAGTTCAGTTCAGTTCAGTCACTCAGTCGTGTCTGACTCTTTGTGACCCCATGGATTGCAGCACACCAGGCCTCCCTGTCCATCACCAGCTCCCTGAGCTTATCCAAATTCATGTCCATTGAGTCAGTGATGCCATCCAACCATCTCATCCTCTGTTGTCCCCTTCTCCTCCTGCCTTCAATCTTTCCTAGCATCAGGGTCTTTTCAAATGAGTCAGTTCTTCACATCAAGTGGCCAAAGTATTGGAGTTTCAGCTTGAACATCAGTCCTTCCAGTGAACACCCAGGACTGCTTTCTCTTAGGATGGACTGGTTGGATCTCCTTGCAGTCCAAGGGACTCCCAAAAAAAAAAAAAAAAAAAGACAAGGATTCTTATTGTTTATATAGTACCCCTTCTTAAGAATTATGACTTCCTGAAATTTTTTATCTTATTTTAAATTTTCCAACTATTGTGCTCTATATGTCATTTTATAAAATACGTATTTTATCTGACATCTCTAAAACCGAGAGGTCAGATAGAAGAGAAAAATAAAAATAAATTGCTTTTATCATAAAAAATAAAAGAGTCTTCTCCAACACCACAGTTCAAAAGCATCAGTTCTTCAGTGCTCAGCTCTTTTTATACTCCAACTCTTACATCCATCCATGAGTACTGGAAAAACCATAGCCTTTACTAGACAGACCTTTGTTTGCAAAGTAATGTCTCTGGTTTTTAATATGCTGTCTAGGTTGGTCATAACTTTCCTTTCAAGGAGTAAGTGGCTTTTAATTTCATGGATGCAGTCACCATCTGCAGTGATTTTGGAGCCCAGAAAAATAAAGTCAGCCACTGTTTCCACTGTTTCCCCATCTATTTGCCATAAAGTGATGGGACTAAATGCCATGATCTTTGTTTTCTGAATGTTGAGCTTTAAGCCAACTTTTTCACTCTCCTCTTTCATTTTCATCAAGAGGCTCTTTAGTTCTTCTTCACTTTCGGCCATAAGGGTGGTATCATCTGCATATCTGAGGTTATTGATATTTATTTCTTCCAGCAATCTTGATTCCAGCTTGTGCTTCATCCAGTACATTTCACTTGATGTACTCTGCATATAAGCTAAATAAGCAGGATGACAATATACAAGTAATAACCAGACTGTTAGAATTTGAGGAGTACAACCTCTCTTTATTATATTTTTTTTCTTTTAAAATTTTTATTTTAACTTTAGTTTACTTTACATTACTGTATTGGTTTTGCCAAACATTGACATGAATTCACCACGAGTGTACAAGCGTTCCCAAACATGAATCCCCTCCCACCTCCCACCCCATGCCATCCCTCTGGGTCCTCTCCTTGCACCAGTCCCAAGCATCCTGCATTCTGCATCTGACATCAACTGGCGATTCGTTTCTTACTTGATAGTATACATGTTGCAATGCCATTCTCCCATCTCATCCCACCCTCTCCCTCTCTCTCTCCCCCAGAGCCCAAAAGTTCTCTCTATAGATCTGAGTCTCTTTTGTTGTCTCGCATTATATTTTTAAAATATAAATTTACTTATTTTAATTGGAGGTTAATTACTTTACAATATTGTATTGGTTTTGCCATACATCAACATGAATTCACCACAGGTATACACGTATTCCCCATCATGAACCCCCTTCCCGTACCATCCCTCTGGGTCATCTCAGTGCACCAGCCCCAAGCATCCAGTATCATGCATCGAACCTGGACTGGTGATGCGTTTCATATATGATATTATACATGTTTCAATGCCATTCTCCCAAATCATTCCACCCTCTCCCTCTCCCACAGATTCCGAAAGACTGTTCTATACATCTGTGTCTCTTTTGCTGTCTCACATACAAGGTTATCATCACCATCTTTCTAAATTCCATATATATGCGTTAGTCCGTCTAGTCAAGGCTATGGTTTTTCCTGTGGTCATGTATGGATGTGAGAGTTGGACTGTGAAGAAAGCTGAGCGCCAAAGAATTGATGCTTTTGAACTGTGTTGTTGGAGAAGACTCTTGAGAGTTCCTTGGACTGCAAGGAGATCCAACCAGTCCATTCTTAAGGAGATCAGTCCTGGGATTTCTTTGGAAGGAATGATGCTAAAGCTGAAATTCCAGTACTTTGACCACCTCATGCGAAGATTTGACTCATTAGAAAAGACTCTGATGCTGGGAGGGATTGGGGGCAGGAGGAGAAGGGGACGACCCAAAATGAGATGGCTGGATGGCATCACGGACTCGATGAACGTGAGTCTGAGTGAACTCCAGGAGTTGGTGATGGACAGGGAGGCCTGGCGTGCTGCTATTCATGGGGTTGCAAAGAGTCGGACATGACTGAGCGACTGAACTGAACTGAACTGAATACTGTATTGGTGTTTTTCTTTCCGGCTTACTTCACTCTGTATAATAGGATCCAGTTTCATCAACCTCTCTTTAAAAGGCCTATCTGTTTCATCGAGTTTGCATTGCTGAGGAATTGACTGTCTTCATGATGTAATAAAGGCTATACAACTGAGAGACTTCTCTTTCACTTTTCACTTTCATGCATTGGAGAAGGAAATGGCAACCCACTCCAGTGTTCTTGCCTGGAGAATCCCAGGGATGGGGCAGCCTGGTGGGCTGCCATCTATGGGGTCGCACAGAGTCGGACACGGCTGAAGCAACTTAACAGCAGCAGCATAAGAAAGCATGTGAAACATTTAACCTATATTTTTATTACTAATTTTCATCAATGTTTCTAAGGTCCTTATATAAATCCAAATGCTGTCTTAAAATGAAAGCACGTTGTTATTTTTAACCTGCAAATTATTTGATCAGTTACCTCAGATGTATGGAGTATGACTGCAGGGGAAAGAACAGATAATGGTTGATAGGAAAGCTTGGTGCTATCCTATGTAGTGAAGTGAGTTCTTGTTCAGTCGCTAAGTCATGTCCAACTCTTTGTGACCCCATGGACTGCAGCACACCAGGCCTCCCTGTCCCTTGCCATCTCTCAAAGTTCGCTCAAGTTCATGTCTATTGAATCAGTGATGACATCCAACCAACTCATCCTCTGTTGCCCTCTTCTCCTGCCTTCAATCTTTCCTAGCATTGAGGTCTTTTCCAATGAGTTGTTTCTTCGCATCAGGTGGCCAAAGTATTTGAAGTTCAGCTTCAGCATCAGTCCTTCCAGAGAATATTCACGGTTGATTTCCAGGATTGATTGGTTTGGTCACCTTGCTTTCTAAGAGTATCTGAAGAGTCTTCTCCTGCACCACAATTAGAAAGCATCAGTTCTTCGGTGCTCAGCCTTCTTTATGGTACAACCCTCACTTCTCTACAAGACTTCTGGAAAGACCATAACCTTGACTATATGGACCTTTGCCAGCAAAACAATGTCTTTACTCTTTAATACACAGTCTAGGTTTGTGAGGTGAGTGCTAGGCTTTAAAAGGAAGGCTCAGGGGTTATGAGTCCACAAAAGGAATGTGGAGGACCCCTGGGGGTGACCTTCATATCCTGGGCAATGTTTCTATGGCTGTCAGCTTTACATCTTCTGTGCTCATTTAATCTGCGGATCCGCCCACAAATATATATATATATATATTTTAAAGTCAACATTTTCAAACTTGGTTTTATACTTTCCAGAATAATCAGGCCTGACGTGAGCCATTTTCTGTTTGCATATTAATTCTTTAAGGATCAGTTGTTGGGCTACCTTAAAACAAAAATTTTGCTTCTTCTCTTTACTCTGCTTATTCCCTCTTTGGAGTGTTAAGTGGAGATTAGTCAAGATTGTGAAAAAGGAAGGTCTGAGTGAATTATTTTTTAAAAAGGTGGTTTTTAGCTTAGATTAAGTTTCTTTCCAGTATGCTTGTTCATTGCGGGCAATGTGGTTAGTATAAAGCCTTGCTGGTCCAAGTGTGCTTCTTGGACAAGCAACATTGATGTCACCTGGGAGCAGTTAGCAGTACAGTGTTTCAAGACCCCCTCAGAATCATGGAATTGAATCTGCATTTTAATAAGAGTTCTAAGTGATAAGTGTGTTCACTGAAATTTGAAAAGCATTGGTGAAGAGTACTGGCATTGAAGCTGGTTATCCAGCTTCTAATCCTTGCTCTGTCACTGTCTAGCTATGGAACCCTGTACCAATCAGCTCAGATTTTCAAACTGTGTCCCTTGGAGGTTTATCTGCTCAGCTATGATTACCTGAAGCCTGAGAAGTGAGGTCAAGGGCTCTCCCCTGAGCCCTGAGAAACTCTAGTCTTTTTGGCATTTAATCACTGTGTGTGCTAAGTCATTTCAGCCATGTCTGACTCTTTGTGACCCACTGGACTGTAACCCACCAGGCTTCTCTGTCCACGGGTTTCTCCGGGCAAGAATGCTGGAGTGGATTTGCATGCCCTCCTCTAGGGTATGTTCCTCACCTAGGGATCAAACTTGCGTCTCTTGTGTCTCTGAATTGGCAGTTGGGTTCTTTACCACTAGTTCCACCTGGGTAGCCCTTTTAGTCACTAGTCCAACATGAGAAAAGGGTTTTGAAAGAGATTTGAAGCTTACCTGGAGGAGTTCTATAGTCACTTGAGGAGATAACGTTTGTATAACACTGTTCATTAATATGAAAATTTTAAGGGAAATATCTCTGTTTCTGTACACTTGTCAGGTACTGAGACCAAGGGTTTAATGCTTCCAGGAGATTCCATGAGTAGGATAGAGAAACTCAGGTTTCCTGTCACTAAAATTCCCACTATTTATCTCAATTTTAGTCATACAATGTCCCAACTATATCCTCTTTGACACTGTAAGAGAATTATTTATAGACCTCATGATATTAAAAAGCAGAAACATCACTTTGCCAACAAAGATCTGTATAATCAAAGCTATGGTTTTCCCAGTAGTCATGTAGAGATGTGAGAGTTGGACCATAAAGAAGGTTGAGCACTGAAGAACTAATGCTTTCAAACTGTGGAGATGGAGAAGACTGTTGAGACAGCAAGGAGACCAAAATAGTCAATCCTAAAGGAAATCAACCCTGAATATTCATTGGAAGGGCTAATGCTGAAACTCTAGTACTTTGGCCACCCAACGCAAAGAGCCAACTCACTGAAAAAGAGCCAACTCATTTAAAAAGACCCTGATGCTGGGAAACATTGAGGGCAGGAGGAGAAGGGGATCATAGAGGATGAGATGATTGGATAGCATCACCGACTCAAAGGATGAGTTTGGGAAAGCTCTGGGAGATAGTGAAGGACAGGGAAGGCTGGCTTACTCTGGGTGAGACAGTTCACCAGGTCGCAGGGTCGAACATGATTTAGAGACTGGACAACAACAACATGATACAAACTTCTGTTCAATCATTTTTTAGAATCAGCATTGGTTGTTTGGTCACCTCTGATCTTAGATCAGGGATCATCACCCCCAGGCCATAGCCTGGTGCGGATCTGTGGCCTGTCAAAAAGAGGGCTGCACAGCAGGAAGTGAGTGGCTTCGAGAGTGAGGGAAGCTTCATCATGTTTACAGCCACTCCCCATGACTCACATTGCTGCCTGAGCGCTGCCTCCCATCAGATCAGCAGTGGCATAATAAAACGTAATAGACTTGAATTATTCTATTCTGAAACCATCCCCTCAGCCCCTCAGTTCATGGATATTGTCTTTCACAAAATTGGTCCCTGGGGTCGCAAAGAGTCGGACATGACTGAGTGACTGAACTGAACTGAAGTTACTGAAAAAGTTGGGGACCACTGCCTTAGATATCAACTGGCTAGTGCCATTGACTTTGCATACATTGATCTAAAAAAGGATTCAAAAGTCTGAGACACCAAGTTATACCGTACACGTTGCAAAGCAACTTCCAATCCTCTACACCCCGGTGAGAAAAAGAGGGCCAAACTCCCCAGTTCATTTTCTGTTGACATTTTATCTACAACTGAATCTCAGACTCAGAATAGAGCCATAGTTATAACCATAGTTCCTGATCAGATCCTTCTGCATTCTGCTGAAAAAGAGGGTAACTTCATAGCCAGTTGTAAATATGGTTTCTTCTTTCTTCAAAACAGCAGCAGATGATTTTTCCAATTCATAGTGTGGAGCCATCATCTACTTTTTATTTTTTCCATCTGATAGGTGTATTAGTCTATTACTTAATTATATGTTTCTTGGCATATTTCCTCCAAAGAACTTAGGTAATGGAAGAATTTATTTTAGATGTCTACAAACTATATCCTTACTAATTCAAATATGGTATTTACATGAAGTCATCTTACTTTCCCCTTCATGTATTGTGGTCAGGTTATTATAAAAATACTCACATCTTCAGATCTTCTCAGGAGTACATATTCAAACTACAACCACCAAGAAAAAAGAAATGTCTCCTGAAATAACTGACCAATGTTCTTTTCTTAGAAAAATCAATCTCATCAGTAGCTCATGAAATTCAATTTCCCTGGTCAGGAGCAAAGCAGATAATCATCACTTAATAATATTTATGGATGTGAGAAATGCAGGCTAAATAAAATTGCCCTCTAAAACTATTATCAAATTCCTTAAAACTTTTTTGTTTATCTGAAGGGGTTATGAAGTGGTGGTAAGTGATTTTTTCCCCGCTCAGTTTCTATTTAGGCCAATGTACATCAGAGGTACTTAATATTTGGTAAATGAATAAGGCGTGAGTAAATGAATAAAGTAAAATACAGATGATCTGTAATTTGTAAATGATGCCTTCCTAGAGGCTGCTTCATAAAGGAAATTGCTGAAAGGCAAAGCACTTACTGCAAGAATGCTGCTGCTTTTATGTATAAGAAATTTTGGAAATTGACAGCAGACAAAGTAAGAAAGGCCAAAAGTAAATATGCAGTTTCATTAGGTAATAAAAAAAGGAATGTAATGGTGAAAGAGCAGCAGGATGAAGCATGGGTAGAAAGTATGTATAGAAAGTGGGACTCTAGTTAAAGATGATTATATAAATATGATACTTATTTTTTGAAGGTATTCATTGATGGGAAGAAAAAGAAGTGAAGAAACTTAATCTTCTCCATAACAGTGGGCCAAAAGCCAGTCCTTTCTTCTCCTAACCTTGAAAAATATTAGAGATTCTCTAATCCTGCTTTGAAGAAGGGAATGGCAATCCACTACAGTATTCTTTACTGGAGAATTCCATGGACAGAAGAGCATGGCAGGCTATAGTTCATGGGGTTGCAAAAGAGTCAGACACGATTGAACAGCTAACACACACAAACTTGCTTATCCTTATCTTTGGGGGAGAAAAAAAAACAAACTAACTAACTACAGATTATGAAAGAGAGAATGTGTGAGATATGGGATTTGACTAAGAACCAAGCTGAGCCAAAGATGAGTACTGAAACCTCAGGAGAACCAATCATGAAAGAAAATGTGGATTATTTCACATAAAACTTTTCTGAGACAACATACCCAAGTGGAAAGCCTGGCTTCTCCGGGTCATGCTTTCACCACATCATTCAGCAAAGCACTCGTTCAGATAGAAATATCCTCACTCCAAGAAGCACAATAAGCAGAAAGAAACTAATGTAAGATCTATAGAGAGAAATATAGAAAACAAAAGGCAAATATGATATAGAAAAAAACAGTGAAGAAGAAATTAGATAAATATAGTTCATAATTTAAGATAAAGAAAATGTAAACTGTTTGAAAAAAGATATTAAGAGAATAACTAAAAGATACACACATATCACATTGAGAGGAAAAACAGGTAGGCAGACCTTAGGAAAGAAATAGAATGGAAGAATATTTATCAAAAATTGTGACTGCATTAAACACACATGATGTTAAACGATAATGTTGAAAATAGCATCCATAGCATAGAAAGAAGGTTTGAGACAATCATAGAAAAAATAGAATACAGAATATTAGAAACTAAAATGTTTATAAATAAGTGTATAAATATGGAGGTCTGACAAAGGAGATGTAAATTCCAATAAAGGATATACAGGAAAAGAGAATAATATAATGCAGAAAAAATTAAAATATCCACCAAAGGAACATTTGCTGAAAACAATTAAAACCTGAATTTTAATGTTAAGAAGAAAAGGCTATTTGTGTTTTGAAAACAGTTGATGTGAAACACATCCTGGTGAATAAAACCAAATTTCTATGAGAGCTCAGTCCAGAAAAAAGAAAGCTGTTCTAAAATTCTTCCTGGTACAATTCCATAGCAGAACACAGGAGAGAAACTATATAAAGTAAAAAAATTGTTATCCAAGATTTTTATACCCAGCCAAATTGTTGGTAAATATAAAGGTCATATCCCAAAAAGCCTGGAGGAGGAAATGGCAACCCACTCCAGTATTCTTGCCAGAAAAATCCCAGGGACAGAGGAACCTAGTGGGCTGTAGTCCATGAGGTTGCAAAGAGTTGGACATGACTGAGCGACTGAGCATGCATGCACCCCAATGAGAACACAAAGATTATAATATCTATAGCTTTTCCTTAAAAAACAAACAAATAAACTGAAACTTGATGTAAGAACTTAACTGTGCAAGATAAATCAAATAAAATACTTTGATTTAGATAAATCAGTACACTAGTATTGAATCTATTTATATATAATGGTTAAAAATGTATACATTTATACATGGGCCTAAAAAATATCAGGGAATTATAATTATAGGAATAAATATAAATGTTATAAATGTACTGCTATATTTGATATTGTGCTTTAATTTCAAATAATTATATATTCATCAGCAATTGGGAGAAGCAGTGAGTGGGAAGATGTTCTGTCAAAATGGTTCTATTTTGAGCTGCTAGGCATGTCTCTTCTTTATGGAAATACATAAAGAATGTTACTGCTCCCCTATAAGATATGATGGCTATGTGAAAATGAAAGTTGCTCAGTTGTGTCCAACTCTTTGCAGCTCTATGGACTGTAGCCCACCAGGCTCCTCTGTCCATGGAATTCTCCAGACAAGAATACTGGAATGGGTTGTCATTCCCTTCTCCAGGGGATCTTCTTGACCCAAGGATCGAACCTGCTCTCCTGCACTGCAGGCAGACTCTTTACTGTCTGAACTACCAGGGGAGCCTCATGATAGCTATAAAGGCAGATAAATAACTAAATGAGGAAGAAAGTAAAAGCTATGAAAAATGGTTTTTAAGGATTTTCAATATTTGGAGAGAACTGAGCTCTGTGATTGGTCTTTTGGTCTTACGTTGGATATTTTAGAAGCAGAGCCTGCTACCAGAATTTGGCCTGATTTATTGAGTGAGTGCTCTTAAGAGGAAGAATGTAAGAGAAGCAACACTGGGAAATTAATCAAAGATGTAGTCACAACTTGAGTCTGGCTTCAATCTGATCCTATGTGGAATTCTGGAGCATATACTGAACCACAGACTTGATGCCACCTTGAGGCAGGGCTTGGCTTTTGTACCACTTTTGTCAGTCAGTCCTTGGCTTCATAGAGGAAGGGATAAAGAGGGGCAGGACTCTGAGGCTTGGTGGCCTTAGTTCTAGAGAGGGTGATTCTCTGGGGGAACAAAAAGGATAGCTATGGGCTGTTAGCAAACACTTCCAGCAGCTCAGGCCTGGAGACGTGTGCATGTGCCTGATGAAGGGCATTTGAGCAGGGTCTCAGGAGTGTCCCATGTAGGTATTGATAGCTGTACATGATGTTAGCTCTCCCTGTCACTGATCAGTCCGTTATTGTCTTTTACTATGGCTTATAGATAACAGTGCCTGGGAGTTGGATTTTACCAAAGAGAGGAGAGGAAAGAACCTCTCTGTGGAGAGAACAGGAAGGGTGGAAAAGGGTAGAAAATGTGCTGCTGAACTTTGGAGAAGTGGTCTTAGCATCAGGTTACTTATTCATGATGCCAGAAATGAAGGCACAAAAAACTCAGATGATCTATTAGTCCATTGAGTGTTGCTTGATATCCTCCAGGGAATCTACACGGTTCATCCCATCCTCTCCTCCTCAGTCTTCTCAATGATCCAGCTCAACTGAGATGCCATATCTCGTATCACAGTTTGAAATCTTTTAACTCCCAAGAACAATAGATGAGAAATATGACCACTTGGGGAACAATATTGAAATGGAAAGAAATCGTCTTGGATTAAGACAAGACTAGAAAGAGTCAATTTGAATTTGTCCCCTATTTTGGATACACCAATGTCTCTGTGTATGCCAAAGCCTTTGACTGTGTGGATCACAATACACTGTGGAAAATCCTGAAAGAGATGGGAATACCAGACCACCTGACCTGCCTCTTGAGAAACCTATATGCAGGTCAGGAAGCGACAGTTAGAACTGGACATGGAACAATAGACTGGTTCCAAATAGGAAATGGAGTACGTCAAGGCTGTATATTGTCACCCTGCTTATTTAACTTATATGCAGAGTACATCATGAGAAACGCTAGGTTGGAAGAAGCACAAGCTGGAATCAAGATTGCCAGGAGAAATATCAATCACCTCAGATATGCAGATGACACCACCCTTATGGCAGAAAGTGAAGAGGAACTAAAAAGCCTCTTGATGAAAGTGAAAGAAGAGAGTGAAAAAGTTGGTTTAAAGCTCAACATTCAGAAAACGAAGATCATGGCATCAGGTTCCATCACTTCATGGGAAATAGATGGGGAAACAGTGTCAGACTTTATTTTTTTGGGCTCCAAAATCATTGAAGATGGTGATTGCAGCCGTGAAATTAAAAGACGCTTACTCCTTGGAAGAAAAGTTATGAACAAACTAGATAGCATATTGAAAAGCAAAAACATTTTTCCAACAAAGGTCCATCTAGTCAAGGCTATGGTTTTTCCAGTGGTCATGTATGGATGTAAGAGTTGGACTGTGAAGAAAGCTGAGGACTGAAAAATTGATGCTTTTGAACTGTGGTGTTGGAGAAGACTCTCTTTTTAAACTATAAATTTATTTATTTTAATTGGAGGTTAATTACTTAACAATATTGTATTGGTTTTGCCATACATCAACATGAATCCGCCACAGTTATACACATGTTCCCCATCCTGAACCCCCTTCACTCCTCCCTCCCCGTACCATCCCTCTGGGTCGTCTCATTGCACCAGCCCCAAGCATGCAGTATCATGCATCGAACCTGGACTGGTGAGTGGTTTCTTATATGATATTATACATGTTTCAACGCCATTCTCCCAAATCATCCCACCCTCTCCCTCTCCCACAGAGTCCAAAAGCCTGTTCTATACATCTGTGTCTCTTTTGCTGTCTCGCATATAGGGTTATCATTACCATCTTTCTAAATTCCATATATATGCGTTAGTATACTGAATTGGTGTTTGTCTGAGTCCCTTGGACTGCAAGGAGATCCAAACAGTCCATTCTAAATGAGATCAGCCCTGGGTGTCCTTTGGAAGGAATGATGCTAAAGCTGAAACTCCAGTACTTTGACCATCTCATGCGAAGAGTTGACTCATTGGAAAAGACTCTGATGCTGAGAGGGATTGGGGGCAGGAGGAAAAGAAGATGACAGAGAATGAGATGGCTGGATGGCATCACTGACTCGATAGATGTGAGTTTGAGTGAACTCTGGGAGTTGGTGATGGACAGGGAGGCCTGGTGTGCTGTGACTCATGGGATCACGAAGAGTTGGACATGACTGAGCTACTGAAATGAACCTAACTGAACTGAACTAAATGTCTCTGAAATACCTCCCAGGTGGCTCAGTGTTAAAGAATGCACCTGCAATGCAAATGTGGGTTGGATCTCTGGGTCAGCAAGATTCCCTGGAGAGGGAAATGGCCCACTCTATATTCTTGCCTGGAAAATCCCATGGACAGAGGAGCCTGGTGGGCTCCAGTTCATGGGGTCTTATAAGAGTAAGATGGGACTAAACAACAGTAATAACATCTCTGTTACATAAATACAAAGGAGTTCCATAGTCTCCAGTCTGGAAGAGAGGACTAGAATATGGCATTTGCACATTTATTTTACAAGGGGATTCATTGTTGACCATCTCATGGGATCAGCAATTTACAAAAACATCCTCGGTACTTGCAAGGATACTCAGTGATTTTTCAAGAAATATAGATGAAGATGGCATTTCTGCTGTAGCTTAACACTTTCTAAAGAAATGTGGAAGATGGATCAGAGAGGAAAGAAAATGTCAGGGAAGCCAGTTAGGGGCTATTTATTCCAATTAAAAATGTAAAAGCCTAAACTAATCTTAGCAGTCATTAATGCAACCTCTCAGGGATCCTAGCGCAGGATCCCACATTCTTTATGGAAGAGCCATGGATGCTTCTTTCTTCATGAACTGCTAATGGAGACTGATGTGCCATTTGAAGCATTAATGGTGTTTTTCTTTGCTTTGGAATCTAAATATCTCTCTGAGAATTATACCCATGGTCTTAATTCTGCTGTTTGAAGTTATGCAGGGTAGTTTATGTGTTCATTCAATAAAAAAAGTTTTCTATGCTAAGTGCTGTCTTAAAAATGAGATTCCAAAGGTAAAGCAGACCTGGTCTCAGCTCTCAAGGAGCTTAAAACATAATGAGAGAAAAAAAGACATAAACAATCAGGGTTTTTTTTGCAAAGAGAAAAACAGGGAATTTAGAAGGAGGGCTGAATGACTGATCTGGCATCCTGAGAGGATGCATGATACCTTCATGGAATCCTTTATACACTGGAGAAAAGCAATCATGTTCTTCCTACCTTTTTGACCTTTTATTCCTAAATATCACCCAATGCTTTAACTTGTTCCCATATTACATAACTTCTCAATTCTTTAATCCTATTCCTTCCTTCTCTGGAGATTTTGTTGTTCTCTAGTAATTTTCTTCTAGTTGTGTCCTTTCAGAATTGCCCATTGCCTCGGTTGTGCTCTGACGAGACTCATGCATAAGAGCATTGTAGTCCACTGGGAAGGGGCAATATACCTATCTAGCATGTGTGTGTGGAGAGTTTGCTGATCTTGGAGTGTTTCACCTTCCTATTTTTAGTTCTACATTATAAGTTAACTCTCTAGAAATCTTATTCCATCTTATTCTATAATGTACTAGAACAAAAAAAATCAGTTCAATTTAGACACACAGATATCGGTGCATTAATTCAAGCATGTTCACATTGTAATAATAAAATTATTCTTGGGAGAGATTAATGCTTAACCCAGAGAAAAATCCATTTAGGGAAGGATTTTAGGTATCTTAGTGGAAAATACCTACTTACTGGGACATAAATGGGCACTTTTTAAGTATACTTGAGTCCTTATACATTTGATTGTTGACCTCTCAGGAGACCAGCTCTTAAGAAAAAAATTTTTTAAAAGCATGTGTTAAGACTGTAATATAAAAATAACAGCAAATATTGATTGGGTATTACATTGTGCTTAGAAATGTTACATGTATTATGACCATTCAATTTCAGAATAACCCTATGAGTTAGATGCTATTATCTCTACTTAACAGATGAGGAAACTGAGACTTAGAGTTGTTGAAGACTGCACGAGAGTATGTGAAAGTGACCTTATTTCAGAACCAAGCTTAGATTTGAGTTGTAATTTTATTAGTTTCTATGTGATTTGGGGGTAGCTCATGTCATTACATCAAAAGCTCTTTATCTTTGTACCATCTGTAAAATGAAGAAAGTTAACTAAACTTTTTCTCAGGTCTGTTCCTGCTGTATGATTTTATGTTCATCTCCATGAAAGTGTTCTTATTTAGTAAACAGTCAAATCTGAATAAAAGACAAAATCACTCGTCTTTCTCTAAATCTTTGGCATCTTATGCCTATGTTATTTTTTGGATGCTCAGTCATGTCTGACTCTGCCACCCCATGGACTGCAGCACACCAGGCTTCCCTGTCCCTCACCATCTCCAACTTACATGCTCAACTCATGTCCATTGAGTTGGTGATGCCATCTAACTACCTTGCCACATCTCCCTGCCTATACTCTCTTTGACTCTTAAGCAACAGCTGTTCTTTCAAATGTCTTCTTCTATTCTGAGCATGGATAAGGTGCTGAAAAGCATGAGAAATATGAGTATAATACAAAGAAATCGATAAGGTTAGGAATCTTCACACATTTAACTTAATCATGTCTGACACTGAAAACAAAGTCATATTTTATTGCCTAAAAGGAGTGCTCTTTGGCAAACCGGGGTAGCAATCTGATTTGTGAATGATGCTTATTCATCATCTGTGGGGCTCTGGTTGCTGTGCCAGCCAAGGGAACACAGCTGACCTAACAAAATACCTTGAGTTGCATCCATCAACATCAGTTGTATTGCGTAAAATCACTGAAGCAAGGGGAGTTTACATTGGTCAACCAGAAAATATGGGTTCCTCCCTTGTCTTCCCTTGTTTCCATTGGCAACTGAGGGAGAGGCTGCACAGAGATAGCCAAGAGGGTAAATTCTTCTTGTGTTTTTATACAACCTTGTTTTGTTTTAACAATCACTGCTTGGGTTTCTAAAGTTAGGGAGAGAACAGAGAGGATAAAACATCACAAGACAATTTTTTTTTTCATCTTCATTTTATTTTACTGGAATAGAGTTGCTTTATACTGCTATGTCAGTTTCAGCTATACAGCAAAGTTAATCACCCATACATATACATATATCCACTCTTTTCTTTGGGTTTCCTTCCCATGTTGGTCACAAAAGAGCACTGAGTAGAGTTCTTTGTTCTATACAGTAGGTTCTCATTAGTTGTCTATTTTATGCAATTTGAAATTTGCTGCCACAAGCATGGTTTCTCTGAATGAGATATAACTATGGCAGTCTAAGATATCCTATGGAAAAGACTTTGTGCCTTTGTGTCTCAGTGATGGGTGGACATGATTTTCAATTATACTGATGAAGTCATCTTTCCCAAGCTATAAATAGCTATTCCCTTTTCTTTGACTCTCCCCCTTTGCTATTGTATAATTTGCTTACCCTTTAGAATATTTAGATCCCCTGGAGAAGGAAATGGCAAACCCACTCCAGAATTCTTGCCTGGAAAATCCCATGGACAGAGGAGCCTGGTGGGATATACTCCATGGGGTAGCAAAGGGTCGGACATGACTGAGTGACTTCACTTCACTTAGAATATTTACTTTGAGAAATAGTCCACAGTTGCACTCCCCTTTCCTTAGTTTGAGTTGGGGACCCTTTTTCAGGGTTTCCTTTGGACTCTGTGATTAGCTCTATCATAGCTCTTAACCATGTGGAATGAGATATAGTTATGGTCGTGAAATCAATCTTTAGATAAGAGTTTATTGATTGTCTACTCTAGGACTAGCTCTGTGTAAAATGTGGGGTCACTAAATCCTGGAAGCAGTTTTTCAACCGGGTGACTTTTCAATAATGTCCTGTTTCTCTCTCTATAAAAAAAGAAAAAGTTTGTGAAAGCTCAGATGGTTTACAGAACATGATGGCTCCAAACCTATCATGTTCCATCAATCCACCTTTTATCAAAATCTCAATCCAAATGGGAGTATTCCCTAATGTCCTACATTGGTTCCAAGAGAAGGACTATTGTCTTGTGTGTTTGTTTTCTCAGTAATGGTAATTCAATCTCTAAAATATGATCAAGAAGTTACTGTATTAGGTTTTCTGATGCTGAGATCATGCTGCACAAAGAAATAAAGACATTTGGTCCTGGAGCCAGAGGAATTAGATATTAATAGGAATTTTGGAAATATACAAGTTTCCTAGTCAGAAGGTCAAAAATAAGAAATTAATCTCAAACAGTAAAGAGGTAAAGTGTTCAGAAATGGAAAGTGGACTGTCAGTGTGAAATGAGATTATTTCAGGAGCTTCCTTGAAGATGATCTTGGGAAAGGAAGAACACATTGGGTCACTCTCAGCCCAAGGCATAAGCAATGGAATGGCCACCTCCCATACTCACACAACCCAGGCACTACACAGATGTAGCTACAGAGCAGATACCAGCTAAGGGATCCATTTGGGTGCTTCTGAAACCCTGTGGAAGGGCAAGTCAGTGAGTTTCACAGGTAATGGGAGAGTTGTTATTCAATTTCTCAGTCATGTCCACTCTGAGACTCCCATGTACTGCAGCACTCCACACTTTCCTGTCCTTTACTATCTGACAGAGCTTTCTCAGACTCATGTCCCTTGAGTAGGTGATGCCATCCAACCATCTCATCCTCTGTCAACTCCTTCTCTTCCTGCCTTCTATCTTTCCCAGCATCAGGGTCTTTTCCCGTGAGTCGGCTCTTAGCATCAAGTTGCCAAAGTATTGGACCTTCAGCATCAGTCCTTCCAATGAATATTAAGAATTGATTTCCTTTAGGATTGACTGTCCCTTGCTGTTCAAGGGACTCCCAAGAGTCTTCTCCAGTACCGCAGTTCAAAAGCACCAATCTTCGGTGCTCAGCCTTCTTCGTGGTCCAACTCTCACATTCGTACAACTACTGAAAAAACCATAGCTTTGACTATTCAGATCTTTGTTGGCAAAGTGATATCTCTGCTTTTTAATACACTGTCATTGTGTTTACTAGCCAGTAGATCACTCAATGGAAAAGAACCTGTCTGCCAGTGCAGGAGACATAAGAAACGTGGGTTCGATCATTGAGTCAGGAAGATCCCCTGGAGGTGGACATGGAAACCCACTCCAGTATTCTTGCCTGGGAAATCCTATGGACAGAGGAGTCCATGGGTTGCAAAGCGTCGGACACAATTTAGCATCTAAACAACAAGTCAGTTAGAAGTGCATGGGATACTTTGGCTGCCTGATTAGAAGACCTGACTCACTGAAAAAGAAAGACCGTGATGCTGGGCAAGACTGAAGGCAGCAGGAGAAGGGACAACAGAGGATTAGATGGTTGGATGGCATCACCGACTTGATGGACGTGAGTTTGAGCAAGCTCTGAGAATTGGTGATGGACAGGGAAGCCTGGTGTGCTATAGTTAACAGGGTTGCAAAGAATTGAACATGAGCAACTGAACTGAACTGGGATGCTATCCTCAGGCAAAATACCTTAGAAAATCAACTTTCAGTCACTTTGTGGGAGTGTTACTGCCACAGGGTCTAGCTACTCATTTCCTGGTTCTAGGTGAGAGAAAAGGTTACCTAAACCTAGCTGGATGATTAATCCAAACTCGGAGATAAAGGCCAGCACAGGGAATGTTCTCATACATCCATGTTATCTCCTCCATCTCCCCATGTAACTGACATCCATGCTCTTCAGGTGGATCTGGATGGGGATGCATTGGCAATAGAGCAATATCAGGCAAGGGAAAGATCAGAGTATTTGTCTCCATCCCCTGCCCTGCCAGCTGGTCCCACTTCTTCCTCTGACCCTTCTCAGGCTTTGCTAAACTCTGCTCCCCTTACCTTCTCAGGCTGAGGGATGCTAATGTCTTGCAACTCCTATTTGGCTCCTTAACTTTGATCCTATAGTAAATGAATCTCTCGCTACATTTTCTTAATGCAAACTTTATTGAGAAAACCACCCAACTTTTTTGTTTGTTTTGTTACAAAACATTAAATGATCCACTATTCCCGTTATACTCATTCTTGCCCACTTCAGACCCTTCTCCATATCACAGCACAGTGATCTTTAAGTGCAAATGTGACCAAGTTGCTTTTCTGATTTAAACTCTTCAAAGACTTCTTGTTGCCCTTTAGAGAAAAGTAACTCAAATGTGGTCCCATGGCCTATATGATCCAGCCCCTACCTATGTCTCCTTTATCACTTTAGCTCACTCATTCACCTCCAGTTTTACATACACACACACACACACACACACACACACACACATATATATTCAGGTCCTTGAAATTGCCAGGTGACTTCCTGCTTTGAGCATCTTCCTGAATTCTCTCCTCTCCTCAGAATTTCCTCTCTATTTTCCCACCTTTTCCTATCTCTATCTGCAAGTTAACTTTAAGTGTTTGATCACAGGGGAAGGTATTCTTGAAACTTCATTCTGTTTTCGCCAGAGAAATTTTACTCTCCAGTTAATATGACACATTTAGAACATGGGTTTATGTGTTTGTCTCAAAGCACTTACCACTGAGACTTCCCTGGTGGTCCAGCGGTTAAGACTTTACTTTCCAACATAAGGGGTGCAGATTCAATCTCTGGTTGGGGAGCTGAGATCCCATGTCTCATGGCCGAAAAGACTGAAACAAAACAGAAAGAATATTGTAACAATTTCAACAAAGACTTTGAAAATGGCCCACCTCAAAAAAATTTGTTTAAAATAAACACTTACCATGGAGTATATTTGTATAATTGTTTTATGTAAAATAAGTCAGTATTTGGGGAGAGTGTTTAATGTGTTTGTTCTCATAATTTGATTTGCAGAACTTTGCACAATTCATGGCACATGATTGCCATTTTATAAATATCTATTGGGTGCAGAATAATAAAGTAAAGTATTTCTAGCTAAAGCCAACCAGAATAACAAAAGCAAAACAAAGGCCATATGAATGAGGCAGTAACAACAGTGAGAGAAGCCTTCTATGATTATTATCTAAATATTCTGTGTGAGCTAAAGTGAAGAGTTGTTTGAGGAGTTTGAGAATAAACATAGCCCATAGTCAAAGAAAAGGGGCTCATTCAAAAACGTTTAGCTGCTCTCAGGTCAATGGCAGGTCTTGAATTCCATTTTTCATGAGCGTCTGCAATAAAACCTCAGAGCACAAGCCAATAACTCAACCACTCAAATCCCCTCCAGGGTTTCTTCCAAGTCACTCTGCTGACCTCAGCTCATCATTTTCATATAATGATTGCAGCAGAAGCATCCATGGAAGTTCTGTCTTCAATAAGATAATTAAAGAAAAAACAATCAAGGGCATAATTATAGTATTAATTTTTAAGTTTTGTAGAATCAACAAAACAAGAAAAATATTCTTTTGAGTCATGCAGTTTAGCTGTATGGTGAGAAAACCACTGATGGTCAGTGAAAGCTACTGGAAAATCTGTATTATTCACTTTTTATATACATCTGTTCCCAAATAATTTACTCATGTCAATTAATGAAAAGCAGATACAATTTAATCGAAACCTCATTATAGAAACTCTTTCATTCAGTAATTCTGGGAAGTGGGGACAAAGACAGTCTATAGGGGAAAAAAGAATTCAGCTATACTATGAGAGCAAATTGCCTTCCTGCTATAGATTAGAATGCCTTTTCCTTGATGATACATCCAGTCACTCAATATTTATTGATCTCCTTCTATATTCTAAGCACTGTGCTTGTCACTAGGGCAGGAGCAGGAGAGGAATAAATAAACTGTGATACTGTTAAGCAGCTATACTCCAATAAAATTAATTTTAAAAATAAAATGTGATACTTACACGGAGAAGGCAACCACATCCTACCTTCCTTCATGGTTCCATTCGCCCTTGGAAGCCTTCCCTAAATACTCCTCTCTTCAAGAATCTCTATGAAGACTTCTACAACATATTGCATTTGTCACAAATAACTTCTTTTTTGACAATGATGAGAAAATAAGTATTTATTACATTATGTAAAATATGAGAAAATAGAGGTTTGTATAGGATCAGTGGATCCAAATGCAAAGAGCTTTGAAAAATGTATGATGTTTGTTTTTACTTTTACAAATTATGATATATGTTGTATACTATATGAAATGTGTACACAGTTTATGAATAATAAAGCAACCACTTATCCAACCACTACCGAACTTAAAAATTACAATATGGCCAGTGTTTTAGAAGCTTTCTTAATTGCATCTTCTTGTCAACCCTCCAGAAGTACTTTTTACCTGGACTTTTGTAATTATTTCTTGCTTCATTTATCATAGTATCACAAATATAAATATCTGCAAATAAAATGCAGATTATTTTTGAAATTTGAGTAGCTATGTAAGAAAAGGGCAAATTGCCACTCTTCCTTGAAGGTTCTCAGGAGAAGACAAATAGAACCGAATCTGAGCAATCACTTGGCTTCAACTTTACTGGAGTAAAGGTGACATGAGTCTCCTCTTCAGGGCATGTGGCAGGATTAAGGTGTAGACAAGGTACTGGACATCCTGCAGGAACATGACCAGGGGAGCTGGTGACTCTGTATTATTTTCTACTCCTGACTGAATAGTGCCCTACCTACAGCTCTCAGGAGTGGATCAAAGAAGAACATTTCTGTGAAGTAAAATGAGTGTCTTCAACTGATCTAGGGTGTATGACAGTTGGAAGAGCAGAAATTTTATCAGCACAGTGTCAAGGTAAACCAAGACCAGCTACAAATTAGGATCAGACTTACCTGGACATTTTATTCTCTTGTAAAAAGCAGAAGGATGGCACTGGCATCTTAGAGATGACAGTCCTTGGGGTGTCTGTGTTTTGGGGTACATTGGTATAAACCCTACTGGTTGTCCTCCAGATCTATTGCACAACAGTCACTCCTATGGAGTATTAATTACATGTTTTGATTTTCTCATCCTTTCTCTTGTGTTGGATGATCTATTTTCCATGTCATCTTCTTTTTGGTTTATTTTATTTCTCTCTCTTCTTTTTCTTTCTTTCTGTTTTTTTTTTTTTTTCACAAGGTGGAACTCATATTGCAGTAATTTAATGAAAAAGAATGAGAGGGAAGTACATTTTTTAACCTTGCATGTTTGAAAATATCTTTATTATAGCATCATTGTAATTTCTACTAGATTAGATAGAAATAAATTTCCTTCAGAATGTTACAGGTATTTTTCCAAAGGTGTTTGCTTTCAGAGTGATTGTTGAGAAACCTGCAGTCATCTCCAGCCTCTATACTTTGTCCAAGTTTATTCTTTCCCCCACTTTTGAACCTTATACAAATAGATCATTCCACTGTGCTGGGCACTCATAGTTTTTACATCTACAAATTCTTTTCATCCATTTCCAGGAATTTTTCTCGAATTATTTTCTTAATGATTTTCTCCCATCTGTTTTTATTATCATTTTTTTCCCTAGAACATCTATTATTTGGATGTAATCAACCAATTTTCTGATTTTCTATTTTAGATCTCTTTTCCTCTAGCTTTACAGTATATTCCCTTTACTTTATCTT
>SJYQ01002134.1:1134393-1173128 GCA_006410935.1 Redunca redunca
ATTTCCATTTTATTTTCTGTTTATGTTTTGTATTACTAAGAATTCGTTTTAACTTACATGAATATTTTTTCTTGTATTTTATCTCTGTGCTTCTTTCATGTCTGTATTATCTTCCTAAGACTATAAATATTTCCTTTTGTTTTGCTCTTATTATGGTCTCTATTTTCTCCAAGCTGCTTTTTATACTGTTTATCACTTTGATCTCTGTATTCTCTAACTTAGAAGTTTTCCTTTAATTCTGGTGTCTGGTGAATGTGGTTTCCTCTTCATGGTTGTAAATAGAAAATAGAAGGTTATGTATGTGAATCTGGTTGACCAAAAGATCACCAACTCTGAGCTCTTGCTTAGGAGGATGCTCAGTATTTTGGGGACTTCCTTCTTGTGCTGGTCAGATTTCCCTAGGAAGACCTTGCCCACAGTCTTCACCCACAGTCCTCCCAGAGCCATGGAAATCTGACTGCCAGGGCTCTTCTGGAAACTGACTCAGGTTCGCGACAGTCAGCATTCCTGTGTACAGTCACTTATGTCCTTTGTTTTTAGGATAGTGTCCATACTCTTATTGTACTTTCAAACCCAGAGAAACTGTATTTTATTTTCTTGAAGGGAATAAGCTTCCAGAATTTTATGGTGTGGCAAAAATCTCCCAGGATCAAGGGGCTGGGGTGAATGAGAAGTTGAGATTCACTGGATTCTCAAACTACTTCAGCTATATACCTTCTCTTACTTTAGCCTCTTCTTGCTTCCTCACTGTCCCTCTCCCAACCCTGCAGTTTCAAAGTTGCCTGGGTGGGACTGGCATTTTTTTGATCTTCTTGATGAGCCCATTATGTAACTTGTGTTGGTTTTCAGTTTTCCTTCAGTAGTGACTTAGGAGTTAGCTTTCTCAGTTCTGCTAAGTTTTATTTTCCTCATTTGCTTTTTAGCTTCCAGAATTGTGTTTCTATCACCTCCTTTCCTGTTGTGCCCATGTGTGTGGCGTTACAAACAAAATTCATTTACTGTAAACGTAGTAGACTTCACGAGGGAACAGCATTAAATGCATGTGTTTAATCTGCCATCCTGACCCATAGTTCAGTTGATGTAGTTTTAATGTTAAGCCTTTCACATTCAACAAATATCTCCTGATTTCTATTAAGTAAGGAGTAACATTATTTTGCTTCCATAAATCTAAGGCAATTTTTTGTACCATTAAGATACACTTTCCTTTTTATATTTAAGATAGTTAAGTTTTCTAACAGTGAAACTACTAGGCACAAATGGGGAATACTAGATAAATTGGGAAAAGTAGGTCAATTCTCATCTCTTTTTTAAATTGGGATATAGTTCCTTTACAATATGGCATAAGAAAGTGAATCAGCTATATGTATGTATGTATACATATATCCCTTCCCTCTTGAGCCTTCCTCTCACTCCCCAGTCCCACCCATCAAGGTCATCACAGAACACTTAGCTGAGCTCCCTGTGCTATAAAGCAGGTTCCCACTTAGTTATGTATTTTACACATGGCAGTGCACTTACAGCAGTCCCAATCTTCCAATTCATCCCTCTGCCCCTTGTGTCCACACGTCTGTTCTCGATGTCTGTGTCTCTATTCCTGACCTGCAAATAGGTTCACCTGTACAACTATTCTTATGCCACATAGAACTAAAGATATGACCCAGCAATTCCATTGCTGGGCATATACCCTAAGGAAACCATAATTGAAAATGACACACACACCCCAATGTTCATCATAGAACTATTTACAATAGTTAGGACATGGAAGCAACCTAGATGTCCTTTGACAGATGAATAGATAAAGAAGCTGTGGTACATATACACAATGGGTTATTACTCAGCCATAAAAAGGAATGTACTTGAATCAGTTATAATGAGGTAGATGAACCTAGAGCCTATTTTATAGAGTGAAGTCAGGAAGAGAAAGACAGATATCATATATTAACTAATATATATGGAGTCTAGAAAAATGGTACTGATGAACTTATCTGCAGGGCAGGAGTGGTGATGCAGACACTGAGAACAGACTTTTAGATACAGTTGGGAGAAAGTGGGATAAATTGAGAGAGTAGCACTGAAATATACTACCATATGTAAAATTAGATAGCCAGTAGAAATTTACTGTATGACACAGGGAGCTCAAATCCAGTGCTCTTTGATAACCTAGAGGGGTGGGATGGAGTGGGAGATGAGGGGGAGTTTGAAGAAGGAGGGAACATACCTATACCTATGGCTGATTCATGTTGATGCCATATTTGGCAAAAACCAACACAGTATTATAAAGCAATTATACTCAATTAAAAATTAATAAGTTTTAAAAAGAGTAAAGAAAACACCATTTAAAAAGACACTTGCATCCCAATGTTCATAGCAGCATTATTTACAATATCTAGGACATGGAAGCAACCTAAATGACCATCAACAGATGAATGGATAAAGAAGATGTGGTACATATATGCAATGGAATAATACTTGACCATAGAAAAAGAACAAATTGGATCATTTGTAGAGATATGGATGGACCTAGAGTCTGTCATACAGAGTGAAGTAAGTCAGACAGAGAAAAACGTCTTTACCTCTTAATTCCATTCATATCTTAGTAGCTTCCCCTTCAACTGTACTACTAGAGTATGATATAAACAAATTAAAATATTTTCTACACTAAGTGTTTTTTTTCTGCAATGTTAAAAGAATTACTAAACCAGGGACTAGTCCTTAATCATTCCCTATCTCACACTCCCAGATCCAAGCATTCACTAAATTTAGATTATCTTACCTTCTGAATATCTCTTGCATCAGTTTTGTCAAATGAAAAAAACCTAAAATGATTTAGTAATGAGTTTGATGTTGTTTATTCAGGGAAAAGCAACCCATGGGCTGATGAGTACAGGGCCTTGTAAGTAGTGGAGCACTCCTTCTGATGGATTTGGGCACAAACAAGTTTTCTACACTGTGAGACAAAGCAATATGGACACAGAATAATTGGCTAGGCAGTCAGGGACCTCACTGTAAAGTTCAGTTCAGTTCAGTCACTCAGTCGTGTCCAACTCTTTGTGACTCCATGAATTGCAGCACGCCAGGCTTCCCTGTCCATCACCAACTCCCGGAGTTCATTCAAACTCATGTCCATTGAACTGGTGATGCCATCCAGCCATCTGATCCTCTGTCATCCCCTTCTCCTCCTGCCCCCAATCCCTCCCAGCATCAGAATCTTTTCCAGTGAGTCAACTCTTCACATGAGGTGGCCAAAGTATTAGAGTTTCAGCTTTAGCATCAGTCCTTCCAATAAACACCCAGGACAGATCTCCTTTAGGATGGACTGGTTGGATCTCCTTGCAGTCCAAGGGACTCTCAAGAGTCTTCTCCAACACCACAGTTCAAAACCATCAATTCTTTGTCGCTCACAGTCCAACTCTCATATCTATAAATGACCACTGGAAAACCCATAGCCCTGACTAGACATACCTTTGTTGGCAAAGTAATGTCTCTGGTTTTTAATATGTTGTCTAGGTTGGTCATAACTTTCCTTCCAAGGAGTAAGCATCTTTTAATTACATGGCTGTAGTCACCATCTGCAGTGATCTTGGAGCCCAAGAAAATAAAGTCAGCCACTGTTTCCCCTGTTTCCCCATCTATTTCCCATGAAGTAATGGGACCGGATGCCATGATCTTCGTTTTCTGAATGTTGAACTTTAAGCCAACTTTTTCACTCTCATCAAGAGACTTTTTAGTTCTTCTTCACTTTCTGCCATAAGGGTGTTGTCATCTGCATATCTGAGGTTATGGATATTTCTCCCAGCAATCTGATTCCAGCTTGTGCTTCTTCCAGCCCAGCATTTCTCATGATGTACTCTGCATAGAAGTTAAATAAACAGGGTGATAATAGACAGCCTTGATGTACTCCTTTTCCTATTTGGAACTAGTCTGTTGTTCCATGTCCAGTTCTAACTGTTGCTTCCTAACCTGCATATAGGTTTCTCAGGAGGCAGGTCAGGTGGTCTGGTATTCCCATCTCTTTCAGAATTTTCCACAGTTTATTGTGATCCACACAGTCAAGGCTTTGGCATAGTCAATAAAGCAGAAATAGATGTGTTTCTAGAACTCTCTTGCTTTTTCGATGATCCAGCGGATGCTGGCAATTTGACCTCTGGTTCCTCTGCCTTTTCTAAAACCAGCTTGAACATCTGGAAGTTCACAGTTCATGTATTACTGAAGCCTGGCTTGGAGAATTTTGAGCATTACTTTACTAGCGTGTGAGATGAGTGCCATTGTGCGGTAGTTTTAGCATTCTTTGGCATTGCCTTTCTTTGGTATTGGAATGAAAACTGACCTTTTCCAGTCCTGTGGCCACTGCTGAGTTTTCCAAATTTGCTGGCATATTGAGTGCAGCACTTTCATAGCATCATCTTCCAGGATTTGAAATAGCTCAACTGGAATTACCATCATTTCCACTAGCTTTGTTCATTATGATTATACAGTGGAAGTGAGAAATAGATTTAAGGGACTAGATCTGATTGACAGAGTGCCTGATGAACTATAGAATGAGGTTCATGACATTGTACAGGAGACAGGGATCAAGACCATCCACATGGAAAAGAAATGCAAAAAAGCAAAATAGCTGTCTGGGAAGGGCTTACAAATAGCTATGTAAAGAAGAGAAGCGAAAAGCAAAGGAGAAAAGGAAAGATATAAGCATCTGAATGCAGAGTTCCAAAGAATAGCAAGGAGAGATAAGAAAGCCTTCCTCAGCGATCAGTGCAAAGAAATAGAGGAAAACAACAGAATGGGAGAAACTAGAGATCCCAGGGATGGGGGATCCTGGTGGGCTGCCGTCTATGGAGTCACACAGAGTCGGACATGACTGAATTGACTTAGCAGCAGTAGTCGAGATCTCTTCAAGAAAATTAGAGATACCAAGGGAACGTTTCATGCAAAATTGGGCTCGATAAAGGACAGAAATGGTACAGATCTAACAGAAGCAGAAGATATTAAGAAGAGGTGGCAAGAATACACAGAAGAACTGTACAAAAAAGATCTTCACAACCAAGATAATCACGATGGTGTGATCACTCACCTAGAGCCAGACATCCTGGAATGTGAAGTCAAGTGGGCCTTAGAAAGCATCACTACAAACAAAGCTAGTGGAGGTGATGGAATTCCAGTTAGCTGTTTCAAATCCTGGAAGATGATGCTATGAAAGTGCTCTGCTGTAAGGTTAGCAGGTTCTATTTTCTGTTAGCTAAAGCTGAGTTGGAGACTTGTGACTTGTATATGTGAAGTTTCCTTGACAGTGAGTTATTTCCCTTAAGTGCAGCTTGATTTGGGTTCGGATTTGTGACACAGACAGGCCACCGGGTTGGGCTCCACTTTGTGGGCCCCAATGTATAAATTAATATTATCAGTTCTTTCTGTATGTTCACTGCCGCACACCCCTCAAATTCATTTACTGCCTTTCTGCCAAGCTGAATTTTCTCAAATATAAATATGATCATGTCACACTCTTCTGTAAAACTCCCAGATGGATTGTTATTGCTTACTCGAGTACAAACTTAAGAGCAGCATGGTGACAGCTGAAAGAACATTCCCACAAGGCTCTTCAACCTCATTTTCAATTGTGGCTTTCCTGGCACCATGCACTTTGTTGAGTTCACACACACTTTTGTGTTTGCATATTTATGTCCATTCTTTTCTCGGAGACATCCTTCAAGACCTGCTTTGGTATCTCTCACCAACCCTCCCAAAGTTGGGCTCGGTGTTCCTTTTCCAAACTTCCAAGCACTCTGCCCCATTCCAAGATTCCAACCTGCATTGCCATTTATTGCCTACGTTTCCATAACCCTATTAGAACTGTCGTATTTTTCTATTCTGCATGTTTTGTATACTATCTGACACTTAGTAAAATGTTTCCTGCTATGATAATATTGAAACTGAGGGCCACCAACCAAAATCATATATATATTTTTTCCCTTAAGGGGCTATTTTACCCACTTCTGTAATTATTTGAGCCATTTTGATTTGACATTCACTTGCTAGCCTCAGACTGAAGTAACTTTTTTTTTTTTTGCTAATTAACTCTTTAACCTCTTTGGGCTGCAATTATGTCATTTTTATAGGTATTTGATTAGATCACTATAATTCAGCTCTAAGAATTCTATTTTCTTTATAATCTCTCTGCCCTTTTCTGCCCCTTTCCATACATGTACCCACTTTTCTGCTGTCTCCAAACTAAAGCTTACTCTCAGCAAGCTCTCAGCAACTCCATTCAAGATTTTAGCTAATAATTTCAGATACACTCTCTTATATATTTGCATTACTAGACTAGACAGAACTTTGGATGTCTGAAAACTCTGATAAATCCCAAAGGTTGAAGCTTCCTATGGAAGGAGGATTTTATAATGCCTGTTAGGTTGTTGGACAAAGATACTCCACCAGGTACCCCTCCCCTCATCACCTAATTGACCTTAGAGCATGTCTTAGGCATTTGCGTGGGTTGTAAACTATTGTCTCCAATTCCTGTTGCTTATTTCAAAATTTTATGTCAACCAGTGTCCCTGGGGATGAAAACTGTGTAAAAATGGTTGACATGCCTCCCATTAGATCTGAAGAATACAGACTTACTTTAATGAGCTTATTCAGTGAATACCAAGCACCTAGAAAGGTAAACTGATTACTGAGATGAAGCAGTTAGGATCTCTTAGGAGAACAGAAATTCGTATGCATTGAGAGAGAAAAGAAAAAAAAAAAAGCAGTTGTTTTTTTCTGTAACGGGCAAACATCTCAGTGGAAAGAGATTGTTCACATTTTCAAGTCAGCAAACTTCCTTCACAGCCACATCATGCATCAAACTGAGAAGGGAGATGGAAGGCTTTTTTTTTTTTTTTTTTTGGTCCCTGATGTGCACAAGGAAGGCCCCTTGAGATAAATGATCTTGGAGCAGGGAAGATCATACTAGCAATAATAACAACAATGCATCAGTGATTCTCAAATGCATCTGTGAGACAGAGTATGCTTTATAAAGGACATTCACTTCTATTCCATCTCATCTGATCATTATGACAACCCCAGGAGGTAGGTACAGTGAGTATTACTATCACTATTTTACACATGAGAATCCTGAACTGTGGAGAAGATAGGGTTCTTTGTGCAGAATCACAAAGCTAGTTTGTAGCAGCTTTGGAGCCAGAGTCCAGATTTTCTAAGAAATACTGGCACATAAATAGAGTATCTGCACAGCCTGCACACAGAAATGTCCAGGACATGGAGTAAGCCCAAACCTGCCTCTCATTTGGGAGTTCAAGTCAGTGGCTCTGGAGATGTTCAGATTCACCTGGAAGTTCCCAGAAGAGGACAGCAATGCAAACTGGGAAATTCCTTGGCAGTGGTTTATCAACACCTGTGACCTGTCTTAGCTAGAAGAATCAGTGCCTTTCTTTTCCTATGTTAGCTGCTGGGCTTCTAAATTTACAGAGAGAAATTAAAGATTTGTTTGATGGACTTAGAGGAATTCCAAATAGTTTCACTTCTTTGTGCAAAGAAGAGCATCAGTGGCCTGGCTCTTGGGGTTATTACCTAGTGTTCTTGGTCTAGTATCCAAAGAATCTGCTTATTCTATTGGATGAAAGAAGAAGAAGTGTTGTCCAATTTTTTTAATCACCATGAACTCCCCTGCGTTTTTATCCTATCAGCTTAGAATCCAGGTTCGTCAGTTTTGGAGTTATAGTATGAATCCTTCATTGAAAAGGGCAGGGAATTGAGATTCAGAAAGCTGAAGGAGTCACCCAAAGTCAAGAGAGTTAGTTAACATCAGAGATGAGACCAGAATCTACAGGCATAATAATAGTTTCTAGCTACCCTTTTCTTAGCATCTACTGTGTCCTTGCTACTGTGATATGTACTTACACATCTGTCACTATATTGACTCTCATGCCTCAAAATTGAAGGCTGTTATTCCCATGTTTTTGTCTGAAATCTGAGTCCGTAACATAACAAATTTATATCTTGTTTCTGCTACAGTCTGGTGTGGATCAGTGGGTGACAGGTGGGGTGGATGGGCTTTCTCTCTTGTAGTCACTAAAGGCCCAGAATGAGAGAGTTTTCAACTGCCAATAGATGACCCACCTGAAGCACACCCTTCCCTGTTTGCTGGAGGAGGAGGGGGACACACAGAGAACTCTTACCTAGCTCCGTACTTGGGCTCATAAGAGTGTCACATCACTTTGGTTCATGGCTCCTCCACCAAATCAGTCATATGGACCAGTCAATCTCCAGAGAAGCCAGAGTGACGTTTCTAAATTATACATCTTGTTACGTCACAACTCTGATGGAAATACTACTTCATTTCTATCACCTTAAGCTAAAACCAAGCTGTTGCATCATACCTTTGACCTTATTTAATCTGTCCCATTCCATCCTCAGGCCACTCTCCACAAACTCATATTATTTCATCACATGTGCTGAAAGTCCTTGACTATTTCAAGCACTTCCTTGGCTCAGGATCTTTCTACATGTTCTCTCTCCTCCCTCGTCCCTGTACTTTCCCTCTGCTTGGCTCATTTTCTTGTATTCTTCAAGTTTCAGCATCAGTGTCATCTTTGACCACCTGTAAGTTCTCTGTGAAACCAACTGTTGCCATTTCAGGGGGGACTCTGAAGAGCTCTGGTACCATAGTCCTTTATGCCTCAGTGCAGAGAAGAACTCAGCAAGAGCAAAATAGTAGATAAGAAGTGATTTATTAGAATAGGATGCTGCTGAGGTTTATAAGTGGGCAGGTGAGGAAGGCCATGCCCCCAGAACCTAGTGAGCTGATTTTATAATCAAAGGAAAAGTGGGGAAGGGGAGAAGATCTCCTTTGTCTTTCTTGAGTAGATACCATGTTTTCATCATTAGGTCATTTTCCAGGTTGTGCAGGGGAGTTTTCTTGTCTCTGCATGGTCAAACTAGGTCCACAAATGATTATTTTTAACGTGTGCAGGGAGCATGTCCTAGGGATCATTGACTTACTGAGTTCACTGGGCAGGATATGGGTCTCATGCTACCATTGATTTATTGTTTTGGGGCATGTCTTGTGCTTCTGTTTCATGGTTTTGTTGCTAAGCAAGACTGCTTGATTTTGTGGTTAAGCAGACCTACTTTCTCAGGTATTCATTAATTTACAGGTCTCCCGTATCTTTCTACTTACAATCCTCGAGTGGGATTAACTATTTAATCACCTATTTCATCCCCTTGTCCTGTCCCTATCACCTGTTCATAGAGATTGTGGCTGTTTTGTTCTCATTACATATTTAGTACATCATGCAAGACCTGGCAGAAAGAAGATACTCAGTAAATATTTATAAAATGATTACACACAAGAATGAATGAACAGTTATTGTATGTATCTCACATACAATACTATACCTTGTCTTCAAAAGCACAGTGATGTAGGCATAGCAGCTAAATCACTTAGGATAGGAACTGTGCATAGTAAGTTTTTTAGTAATGTTCTTGTGAGAATGATGGCTATTTTGTAGGTAATGATAATTCCAGACATTTCTAACTCATTACCTGCCTACTGCACCTTGTCAAAGAATAATATATTTTTATCTTTTTGAATATTAAAGTACACAATAGAAGTGGAAACCTAAGCTTTGAGTGATAGAATGTGGAACATATTTGTAAAGGCAGATACCATCAATTCAGCTTTTTTCATAAAAATTATGGAGTGATAATATTTTCAAATAAAAAATCAACTATAGTTTTTCAAGTGGCGTTTGTATCATTTTCAAGAGTAGAGAAACAACTAATAAGAGGAATTTTGACACCATTGTATTGACATACCTAGGCCAAGTTGATGGTTTGGAAGGACAATGACATGGAATATATGTAATTAGAACTCTCATGGAAATTCCAAGACAGATGGTTATCACCTAGTTAGAACTAAACAGAATAAAAAGTCACTAGAAGTTTGGTAAGCCTATTTTAAAAGGTTACCAGTGAAAAATGCATCAGTCATGGTAAGAATTCTATGTGCATACATTTATTTTAAACCTAGAATATTTTGTATAAACTTGATCAAGTTAACACATCCTCCCTAAAAGCCTTTTGGAAATTCTTTAAGTTCTACTTGCCATGATTTTAAAATCATTTAGAGAAGTCATTTCATTGGAATAATTAAAGTAAAACTTATTACTGAGTTTTCTTAGCAATGTAACTTTTAGATGAAGTCATACTAAATATTCCCCTGTCTATTACAGCCATCTCCTTAATAACATTTGTCAGCATACATTATACACTAAAATTATTTATGATATTTTATTATTGCTGACTTTGATTGGGTTACATTGGAGTTTAAAAGAAAAGGCACATAACCTGAGAGGGTCACAAACACTTGGTTATAGTACAGTTCTGTGAAAGGGCATCTTTCCCCTTGCCTCTGCCTCTGTTTCCACCTGCTTCCCCACTTCTAAAACCAGACATAAAATTGTATTGTGCCATCTATTCTTTGTGTGTGTGTGTGTGTGTGAATAAATGTGTAATCTATTCTTAATCCCATCTTCAGAAAATGCTGTGGGCTGTCCTCAAAAATTTGCTCCTGAAAACAACAAACCCTCTCAGTCACAAATTAACCCCAATCTGTTTTGTGTATATTTTTTTGCCCTTGGCCCTGCTGTGCAGCTTATGGAATTTTAATTCCCTGACCAGGGATCGAACCTGGGTCGTCAGTGAGAGCATGGAGTCTTCACCATTGGACCACCAGGGAATTCCCTTTGGTTTTTTAAATACTGCATCTCCTCTGGGTCTTAAGAGGTGAATATGTCCATCAAGAATATTTCAAATTAGAACTCAGAACCTTCTGAAAGGAGCTGTTTGCCCATTTGGAGAATATCTTCTCTGGTGGATGATATGACTTTTAATGGAGACTGAGTGATAGTTTCTCCCAACCACTGTATTTTTTTTTTTTTTTTAATATACAGGAATCTAATAGTCACCTCTTCTAAAACTTAGAATTCTCCTTATACTCCCAGGCCATGTTTAAGATTTCTGGCTGTCTGGGGTGTTGTATCATTTCTATTCTGCTCAGTGGCTTGTGTGATGGTGCAGACAAGTGGTCAGCACTGGGAGGCCGGCGTTGCTGGCCCATCCTCTCTCTTCGGTGACACCCACTCCCTCAGTGGGGAGCCCATTCTGGAGCTACCAGGCACTCCACACCCTCCTGGTTCAGACCTACCCTATTTATTAAATATACTTTCAAGAAAACACATGGCAAATTCCTCTTCTCAATATACAGATAGATCATCAGATTTTATATTCTAGCCTTCCTAAGGCATTTGAGTAATTACAGAACTCTAAACTTTAAGTCAAAAGAATTAATCTTTGTCATTTAAAATCAGAAAAAATGAAAACAATTTAAAATACATATAGGGAATTAAGTAAATGACATGCACATGATGTTATGTTACTACATATTAAAATTACATTTACAAGATGTTTTCACTTTTTAATATAAAATTTTACATATTTTAAACTTGTAGAATTTTAATGGCAAGAAAATGCTTATGTCATGTGTTGAGCAAACAACAGGAAACAGTAGAGTAAGATGAAAGCTATTTAAAATATCACAGGAGAGGAGGAGCAGCAGCGGGCGGGCCGGGGGAGGGGTCCGCAGGAAAGAAAAGAGAGCCTATTTGCTGCGGGAAATAGATTGGAAAGAGAAAGCAGTGGGAGAGCTCTTGGGAGAGTGCTGCAGAAGCCCAGGTCAGCTTCTAAGAAACAGGTGTTGGTGGAAGAAGCTCAGGAGACTGTGAGGCCAGAGTGGTGAGTATCACTGTCAAGTCCACAGGAGTCCTGGGAGAGCCCGGGGGGAGAGGGCTGGAAAGATGCGGGCCTGCCATCTTGAGGAGGAGTGCTTTCAACCAGCGCGCGGGGCCAGCCACAACCTTGACGCCTCGAATCTGGCCAGAAACCCGAGCGGGAAGGAATGCAGAGCACAGTGCCATGGACACGAGGCCCCAGGAGAGCAGGAAGGGGCCCCCCGCCCACGCACAAGCCCCGGCGGTGGGGCTGCTGTTCTCCATGGCCCTCATGAACATCCTCCTCTACCTCGGCCTCGACCAGCTCTTCATTTGGCCCCGGCGCTCCGCGGAGGGCCCTGGCCACTGCCCACCCCGCCCCCACCCCCGGCCACTTCAGCTTGAGGCAGATGACCAACTGCTCCCCGCAGCTGCCCTCGGAGCAGCTGAGGGCAGACGTGAGGCAGCTGAAGCGTGTCAGGGAAGGAGCCGAGAAAAGAGTGAAAGGAACGCTAGGAGGCCCTGTCTAGGCTCACCAGGCTGGAGGTGAGAGACGACCTCCTGCTTGGGCTGCGATTGCTGCAGGCACCGCCGAGCAAGCTCGTGGTCACGCTGCTGGGCTACTCCCAGAATAACATCATCCTCACCGAGTACTACCCCTTAGGCTCCCTGGGCAACCTGGAGGCGCCAATGAATCTCTCCAAATACTGCAGCCTGTGGCAGTACAGGCTGCAGCTGGCCCTGGGCACCGTGGCCATGCTCGACTTTGTGCACCCCAGCCCCCTGGGCATGCCAGTCATGTGCAACTCCAGCGACCTGTCCAAGACACTGTCCCAGTACCTGCTAACTGCCAACTTCAGCATCGTGCTCAACCACCTGGACACCTTGCCCCTGGTGAACCGCAGCTAGACCTTGGTGAAGTGTGGCCACCAGGAGCTCTGTGGGGACTTCATGGCCCCAGAGCAGCTGTGGCCCTTCAGAGAGGAAGACCTTCTAGGACGACCTCATGCCCACCTACGACAAGAAGAGCGACATTCCAGATGTCTCCAGTTTCCTTCTGGGGCACGTGGAAGGGAGCGACATGGTCCGATTCCACTTGTTTGATATTCACAAGGTGTGTAAGAGGCCAGGAGCCTGCAGAGAGACCCACTGCTCAGAACGTCCGGGATACTTACCAGAAGGTTCTGAATCTACTCAGAGACACCTCAACATCTCAGACAAGAGAGATGCTGTAAAAGCCAGCACGGTCGTTGAGGGGTGGAAATCAGGGAACAGCTAGAAGAGTTGCACGGGTTTTGCCCTGATGTAAGGAAAAGACTTTGGTGCTGGGAGGGACTGGGGGCAGGAGGAGAAGGGGACGACAGAGGATGAGATGGCCAGATGGCATCACTGACTCAATGGACGTGAGTCTGAGTGAACTCTGGGAATTGGCGATGGACAGGGAGGCCTGGTGTGCTGTGATTCATGGGGTGGCAAGGAGTCGGACACGACTGAGCGACTGAACTGAACTGAACTGAAGATGTTAGTGGTTCTGCCCCGGGTTCTTCCTCTCCTGACCGCTTGAGGGCTGTTGCCAAGCAAGAGTACATGGGCTTGATGTGAGCCTGGCTGCAGGCGAAGGTGGAGAGAAGCAGTGAGTCTGACCAGTATCTGAAGGAAGTAACAAAAATGGAGCCACAAAGAGGTGTTTCTAACAACTAAACCTGTAAGCTTGTAAGCAATGTGTGTAGAGAGGTTTTTAAGTGGCAGTGTGTGGAAGAGACAAGCGGTGTTTCTCCCTTTGTCAGGTGAGTCCCTTTGTCCCTTTGTCCCTTTATCTGCAGTGTACTTCACAGTACCAAGGAGACATCACTATGTTTCAGGTGGCTGCCCAGGGACAGGTCTGTGTCATCCACGTCTCAGCAAGGCAGCATGCTTTCTAAAACCTTGAGTGGATAAGGAACATTTAAAATATCACGTATGACGGAAATCACATCTCTGTTACTACTGCCTTGGATGGTGCTTGTGAAATTTCTCTTTACCTTCCAGCTGGATATTTATTCTGTATTCAACATTAATTACTGTGAACATTTTACACCAACAGTGTCTGTCACTCACTCATTACTGGAAGGTGCAGAACCCTTCCACTTGAGTCGCTTGATTGAATCCTTCAGAAAGCTCTTTCCTTGGTCCCTGTCATCCTTGTTTGCAGGGGAGGAAGGATTTGGTGTATACTTGTCATTACCAATAAGGGGGTTAAAGCTAGCACTGAGGGCAGAAATGCTGTGCACAGGCCTCCTGGGCCCCACCCCACCTGGCAGTCTCAGACTCAGTGTCTGGGTGGAGTCTTTGCATTTCTCACTGGTTCCCTGGTGATACAGCCAGTGCTGCCAGTCTGGGAATGACATTTTGAGAACCAGTGTCCTTATCTGTCAGGCAGGCAGTCCAGGCAGTAGACAGGGAATAAGATCAGTATTATCCTTGTTCTTTCTCCCATGGTGATTGGGTCCTGTGAGTCCCACAGTTGGTCAGAGAATACTCTTGCCCAGAGTATATTAACTGCTGCTCTTTGTTATAAGCATGCTGCCAGAACCCATCAGGATGGCTGTAATCAAAAGGATGGACAATAAGAAATGTCAGTGAGGATGTAGAGAATTGGAACCATCATACGTGGCTGGTACGAATGTAAAATGGTCCAGCTGCTTTGGGAAACAGTCTGACTGTCCTCAAAAGGTAAAAAATAGAGTTAGCATGATCCAGCAGTTCCACTTCCCAATATTTGCCAATGAGAATTGAAAACATGTCCGTAAAAGAAGCTGGACACAAATATTCATAGCAACATTATTCATAATAAACAAAAGATGAAGATAACCCAAATGTCCATCTGCTAGTGAACAGATAAAAGAAAATGTGGTCCATCCATACAGAGAGGTAACATTCAGCCATGAAAGGAGCGTAGCACTTATGCATGCTCCAACATGGGTGAACATACTAACTGAAAGTAGCCATCACAAAAGACCACAGGCCATATGATTCCATCTGTAGGAAATGTCCAGAATCGACAAACTCATGGAAATAGAAAATAAATTAGTGGTTTCACAGGGGCTGGCGGGGCTTGGAGTGGAAGAATGCGGGCCTGCTAATAGGTACAGGGTTTCTTCAGGGGTGATGAAAATTTCCAGAAATGATAATGGTGATGGTTGCACAACTTTGCATATAATAAATAACACTGAATTGTATAAAAGGGGGAAATTTTGTGGTTTGTGAATTATATCTCAATAAAGCTGGAAAAAAAATAAAATATCACAGAAAAAGACTGGAAGTGAATATTTGCTTTTATGTGATGAGACTATGGTTTTTATTTTAATTACTGAACTATTCCTCTATGATTTTTGCTGTGAGGAAAACATAATATTAGTGTAAAAACAAGAAAGGAACAGATTGCCAGTGGGGGATTTTTAAAACCAGTTTCTGCCTCGTGTGTGTGTGTGTGTGTGTGTGTGTGTGTGTGTATCCAGCTATGTTTATCTATTTCCACCTACACTGTTTATTTGGTAGGAAAGGTTGCAAGTTTTCCACAAGCCATGACTGGGGAAGGTTTGCTTTGCCTTTCCACAAAGTTAGCTCTGGCTAAGGCACTCAGAGATTTAGACCTGGATTTATGTAAGTCTTACCTTACGAATACATGGAACCCTTTGGATTTCAGCCACCCTAGCATCCTCTGTATTGCTGAGGAATGCAGTTTTTAGCCCTCTTATCTCTCCACATACAGGAAAAAGAGCTTTGGCACCAAATTGACTTCAGTTGCAGTGGACTCCACTTATTGCTAGTGGTATGACCCCTGGCTTTCTACCTCGGTCAGTAAGCAATGGCTTTCTCATCTGTTAAGTAGTAAAGAACACTGTCTTGTTCTTGTAGGATAAAAATGGGGAGACCCATGTAAAAAAAAAACAACAAAAAACCTTAGCACAAGTTCTCAAAAGTGGAGAGTCACTTTCTTTCTTTTGTCTTATAATTGCACCATGCTTCCAAAATCAGGCATCCTGATGGTGAGGATTTTTTGAAGAGTGGAGCTGGCCTCTCATTTCTTAGGATGGGTTTTTTAATTTCTTAGGGGTCTTTTTGGTTCCACTAAATATGCCTAAACTCTTGAATAAACAAAGTCCCAGCTTTATTCAAATAAGCCTTGGTTTTTCTCAGGAGAATAGTGGGTTTTCTTTTCCAAGTTAATAGAATAAAAAACTTCAAATGTGTTTTCTCCACAAAGACTAACTTAATTCTGCTAGAGGCTTTTCCATTTCCTGATGGGACCTAAGGAGACCATGACTGTTAATAACAGTACTAATTGTTTAAATCCATTTGTTAGGAAAACAAAGTTCTTATTTTCTTACTATTATTTTTTTATGAAAAGAATTAACTTAAATCACATAGCTCCTCTTGTGGGCTTTTTTTTTTTTTTTTTTTGCCATCTCTAGGCTTGGTGCCATTTTATTTTAGTATTAACTACAAATCTCATCTAAAGCTTTTTGCAAAGTAGCTTATTTCTATTATTCTTAAGCCCAGTCAAACCCCATATTTATAGCATCCTCAATCTCCCTGAGCCCCTGAGCCAAAGTTGACAAATATGTAGAAGATAGCTTGAGGTACAAGGTAACTTACTCCATTTCTTTCAAAGTAGATTTATTTCCTCATAGAAATTAGTTGAGAGGACTGTGATTTTTTTCTTTTCACACTAGTGCTTCACTCTGCCTCCTAGTGGTTGAACAATACTCTCTCTCTCTCTCTCTCTCTCTCTCTCTATATATATATATATATATTTTTTTTTTTTTTTCTGTCCTTTGGAAGTATTGCTCGTGGCTCTTATGGGCTGTAGGAGCAGAGAGTCTACAAAAGATAAGGTCTCAAATCTCTTCAAACACTCCCCCTGCTCACTCTGCTGCCAAGCCATTAAGCAAGGCAAACTCCTCTCCCATAAGGGTTGTTAACTTTTATTTGTTCAGTGCTGCTCTTGAATATGGCTTGCCTGAACTCTAGTTTCTTTCTGGATTGAGAAGAGACGACCTGGCATCTGCTTTGATTACAGCAGGATCTGATAGTCTCCTGGCCCATCTCAGATGCAGCTTGACATGTAGCTTCCTCCGTTTGGCCTCACTCATTCATTCATAAATTCATTTTCCCAATCAAAAAATTTTATTTTAACCACCTAGTATCAACCATTCTAGGTGCTAGAGATATTTTAGTGAATGTAGCAAGTAAAAAAAAAAAAAATCATCACCTTTCCTGAGTCTATTATCTTGCGAGGGGAGGGGGTAGAGAATAGGTATACTGTACACATTGCTATATGTAGTATGCTTGAAAGCAATAAGTGCTTTGGAAAAAGTGTAAAACAGAGTGACAGAGATCAGAAAGTTCAAGTGGAGAGGTTTACAGTGTTAGATAAGGTGGTCAGTGTAGAGTCTATTGAGAAATAGCAGATGAGTCAAGATTTGAAGGAGGTAAAAAAGTGAGCCAGAAACCCATTTGGGGAAAGAATTTTCCAGGCCAGGGCAAAAGTCTTGTGGTGGAAAGAATCAAGATACACTTATTTTTTAAAAAAATAATATTTTTGGCAGTATTAATCATTGGGAAGTCAGAGATGAATCGAGTAGGTTTCTTGCTTCCAAGAAGCTTATAAACTGGTATAGGATCCAAAATAGACAATTTCAATATAGCATGATTGTTGATAAAGCATAAAGCTAAAGATGCTAGGGGTGGTTGAATATTATAGGAGCATAAGAGAGATTTGAGGAATGTAACGCTGCTAATAGTTTCTCTTTGTGGCTTTTTCTAAACAAGAATGGATAGAGTACAGGCTAATCACAGAAAAATATAGTATTTTTCTGATGAGAAGTATTCAAGCTAGTTTAGGAAGGTCTGTATAAAACATCCCATTTTTGTAACTTCTCTGATAAAAAAACAGTTTACTGAAGGATCTGAGAAATTCTCAGTATAGAAATGATTTCACTTAGCTTTGTGATCTTCCAAAGGTTATTAGTCAATGGAATCCTTGGGAAAGTCTTCTCTAAATCAAGCTTCATGTAGACAGTCATTCACGGTAGTGTCAGATCAGACGGTGAGGAAACCTGAGCCTGAGATAAGCGTCAACCTGAATTCAACCCAAATACATCCTATCTTCACTCCTCATTTTCTTCATCCATAAAATGAGAAGTTTGTCCTAAATGGTCCTTAAAAAAATCATGGTACCCAATCAGATTGAGTCCATTGAATTCTTTTCTTGGGGCCATATGACAGGCCAAGTATAGACTGACTTATTTCCTAACTTTTATTCCAGAAGTATGCGTTGAGTAGCTGTGCAGAGTTCTAGATTCTGATGTTACAACAGTGAAAGCTGTGGGCAGTGCCCCTTTGGGGGTGTGCAGTCTGTTGTTAAGGGAGACAGATAATGAAAGTGTAAACATATCTGTAAGGAAATTTCAGGGAGTAATTGGTACCAGGAAGAATCATCAACAAACCACATGGGAATGGGAGGGAGAGTAACTGGGGATGAGAAGACCTATATTAGATTGGACAGTGAGGGGAGGGAGCTGAGCTGAGACCTGAGAAATAAAAGGAAACAGCCATGCGATATGTGGTCAATCTTCCAAGCAGAGGAGAGAATGGATGCAAAAAAAAAAAAAAAACCTGTAGTGAAAAGAGTGATGTGCTTCAAGTTCAGAAAGAAAGTCAGAATAGAAAGAAGGCAGTGGACAGAGGTGAGTGGGCCTGCCAGGACTTGGCAAACTTTTCTGTAAAGGACCAGACTCTGAATAGGTGAAGGTCTATGGGCCACACTTGTGTTTCTGGCAACTACTCAACTCTGTCACTGAAGCCAAAGTAGACACAAAACTTCAAACCGGGTGTGGTTGTGTTTAGACAAAACCTTATTCACAAAACACACTGGATCAGATACAGAGCCATAGTTTGCAGACTCCTGAGGCAGAACATCAAGCTTTAGGTGACTGATAGTGAGCAGATCATGTAGAACCACATAGTGAGAGAATTAGAGAAAGGAGCTTCTGTTTCATTTGAGCATAAGAAGGATTTTCAGAAGGTTTTTAGCAATGTAGCAGTGTGACTGGCAGAGAAGGAATGGCATCTCACCCCAGTATTCTTGCCTGGAGACTCCCATGGACAGAGGAGCCTGGAGGGCTACATTCCATAAGATTACAGAAGAGCTGGACATGACTTAGAGACTAAGCAACAACAACCGCTGTGACCGGATTAGGTTGTAAAAGGCCACACTAACTGTATTTGGTGAATGGATTGTAGGGGAAAGAGCTCAGGCCAGAAAAAAAGGTTATGTGATGGTTATAAAAGAACAAAGAATGTGATCTTTGGCCTCAACAAGCCCACCATTTATGTGGACAGATATGATAGAGGATGAGAACGATTAAATATCAGTGTATTAAAGTCTCTGCAAAGGCTTGCCGAAAAGAAATTCTTTCAGCTTTCTTCCTCATAGTGCTGGTGTGTATTGAGAATCTCTAAGTAGGGACTACAATGTGTGTGTGTGTGTATGTGTGTGTGTGTGTGTAATTTGGTGATTGGTATAATCCTCTTTTATTTGTAGAGTAACTCCTTTATGAGATTAGTTTTTATTAGCTTTTATTATAGGATTCATTAGGAAATGTATAGGGTTAACACCGGGGATAAGAAATAAAATGTGAATTGTCTTGAATACCAGTTTAAACTTGTGATACTGCATATTTCTTCTCTACTGTCCTGCTTTTTAGTCCCTCTTAGTCTTGCTGGTAAGTAATTCATAGTGACACTTAGTCATTCATTTGTTCATTCATTCACTTATTCATCACATTAAAAAGTATATGCATTGTGCTGACCAGATGACTGATCAGATGAGAAAAAAATAGCTCTTTGTTCTTCACAAGCTTCCAGACACAAAGAGCTAGCTTGAAATCTATCAATGGAGCAGAGGAGAGACTACCTAAGTTCTTGTTGATTGATGGAATAGACTTTAATGCTTAAGAAAGAGTTTAACCTATATTGTTCAGTTTGACAGCTCCTAACCAAATGTGGCTATTGAACCTTTGAAATGTGACCTATCTGAACTCAGATGTGCTGTGAAATATAAAATATACACTGGATTTTGAAGACTTAATAAAAATAATGAAAAATATTAATAATTCAACCATTTTATTACACATTAAAATGATGGTAGTTCAGATATAAGTTGAAATATATTATAAAATTAATTCCAATCCTTTATTTTAACTTTTTAAAATCTGGCTACTAAAAACATTTAAATTACACATGTGGCTCACATTTTATTTTCAATGCATAGCACTGGTCTAGATTCACTCAGCTGGATGTCTGATTTCATGGCTCCTTGGCTCCTGGAATGCCCATTTGAATTAGTCTACAATAGATTTCCATTCTGGAACCAGGTAAGGAAATATTTGGCCTCAGGTTTTAAGGCAACTAAATCATTACAGATATTTACCAACAGAGAGAGCCCTGAGTTCCACCTGACTGGTATACCCCCACACCCGTGATGGAAATCATTGAGTAAAAGCTGGGTTCATTGAGATCAACAGCAAATGTCCTAAACTGTCTTGAAAAGTAAAGCAGAAGTGTTGGTCACTCAGTCCTATCCAACCCTTGGCAATCCCATGGACTATATAGCCTGCCAGGCTTCTCTGTCCATTGAATTCTCCAGGCAAGAATATTGGAGTCGGTAGCCATTCCCTTCTCCAGGGCATCTTCCCAACCCAGGGATTGAACCACAATCTCCACATTACAGGAAGATTTTTTACCATCTGAGCCACCAAGATTTATCTTATTAACTGATTGAGTGTAGGAAATTTAGGTATATTTTTTAAAGGTTTTCTTTCTCTGTGATCTCTTGGCAAGGAGATGCATTTATGTGACTCTTCATTCTTGTTGCAGAAAAAAAAAGTTTCAACTTTTTCCTACTCCGTAAAGAACATTTTCTCTTCTTCAGCCTCTCCTAGCATTCATTTATCATTCAAAACATGTGAAGCACAGCTGCTGTTTATTTCTGTGAAATAGTTCTGGTCTCACCTGCAAGAAAACTCAGTCCCATCTTGGATTTCTTTGTACTTCAACCCATGGAGCAAATCTTACACATGCAAGAGTCTTGATAAATGTTTTGTTCCTGTGCTGCCATTTCATTACCTGGACACCTGAGCCTTGTGTTATGTATGAAAAACTCCAAATGAAATCCTGCCTTGAGACGTATCCATAGCTTGCAAATTCACATTGGTGGTCTTTCTTTCTTTCCTGGGGAGGAGTTCTGTTTCTATTCACGAGAGAAAGAATTTCCGTTACCCAGTCAGCCAAAGACCCTCTTGGTCAATCTCTCTGCACTGTGCCTAAAGCACTGAAATGTTTTTCCAGTCTGTTGATTTTGAATTTTCCCTTCACCAGTGCTTCCACCTCCAGCAAGAACGGTCAAGTGCATGATTCAATTTTAAAGCTGTTGGTGACTCTGTATCTCCTAAAATTTGCTGCCTCTGCTTGGCTTGTACACTTAATGGAGGCTCAGTGTGCATCTGATGCTGCGATGAGAAGTAGAAATGTCATTAGAAATGTTGCCTGGATCAATTTCAGTTTCTTAATTATAAAGGAAAACTGAATATTGTCATTACTTGGCTAACAAAATGGAGATGTAGGTGGGTTCTAGGATTGAGAAATTAAGAATGGGATCTTTTGGGGTGCTTGCTCATTCTTATCCTTACACTCACATTGCGTACGAGACATCCTCTGTTGGCTTTCAAAGGCAATGTGATTCCACGGGATAAGCTTGGGTTTGGTTTTAAGATTCAGATGTGCTTCAAGTTCTGAGTCTATCAGACACTATCTGTGTGTGGGGCCAGGATCTTGGGTCTACAGGAGTGCAGAGCTTCATCCCAAGGGCACCCTCCTCTTGGGAATTTTGCCCTGTAGTTGCCATCTTGGATCTTTGGATTTGTGTTTTGTAAGTAAACTCTGTGACTTGCTGGCCTTCTAGCCTCCTGCCACTTCCCACTTCCCCAGGGTACTAGTTTGCTACTTCTCTGCTCCTATTCAGTGACTGCTACCTCAATGGCCCTGAGGCAGGTGTGGGGAGAACTGAAGTTAAAAGGATATGCCTGGTATGCCAGCTCTGCGGCTGAGCCTCAGGTTCCTTGAGGGGTTGCACTTATACCCAGAGATTGCAACATTAAATAGTAAAAGTAAACACTGAGACAGGTCAAGAAAGAGACCACACAAGAAAGGAAATAGCTTTCCCCCTCTACTTTTTGATGAAGGGAATCTGTATTTTCATTTTTCATTGGACTTTGCAAACTTTGTAGCTGACTCTGACTGTGACTTTGGGAAAGTTCCTTAGCCAATTGATCCTCTGTGTATCAGTCAAGATCATGATTCAATAAGAAAAGTAGTGTGTGAGTGTTGGTATTTATGAGTACACATTTGTACACTTGGGGCTTTCCAGGTGGTGCAGTAGTAAAGAATCCTCCTGCCAGTGCAGGAGACCCAAGAGACACAAGTTTGATCCTTGGGTCAGGAAGATGCCCTGGAGTAGAAAATGTCAACCCATTCCTGTATTCTCGCCTGGAAAATTCTATGAAAATAGAAGCCTAATGGGCTCCAGTCCATTGGGTCCCAAAGAGTCAGACATGACTGAGCGACTGAGCATGCACATCTGCACATGTGCACACGTTTATGAGTACATGTATACATACACACACACTCTTATGTGTACATACACATATAAATATAGGGGCTTCCCTGGTCATTCAGACAATAAAGAATCTGCCTGCAATGCGGGAGACCCAGGTTCAATCCCTGGGTCAGGCAGATCCCTTGGAGAAGGGAATGGCTATCCACTCCAGAACTATTGCCTGGGGAATTCCATGGACAGAGGACCCTGGCAAGAGTTCATGGGGTCACAAAGAGTCGGACACGACCAAGTGAATTTCACTACAACTACTACATATAAATATACAGATATATGCATGTGAGTTTGATACATACGTAGATAACAAAAATACTAACTTTTAGGGGTTGTTTGCTTCCCATTGAAGGGGCCAGAAGTGGGCCTCTGGACAGAGATGTCACCTCTTTGGGAGAGGCACAGATAGTCATGCTCAATCAGCTGGTGAAGGAGCTGGTGAGCACCTTCACTGACCCTCTCTCTCCTCCTATCCCCTCATCTCCTGTTGGTGTCTTCCTCTTGCAGACACAGACCAGAATCCACATTGCAGGGAGCACTGCGGTGTGGTCTAGAGACTGGTCTCCCAGGGCCAAAGCTGGGTGCCAGGGGAGGTGAGATGGGGGCAGATGAGAACACCTAGCTGGACTTCAGTAAATTGCTCTGAGGATTACATGAGATAAAACGTATGAAATACTATAATCGTAAAGTACCGTTGAATCCAGGCAGAGGTCTTTATTATCCACTTTCGCATGTTTTATCTGTCTGGAGAAGCCAGGACAAGTAAGAACTCACGTAATGGGGTTTGTAGCCTGAGGAAAGTCTCGCCACATTCTTGATTCTGTCACACCACCATGCTCAGAAGTGGTGATGTTTTATAAGATACAAGCCAACATTCCACTGACATGCCTGCTATTCAGTAATACAGAGATCAAGGTGGTGGGGATTTTGGGGTTCTAATCCTGGCCCTGACACATTTCTGTCAGAAAACTGAACAGGCCACTTACTTCTAATCCTCCCCTTACTCATCTTTGAGATGAGAAGACAATAGTAGGCTTAGTGTGAGGATCAAGAAATTGCTTTCTTTCTATTTTCTTAACTTTATTTACTTTGTAGCCACACCACATGACTTATGGGATCTCTGTTCCCCAACCAAGGATCGAACCCAGGCCCTCTGCAGTGAGAACTTGGAGTCATAACCATTGGATGACCAGGGAAGTGCCAAGAAACTGCTTTCATACACGTACTTCCTTTCATGAAACAAGGCTGGAGATTCTATTTGTTGAATCTCTGAAGTAGTGGGTTGTTTCTCAATACCTACTTCCCTTCTGGAGCTGTGTTTCAAGTGCTGCTGAAAGCATAAAATGGATGGCTGTGACGTCTTTGAATTCTGGGACTTGTGAGCACAGAGACTCCCAAATATAGGAGGAAATGACATTGCTTCTCTCCCTGCCTGACCATTCTGTGGTACCATGTGTTCATAATGGAATGCAGAAATACTGAACTTGTTTCTCTTGCAGCACGTGCATGAGAGGTGACTCTAAGAGAGGGAAGTTGCAGTGTGTAGTGTCTTGTTTAGTTTTAGTTAAAGACAGATGTGTCCAAAATACTTTGATATGTGGCTTTAAAAGGGGGCAGGGGAATAGCTATTAAGCAGAAGAACATTAAAATATAGAAACATAAATCAAACCAAGTAACATTTAATTTTCTCACTGACTAATATCTTGTATTAGCAGCGGAAAGAGAAGGATTGGGAATGCATTAAGTTCTCATTTGGATCATTTTTTTGGTCTCCCCGTAACATTCACTTAGCAATGTACACATGCATAAAAAGGGTGGATGGATTCGGCAGTGGGGAACAAATCATTCTTGTTGGCCCAGATTCACTCACTGACTCTTCACGACAAGGAGGGGAATCACAGTGTGGGATGAAGCTGTGAGCAACGCTTTTGCCTGATCTCTAGGTACTTCACGTGTCAGCTTGGGAAGAGACATCTACTTTAAAGCCTCATTTCTAGCAAAACATTGAAAATGAGTCTGTATTACCAGAAAGTAAGAAGGCAAGGCTGGCTACCATGATACTGGTCCGAGAGAAAACTGGATTCATTCCTGTGCTTGAAATCACTCATGCTACACAAGGGCTCTTAGAGCTGAAAGGGCCAATTAGACATAATATCCTGGACAGTTCTCATCGTACCAGTAGGAAAGCAGTCAGGGAGTGATGAGGGGTGGAAGGGAAGGGAAGGATCACAGGAAAACATTTTACTTCTTTTAGAAATGATCACATCACCAAACCTAAAAGCTGGAGAAAATCTCTGCCTTTATTCATTCAGTCACCTCTTCTGTATATTCCACTCTCAGTATCTTTCAGACTTACTGCATTCTGTCCTTCTCAGTTGTCGTCTTGGTTTCTGGCCTTCCCTATTGCCCACTTAAATTACTCCAAGTTTCCACTTCCAGCTTTCTAAAATGCTTGTTCAGAGATTTTACTGTCTAGAGATTAAACCCCTTCAACATCCCTGCCCCATTCTGAAGACAAATTCCAGGTTCTTTAGCATAATACACAAGAAACCCATGATCAGACTTGTTTTTAAGACTCTAGTCAAACTTCATTATGTATTTGCCAAGTACCATCCTAAGTTTCTTACAAATGTTGGCTCATTTAATGCTCATAACGAGCCCAGGAGACATGTGTTATTATTGTCCTTATTTTTCAGATGAGAAAACTGAGGCCAGAGAGGTTAAATGACTTTTCTAAGGTCTTACAGCTAACAAGACTTGGACGAGACACCTGATTTCAGTCTCTGCCCTTAGCCTATAGGACCTGCTGCTGGATCAGCCAGGTCTTTCTCACCTCTAGGGTTATATGCAGGTGATTTCCTCATCCTGAAGCAGCCCTGCTCTTTCCTTATTTGTATATCTTCCATTTATTTCTTATTTTTAATAAACTTTATTTTTAGGATAGTTTTAGATCCAAAACAGAATTAAGCAGAGGTACTGATTTCCATATGCCTCCGCCTCCATACATGCAGAGTCTCCTCCATTATCAGCATCCCCACCTACATTGCCTGCTAAGCCACTTCAATTGTATCTGACTCTTTGTGATCCTATGGACTGGAGCCTGCCAGGCTGCTCTCTCCATGGGATTCTCCAGGCAAGACTACTGGAGTGGGTTGCCACACCCTCCTCCAGGGGATCTTTCCTACCCAGGGATCAAATCTCTGTCTCTTACATCTCCTGCATTGGCAGGAGGGTTCTTTACCACCTGGAAAACTCACATTGATATTCTTATTATCTGAAGTCTATCGTTTACTTTAGAGTTCACTCTTGGTTTTATACATTTTATGGGTGTGGATAAATATATAATATAATGACATGTATTCAAGTTCATTCAAGTTTTTCCATAACATCTTATAGAAAAACCCAAAAGAAATTTTTGGCCAATCCAAAAGTATCCTACAAAAGGTTTCACTGGCCTTAAAGTCCTCTGTGCTCTGCCTTTTTATCCTGCTCTGCCCACTAACCGGGCTTCCAGGTGGTACTAGTCGTAGAGAACCTGCCTGACAATTCAGGAGACATGAGAGACACAGGTTCCACCCCTGGGTCAGGAATATCCCCTGGAGGAAAGCATAGCAATCCATTACAGTATTCTCGTCTAGAGAATCCCAAGGACAGAGGAGCCTGGCAGGCTACAGTTCATAGTGTTGCAAAGAGTTGGACACAACTGAAGTGACTTAGCATGCATGCACGTATGTCCCACTAATCCCTGGAAAACACTGTGTGTGTGTGTGTGTGTGTGTGTGTGTGTGTGTTTAGTGTCTCTAGTTTTGCCTTTTCCAGAGTCTCACACAGGTGGAATCATATAGTGTGTAGTCATTCCACACTGGCTTCTTTCACGTTGTAATAAACATTTAAGCATCCTCCTCATCTTTTCATGGCTTGATAGCTCATTTCTTTTTAGTACTGAATAATATTTCCTTGTCTGGTTGTATCACAGATTATCCATACATTAACTACTGAAGGACATCTTGGTTGCTTCTACTTTTTAGCAATTATGAAAAAGCTGCTGTAAATATTTACATGTAGGTTTTTGTGTGGACATGTATTCAACTGCTTTGGGTAAGTATGCATTATGCTAGATTGTATGAAGAGAGTATATTTTGCAAGAAATTGCCAAACTGACCTCCAAAGTGGCTGTACCATGTTGTATTTGTGCCAGGACTGTCTGGAAAGTTCCTATTGCTTTACATCCTGGCTGACATTTGGTTTTGTATGTGTTCTGGATTTTGGTCATTTAATAGGTGTGAAAAGTGAAAGTGTTAGTCACTCAGTCATGTATGACTCTGCAACCCCATGGACTGTAGGCCACCAGGCTCCTCTGTCCATAGGATTCTCCAGGCAAGAATACTGGAGTAGTAGCCAAGCCCTTCTCCAGAGGATCTTCCCAACCCAGGGGTCAAATCTGGGTTTCCCACACTGCAGGCAGATTGTTTACTGTCTGAACCACTAGTGAAGCCCTATAATAGGTGTAGTAGTAGTATCTTATTATTGTTTTAATTTGTAACCTTGATGACATACAATGTGGAGCATCTTTTCATATGCGTATTTGCTATAGGTACGTCGTTTTTGGTGAGGTATCCGTTAAGGTTTTTTGGTTCATTTCTTATTAGATTATTTATTTTCTTAAGTTTTAGAAGTTTTTGTGTGCTTTGAATGATAGCCCCTCATCAGCTGTGTCTTTTCCAGTATTTTCTCCCAGTCTATGGCTTGTCTTCTGTTTATTTTTCAAGACTCATTTCAAGTACCACACAGTCTTTTATAAACAAAGACCCTGACCAAATTGTTGCCACGAGACATTATAGTAGATTAAAATCCCTGATGAATTTGTCTGTGTTCCTCACCACCAAGATGATGTTCCTTGAGTTCAGGGAAAATGTCTTTCTTTGTCTCACTTGCATCTGACCCCTGAAGACACTTGAATAGAGAATGTTGTGAATGATCTTTTAATGTTTGGCTGGGACTCCTGCTTGTTAGAGGAATCACTAATTTCTGAGATTCTGTTTATAATAGGGATAAACAAAGCCCTGCCTTTAACGCAGTTATCACGAGAGTCAGGTTAAGTGGCAATTGTAAACTTGTAGTCCCAGGCTGTTAGTTAATAGATACACCTCTCTGAGTTGGTCTGATATCTTTGCAATGCCATTTCCCCACCTCCATCTTTCCTAGGCTCATTTTGCCATGGAGATGCTTGTTGTGCAGCAAAGGTCATCCCTTTTCTCATTTCAATTGTCTCAAAGCCCACTTATTCCATGAAGTTTTCCTCAACTATTTAGCTTGATTTGGTCTTTGTTTGCTAAACCATACTCTCAGTGTCACCGTCTCTGGAACACTCTCCACTTACCTTTAAAAAATCACTGGGTTTATTTTGCTTATATCCTTCATGAGACCATACACCTTAAGTGCTAAAGGCTATGATTTTTGGTTCTTTACTGTATTTCCAAGTTCAGCAGCAGGACACGTGTTCACCAAATCATAAATAGTTCTGGGAACTACAGTTAATTGAAGAGAGTTCCCTTACCAGGTACTTTGCTGCCTCCTAGTGTTGTGGCCAGGCTCTGGGCTGTGAGAAGTTCTCTCTGAGCTCCAGCTCTATCAGCAGCCTCCTGATTGGAGAAAATTGTTGCAGATAATAGACCCAGAACAGCTGACCACTGCTGGGGAGTCTTTAGATGCTATCGTGCTGAAACAAACAGGGGCTTGCCATTCTGCCTCCTAGACTTGGTTCCGTATGGCAGATCCGGTGCTTTATCCCTGTGCTATTTGTGGATGTCTGTGGCGAGTTTCTAGAGACTACTTTTCTGACCTCGGACACCTCCCTCCTTCCCTTGTTGTTTGTTCCTTGACTTCATTGTTTTTTGGAGGTTTTTTTTTTTTAAATTATTAATCATTTTCAGCCTTCAGGCTGCAGGGAAGCACATGTTAACATTCAAATACTTTTGAAAAAAATAAAACATGATTTTTCCCCCAGATACCTGACTTGTCAACACATTTCTAATCCTACCAGGAAAGATTTGAAAGCTACTTGTTCTCAGAGAAGGTAAAATGGGGTCACTTCAGTGGGACATAAGTTGTAAAAAAGGAGGAGCCTGTGTATTTTATAGATTTGCCAGGCATTGTTTTGGTTAAATATCCGCAGAGATGATATGATGTTGTGGAAGCAGTTTGGGAGCAAATGCTGGATTCAAACCCCAGCTTCTTTGATCTTTGTCTCTGTGGTATGTGTAAATATCTCAGGCCCTCGGTTTTGTTGCTGGTGCGGTGGGGGACAGCAATGCCTAGCTCACAGGGTGTGTGAAGACTGAGTGGCAGAGTATATGGAAGGTCAATTAATGGGGGGGTTCTTGTTCTTGAAATGAAAAGAGGGTAGTTTTCCTGGAAATACTGCACATCTGTTCCTGTATTTTTCAGCTGCCTTTTCTGTGCCCCAATCTTAATCTCTTGCAGGGAAGAGATGATATCTTTAATCTATAGATGTGCACAGTACCCGGCTCTTAGGATTTTAACAATGTTCATTGAACACATGGGATATCTATAACTAAAGATGCTGACACTTTTTGAGTTTTCATTACACTTTTTATAATTCTCAGCCTTTATATATTTTAGAGCTGGAGACTAATTTCCCCCTATATATGCACCCCAATTAAATAGACTTTCCCGCCATGTACTCCCTTTCTGTTCCTTTATTTTTTTCATTCAAAGCATGACCCAGTCTTCCTTTCCTCCTGCTGCTTAGACCTCTCACTACCTCTCAGTCAAAGCTCCCAGATGCACACGATGTTCTTGAATTTCACTTGTCTTCCCTATAATCCCATCAAGCCACTCATTCCTTAATAGGCTGTTTGGTGGCTTCACAGTTGGAATGACTGTATATCACATCTCATTTCCTCAAAGACGTCCTTCATCCCAGTTTGCCATGTATATCACTTGTCTTCTCTTCTTACAAGGCTGAGCCGGCTTCTCCCACGGTACCTCCCAAATCAGCTGTTCATTCTCCCTCTGCGATTGTCACTGGTCATTTCCAGGTTAAATCATATAAGTGGAAATTGGATCCACAGCTGGAGTTGAAATGCTGCTCCTTAGACTTATTACCACAGTCTGATCTTGGCTAGATAGAAAAGGTGAAGATGATAGATCTCCTATGCCTATGAATCATGCCATCCATCCAGCAGTAACTAAATTGGGCATTGCTTTTCCCTGGGAGAACAATATTTGTATTTTTCCCCTCTGGGTCTATATCAGGGGAATTCAAGAGAAGTGAGTGGTTTTCAGTAGGTTTTTTTTTGTCATTTTATGAGAGATGAGTTAGATAAAGTGATAATGTGATGGGGCAAAAAAAGAATTGTAAACGGCCGACCAGCATTTAGACTGTCAACTCTCTGAAATTTAGGAAATCCGTCCTCCAAATTACAGACACTTGATTTCTTAGATTCAAACAGTAGAAGTAAGAGATCAAATAATATATTTTTAATTCAGAAAGCACATATTTGAAGATTCCATGGTATCAAAGTTTATGCCATACCTTTGACTTAATCAGGATTCATTGACACATGTATTTATCATTGCCTATCACTACACCAAGATTTGGAATACAAGGTCAACAGAATACATAAGATCCCTTCCTCATGGAGCTGGCCTTTTAATTAACAAGACTGGTAATAACTAGAAAACAGACAAATTAGATGATTTTCAATATACTAGGAAGAAAACAAAATAGGAAAATGTCAGACCATCTTGTGTTGGATAGTCACAAAAACTTCTTATTGGAGGGTTGCTTGTGAGTCCATAATTGCAGAAGAATAATTGAGTAATTTAATGAATCTTGAATTGGGTCCAAGTCTGAAGTCTGTCCACATCCCTGTTTCTTTTATGTCCAGCCCATGCTTTCTTCTCTGACCCACTCCAACCCTCAGTAACCATCCTGAGATCAGGAAGCCCAGGGGACTGTCTCCTTAAAATGTCAACAATATCCATTGAGGTCTCAAAAAAAGGGGTCAGAACTGGCTCACATGTAGAGCATGATGAGAGTTGAGTTCTGAGCTGCAAGGGAATCTGGCTTCCAGTGTCTGGTCCACTCAAAGGCTACATCATCTTGAATAGGTTTGTGCCTTTTCTAGATCTTAGCTCCCCAAGTGTGTGGTCAATTGTATGAAATGCTCTATGTAGCTCCATAAATATTAGGACAATATCCATCTTAAACATATAGTCCATGTAGGGGAAAAAAAGGGGCCAGAAGTTGGCGTGAGGGATCAAAATCCTTCACCTGTGACCTGGTGAGTACATGTGGTCACAGTCTCTTACATGGAGCATGCCATCAAATAAGTAGCATAATGACATATCCTCAAATTATCTTGTTGTTTGTCCACCTTGGGTTTTTAATATCTTCCTTTTCCCTGTCCCCTGACCCACACCCTGCCATTAACTTGGCTCTTCAAAGGATATAAATCTGCCTCATGAGCTAGATGTCCTCTGCTCCCTTGGATACACTGGAAAATTCACATAAATTTGCTTTTATGATTTACCACTTTTCTGTCACTCTCAGATGAAAGCAGTACAGGTAGGAAAAAAATGACTCGGTGAAGTAAGTATTAACAAAGAGAGGAGATGGGGGATGAGGAGCACAGCCGGTGTCCACAGTCACTGTCCACAGTCAGCTGGTCAACAGACATGTTGGACCTGGGTCTCAGGGCTGAGAGATTGTGAAGAAGGGAAAGAAGAAATGACAATGACAAATTCAGTCATTATAAATATCTCCTGAGATTGGTCCCGGGTGCAGAATAGAGACTCAGCCAATTCCTACCTCACCTGGAATATAGTATATGCAGTGTATACTCTGTAGAGTATACACTCAGAATGTAGGAGCAGTGTGTTTCTACATGCAGTGAACTCCAGCCCTGGATTATCTGAAGCATCTTCCACTGCGCATGTCAGCTTTACTTGGTTGTATCAGTCATCAAGATTGGTCAGACGCAAAGTACGCATTGAGAAGTTGTTGTTCAGTTGCTCAGTCGTGTCCAGCTCTTTGTGACCCCCATGGACTGTAGCCCACCAGGCTTCCCTGTCCTTCACTATCTCCCTGCGTTTACTCAAACTCATGTCTATTGAGTCAGTGATGCCATCCAACCATCTCATCCTCTGTCTCCCCCTTCTCCTCTTGCCCTCAAACTTTCCCAGCATCAGGATCTTTTCCAGTAAGTTTGCTGTTTGCATCAGGTGGCCAAAGTATTGGAGCTTCTATTCAGCATCCGTCCTTCCAATGAATATTCAGGGTTGATTTCCTTTAGGATTGACTGGCTTGAACTCCTTGTTGTCCAAGGCATACTCAAGAGTCTTCTCTAGTACCACAGTTTGAGCATAGGAAATACTTAATAATCTGCGTTGAATGAATGAACTCAAATATACTACCCTTCAGAGATTAAAATCAACAAAGATACCCATTATCTATTGAGTTGGCCAAAAAGTTGTGTTTGTTTGCCATTTCCCTGACCTGAATTCAAGCCCCTTGAAGTCAGGGAGTTTCTCTGGTCTTATTCATCATTGAGTTCCTATTTCTGGGAAAAGTACTTCTAGTTACCATATGTTAAGTCCTTTGGCAAACAAACATATAGGCAAATTAAAGCAAATAGATCAATAGGTAATTTCAGATATCAATGAGTACTCTGAAATATATGATTTATTGAGTAAGCAAGAAGTTAGTGTGTGTGCTAAGTCATGTTGGACTCTTTGTGACCCCGTGGACTGTAGCCCACCAGACTTGTCTGTCCATGGGATTCTCTAGGCAAGAATACTTCTCTAGGAGTGGGTTGCCATGCCCTCCTCCAGGGGATCTTCCAGACCCAGGGATTGAACTTTCATCCCGTATGTCTCGTGCATTGGCAGTTGGGTTCTTTACCACTAGCAACACCTGAGAAGTCCAAAGAGAGAAGCATCCCTGGATGGGCTAGTGGAGAGAGATTTTTTAAAATTGGTTTCATTTATCCACCTTTTAATTTTATTTTTACAATGTACCAATGAGGGTGTGAAGTTAATAGAGACTCGAATTTCAAGCAGAGGAGCTTTTGGGAGGCATCAATGTCAAGATAATAAGCATGCAATCAGGGAAAGAAAGCATGTAAATAGGAAAAGAAGAGGTTTGAGTTCTGGGGAATTTTTGGATCTGGACGTCTCCTAGATGAGTCCCAGCAAGCTGGGGAGAGGAGTGGCTTTGGGCCTAGAAGAAGGACAATATTTATAGCATAATAACGTTCTAGATCCATGTGAAATAATGCTGAGAATTTAAATCAGATGACAGGGAACTAGACATTTTTCTGGAGCAAGGATGTATGATTATTGGTGGCATTAGAGAGAGAGAGAGAGAGTGTGTGAATGGGGACAGGAAAAGTGAAAATGAGTGTCAACAAATGGTATAAACAGATTTCTTTTTCTTCGAAAAATTTACTGACAGTTACTTACAAGAGTTATTTATTTGATCTCTACTCAAGGTCTAGAATGAAAACAGACCCTGCAAGATGTATGTAGTGGTGAGAAAAGTGTGGGTGTGTTCTGAGGCTTCTCTCTAGAGCAGGTCTCTAGATTAGTCTGCAATGAAATTTCTTTAGCAAGTAGGAGACAGGGGAAGGTTTCCATCAGAATGCCAATGGGCTGAAACTTTCCTGGCTCATCTTATGGTCACAGGGGGTGAGCAAGATGGTGTTCCTAGGGTAAAACTTGGCTTTCCTGGCAGTCCCTTCTTGGAAGCCTTATAGAGTTGAAGAAGGTAGGCCCGAGCATAATAGAAATAAAGCATTTCATAAAGTGTCCATTACTTTGCCAACAAAGGTCCATATAGTCAAAGCTATGGTTTTTCCATAGTCATGTATGGATGTGAGAGTTGGACTATAATGAAATCTGAGCACCAAAGAACTGATGCTTTTGATATGTGGTATGTGATGGTGATGGATAGGGAGGCCTGGCGTGCTGCGACTCATGGGGTCACAAAGAGTTGGACATGACTGAGCGACTGAACTGAACTGATGTGTTGGAGAAGACTTGAGAATCCCCTGGACAGCAAGGAGATCAAACCAGTCCATCCTAAAGGAAGCCAAACCCTGAATATTTATTGGAAGGACGGGTGCTGAAGCTGAAGCTCCATTATTTTGGCCACCTGATGCGAAGAGCTGACTCATTAGAATAGACCCTGATGCTGGCAAAGACTGAAGGGATGAGGAGAAGGGGATGATAGAGAGTGATATGGTTGGGTGGCATTACCAACTCAATGGACATGAGTTTGAGAAAGCTCCAGGACATGATGAAGGACAGGGAAGCCTGGCACGCTGAAGTTCATGGGGTCACAAAGTGTCGGACACAACTGAGCAACTAAGCTGAACTGAAAGTGTCCTCACTGTGATTTGGAACATGGAAGAGGTAAACTCGGAGTAGAAGGGAACACAGACATTGCTCTATGTAAATGGCTTCAGGAAGCTTCAGGTCCAAAATGAATCTACCCACTAGAGTCTCATTTCTCTCCCTAGCAAACAAGTCAGCAAACAGGGTCTAGCTTATATATTCAGTTATTAACATTATCTATCTATCTATCTTTCTTTCTATTTATCTGCCTCAGAATGAGTTGAGGGAATGAGAAAAAATTGTCAGTCTCCCAAGAATAGAAGTTTATCAGTTACATAGAGAAAACACAATATAATGTGTATGTACACCAACTGTGCTTTGTTTCCAGAGGGTCAGTTCTAGATCGTCTGAAAAAAAATGAAAGGCAGGAGTGTGGATAGTTGCCAAGTATTTGATCTATTTGGGACTCAGTGAAAGTTGCTCAGTCGTGTCCGACTCTTTGTGACCCCATGGACTATAAAGTTCATGGAATTCTCCAGGCCAGAATATTGGAGTGAGTAGGCTTTCCATTCTCCATGGGATCTTCCCAATCCAGGGATCGAACCCAGGTTTTCCACATTGCAGGTGGATTCTTTACCAGCTGAGCCACAGAAAGTGAAAGTGAAGTTGCTCAGTCGTGTCCGACTCTTTGCCACCCCATGGAATGTAGCTTATCAGGCTCCTCCGGCCATGGGATTTTCCATGCAAGAGTGCTGGAGTGAATTGCCATTTCCTTCTCCAGGGAATCTTCCTGACCACGGAATCAAACCCGGGTCTCCCACACTGTGGGCAGCCGCTTTACTGTCTGAGCCACCAGGGAAGCCCAAATACTGGAGTGGGTAGCCTATCCCTTCTCCAGTGGATCTTCCAGACCCAGGAATCGAAACTGGGTCTCCTGCATTGCAGGCGAATTCTTTACCAACGGAGCTATCAGGGAAGCATTTGGGACCCCTGCAGCCCACAGTCATGACAGTCTCTTCACTGGAAACTTATCTTTGAGACAGTTTTTCTGAAGGAAATTTTTACCAGGTCTGAACTGTTGATCTCGATTCTAGTCTTTAATTCTTTTTTCCAAATATCCATTCTTTTCCCTCTACCCATCCCTCAGCATCTAATCTTATTACTAGGGCAACAGCATCTCTCTTAGTTATCTCTTCCACACTCGTTGGTGAATCTGAACATTCACAAGCCTTAAAAAAAAAAAAAAAAAATCACGAACATGGCTAGAAATAAAATGTTGGGAAACTACTTGCTGTTCGGGAGAAACTCAAAATGGTAAACATCTCCACGCAGTGATTATTGACCTTCCAAGTGGACAATCCATACATGGACAGAAGACAGAGAATGTGAAGCACACACCCTCAGGGTGACTGTGGCTGGCTGAGAGGGCTTTGGACATCCTCTGACTGAGCAGTTGATTCACTTTAAGTCAACCAGAAGTGATTTTTAAAACATATGACTATCTCCTACCCTGCTTTCTTCCAGACAAATGGCCTCTTTCTGGCCTCAAACACAGTAAGCTTTTATTTGGCCTCAGGACCTTTGCACTTTCTTCTTCCTCTCCTCAAATTCTCTGCCCCGAGTCCTATGCGTGGCTGGTGCTTTCTCGTCTTTCCAAAGGCCATCAATTCAAAGTCATCCTCTGATTGCATCTGGACAAACAATTTAAAGCAATCCCACCCCCTGCCATTTTGATTTACTTTATAACATCTTTCTCAACTTGTTTACTTCTTTGTTCATTTGTGTATCTCTCCCTCAGATTAGAAACTCTTCTGAGGCAGGAATTTCCATCATTCCTGCTGTATGCTGAATGCCCACCACAGTTCTGGACACAGAGTTGGTGCTCAATACATGTTCATTAAACAAAATGGAAAATATGAGTGTGTTGGAGAATATTAGATGTTTAAGGATACCTTTCAAATATTTTTGCTGACTTTCTCAACACAGTCTTCCCATGCTGTGAGATGACTGGGGAAAGAGACCATGTATCCTTCTCATTCCTCTCTGCATTACAGTGTCTAACATTAAATGGATTCTTAAGAACTATTTGTGGCATCAATGAGCAATTCAACATTAATCTGTATTTGGTATTTCAATATAGTCAGAAGTACATCTCATGTCCAGAAATAAGCATGTTCCCGTGCATACAGCTTAGAATGGAAGACAGAATAATGTCCTTTACCCCAAAGACATCCATGTCCTAATCCCTGGAACCTGTGTATATTTACTTGCATAGCACAGGGAATTTTGCATATGTGATTAAGGGGTAAGGATCTCAAGAAATGAAGATTCTCCTGGATGCACATTTAGAACCTGTGTAATCACAAGGGGAGTGAGGGAGGCAGGAAGGTCAGAGAGAGAAGAGATGTGATGGTAGAAGCAGAGGTCAGAATCATGTAATTGCTGATTGGGAACCACGAGAGAAGGAATGTGGGAGCCAAAAACGTTGGAAAGGCAAGGAAATGCATGCTCTCTCAGAGCCTCCAGGAAGAATGCAGTCTTATCAACACTTGATTTTAGCACAGTGAAATGCATTTTGAACTTCTGACCTCCAGAACCATGGAAAATATATTTGTGTTAAGTCACTAAATTTATGATCATTTACACAGCAGCAATAGAAAACAAATATTCTTATTTTCACATCAAACCCACTCACTCTAGCTCGCTTCATCTCTGTCCCCTACTAGGTAGATTCCATAACTGACACGTGGTATCTCAAGAAAGGGGATTCTAGATTGTGGGATGGCTTTACTGACCTTCGTGGATTATGAGGAGCTAGATCACAAGTTTGTGGAAGACCATTAGTGACGAGGGCTGGTAATAAGAGAGGATAGAGCCTAGAGGGTGAGAATTTATGTTTTTCCCAGTTTGATGAAGAACACTTGTTTCTGGAGCATCACAGGTATTGTCATGGATTACCAAGGGGGGGGAAAATAGAGGAAGGGAGAAAGGAAAGCAAGAAGGAGAAGGTTATGCTTATATTATGTCTTTCTCTGATATATAACCCTGGCTTCTCCAAGTCTGTGCTTACTTTATATACCACACTCAAATGCCATAGGGTGATTTTTCTCCATGGTCTCTTTTAATGCTAACCTTATTTTATTCTACCATCACCGGTTTTCTTTTTAGGCTAAACTTTGGTCCCAGTGATTCAGAATTATATGCAGTTAATCTTAGAAGTCATCTAGTTAATATTGCAATTGACATTATGAAAGAGCTGTTATTGATGACCCGCAGAATATTTCATGTGAGTGAGCTGGAAGGAAAAAGTGGACAGTGAAAGAAGAGGAGCATGTGTAGATGAATCCAAAGCTTTCACATGCATCACTAGAGGATATAGTGTTGTTAATAGAAAAAGCGTAATCTCAGGGATGAAAGGAATCACCTGGAACACATGTCAACAAGCTATGGCCCTCCAGTCATAAATAAAGCTTCATGAAAACACAGCCTTGCATATTTATTTACATAGTGTCTGTGACTGTCTTTCTGCTCCAAAGGCAGAGCTGAACAGCTATGACAGATACTGTAGCCCATAAAGCCTCAAGTGTTTCCTTTCTACCCCTTTACAGAAATAGCACCAATACTTGACCTAGAGGAGCCTAGTACACATTGGTGGGTATGGTGCAGTGTGAAGTGCGTGAGAATAAATCATAAATCTGTCACTCACTGTCTGGGACCACTGGTTGCCTATCAGACCCCCTGAGTTTCAGTTCCTCACCAATAAAATAAGATTAATTCTATCAGAATTTAAGGTTTGTGAGAGCAAGGCCTTAATCTTTTCATTGTGATGCTCCAGTACCTAGCAGGATTATTGGTACTTTGTAGACATTCAATTGATTCTTCTCAAATGAACTGCTACCTACCTCAGAGGGCTGCTATGCTGTAAGGATTATAAATATTATATGTAAATCATTTAACATATATGTTAAATATATGTTTTTTAGCCTAGTAGGCTATAGTCCATGTGGGTGAAAAGAATCGGACAGGACTGAGTGACTTCACTTTCACTTAACATATATAATATATGTTATGTTATAAACCTAAATAAACATAAATATAACATATATGTTAATTTAATAATAATTCCTGGTATATAGGAGCTCAAACACACAGGTATGAAATATTTAGACATGTATTTTGAGAATATTCAGGTAGCAATGTGTAGAAGCATTTGGATATATGGGAAGTTGAAAAAAAATTGGACTTGAAAATACAGAAATAAACATAATATATTTAGAGGTAACCAACAAAATCACAAGAGGAGATGGGTTCCTGAGGCTAAGCAACTTGCCTGAGGCAGAATTAGAGTCATGCTCTTGCTCAGCTGTTAAGCTGTGCCCGTCTCCTTGTGAGAGCTGGACTCTAGCACATCTGGTTCCTCTGTCCAGGGGATTTCGTAGGCAAGAATACTGGAGTGTGTTGTTATTTCCTTCTTCAGGGGAAATGTTTCCTCTTCCTGACGCAGGAATTGAACCCACATCTCCTGCAATGGCAAGTGATTTCTTTACCCCTAAGTCACCTGGAAACCTCAGAATTAGGGTATGGTGCATGCTATTCAGGGTTCCCAGGACAGCACGTGCCCAGGATCTCCATGACAGGACCTGGGGTATCAGATCAATCAGAACTAAAGATTTGCGGGAAGGAGTAGATTTAGTATAGTATCAGGTAGGAAGACATTTGCTGGGAGAAAGATACCCCCTGTAGGACTTTCCCGGTGGTCCACTGGTTAAGATTTCACACTTCCAATGCAGGTGACATGGGTTTGATCCCTGGTCAGAGAACTAAGATCCCACATGCCATATGACTAAAATAAAATAGATAATAGTATATATATATATACACACACACACTGTATATAC
>SJYQ01002134.1:1173138-1188259 GCA_006410935.1 Redunca redunca
CAGGGCAAGGATTCCACAGTGACGCTCACTTTTACACCCATGTGTTCTCTTTCCCTCTACCATTTCTCTCGAGCCAGTCCTCAGATCACAAAGCATGACTGGATTGCATTATATTTTACTAGGTTACAGAAACAGGTAATTATAGAATGCAGTAATCCTCTAAGGCTTCTAGAAAGGGGAGAAATATATATATGTATATATTATATATGTATATGTACATATATGTATATTATATATAATATATATGTGTATGCGTGTATTATATGTACATGTGACCATATGTTAACGCAGGCTCTCTGATACTGCCCATAAATGTGTTGAGTGCTGGAAAACATCTGTTTGAATCGTCCTATTTTGCTAGTTATCCTCACTGACTCTTTGGTGAGGAGCCTCTCACTTTAGGTAATGTTACCATTCATGAGCTGCCCTCCTCCAACACTCTTTTCTTTATGAATAACATCTGTGGTCACACAGCCTTGTATTCCCCCACCCTTCCCTTAATTAAAGGAGGAGATCCTCAGTACCTTTTTTCTCCTGCCTTGGGGTTTCCCTCCTGCCTCAATCAACTCTGTTTAACTCTTCTGGTCTGGAATATTCTTCACCAGATACTTAGAGTCTGCCTCCCTGCTGCCACCTAAGACTCTGTCCCCAGTCACATTACTGACCTCTCTAAATAGATGCCTGATTCCTGGGGCTGCAGGACATCTCTTGCTATCCATATGCCATTGGAACAAGAGGAGGAGGGCATGTTTATTTCCTTTTTAAAGAAGCACACACACACACACACACTTTTTTTTTTTTTTTTTTGCTGTAGATATGCTATTCCTTTAGCAAGTCTTTCTCACATTTTGAGACTATGCCTCCCCTTCCAATTAGGGAGAAGAGTTTTCCAGTTTTCTTTTAAAGCAGAAATAAACATTCTTCTTTAGCATCTATTCACCACTTGTGAGGCAACTTTTTTCTCTGATTAGAGGGAGGGAACTTCTAAGTCTATTTTAGAGAAGAAATAAATATTCTCCTCCCCCAAATGCATTTTTAGCCAAAATATGCCAGCTGGGGTAGTTTAGAAATTGTATTAGGTTTATTTTTCATAACTAGCTAAGCTGCACCTTTTACAAATGGCTTCTGACAGAAACTGTTCTAGAAATTACTGAAACACTAAACTGAGACTTTTTGACTACAGACTTAAACTTATTTCATCATATTGTGAGTTATAGACAGAGCTAAAAAACTTTCTAATTAAGGGAGCAAAACTCATTTAACCTAGCAAGTGAATGACCTCAACTAGCAGAAGATAAAGTGTTATCCTTGAAGAGAGCAATATACTCCACTGTTTGGTCCTTACTTTATTGGACTCTGAGGCTTAGCACTGGGTTGCTTTGGGAATTAAGTTATGAATGAATTTGACTAGAGTTATAGGTCCATTTTTAAAATTGAGTCAGCTGAATGATAGAGGACAGTCTGTTTGGGATTCAGAAAAAATAAACAAATTTCCTTACCTCCATGCTAAGGTGCTTTTCTATTTTGAGAGAAGAAGCCTCTAAATCTTTATACAAAGAACACTTACTGTCACTTGAATGTGTCCCTTCAATTCCAATCTAGCCTGAAAGCCTCTTCCTTCTACCACTCTGCTTTAGCAAATATTTATACCCTAGTCATCTCAAGTCCATTGGACTCCATCACATGTGTGTTTCAATTATTTAAAATCAGGATAGCATCTCCTGGGCAGCTAATGAAGTCTCAATAGATATACATTATTGAAGCATATTGTTATTTTCTCACCTAATAAATCAAGACTGTTGGGGAGAGTAGATGCAATTGAAGCACTAGAAATGAGAAATAATGATGGCATAGATCATTTTTGAATCACTCTGGCCCATTTTACAGCCTGCAAAATACACTGAATTCCATAAAAGTGACAAATGACACAACATTGTAATAAATAGCTATAGTGCATGCATTGTGGATTGCAGCTTAGATGAATATTGAAGCTCTCTGTCAAAATGGTGGTTGATGAATTAAGTATTGAAACCATACTCTGTAAAAAGGAATTATATATTTTCCATTTATCTTGATGTATTATATGACATCATATGGTTAACTATATGTAACCTTTCCAAATTGAGCTGATTTAATAGTAAGGAAAAATTGTTATGAAGGAGCATTTGGTATGTTTGGAATTCTTTATTTCCCTGCTATATGTTTATGTCTTTCAAATGCTCCATGGATGCTTAATCATATTAAATTTTGTTTTGAGTAGAATTCTCAGAAATATGCAATAACATTTGCAGGGCTTCCTAAAAATGAATGCGTTATATCGCAATTAACATTACTGTTTCTCTTTCAAATTAAAATGTTTGCATGTTAAGAATACAAAAAAGTTTCAATTAAGTATTAAATATAATTTAACAGTCACTCAACTCTGAAGGATGAATTTATACTTCTAAAAAAATGGACCAAGGCATGCATATGCATTGAATTTATCCACATTTCCAAAAACTTAAGTGAAATATCTACCACTATATTTATTATTGGAAAATAATTGTTGGAGGAATAAGCAAATACAAACAGTATCACGTTAGTCTCTGCTATTTCTTCCACAGCTTAGCAACTTGGCCATTAAATGATTAAGAAGAACAACCCCAAGTCTTGCTTCATTACACTCTGAGGAGACAGTTTGGTTTTTCCTGGTTGTGGAGCCCTGACTTCATTCATTTATTCCTGTTTTTAGTTTGCTGTGAAATGGCACACTTGAGAAGACTGGAAATGAAACAATTTAATCTGGATACTAGCCAGCATGAAAATCAGAGGGACAGAGTGAAGAAATGCAGTGTGTCTTGGGAATTATTCACTTTTCTCTTTGCCCATTCCACACAATACTTTTCTTCTGCCCTCTCTTCTATGTATAAATCTCTTTGCTGTGTGTGTGCGGGTTTTTTTTTTTTTAATGTATTTTTTTTTTTTTTNGGTTTTTTTTTTTTTTTTAATGTATTTTTTTTTTTTTTGGAGTATAGGTACTTTACAATGTTGTGTTAGTTTCTGCTGTACAATGAAGTGAATCAGCTACTTGTATACATGTATCCCCTCCCTCTTCCAACTCCCCGCATCCCACTCGTTTACATCACCACAAAGCTCCCCCTGTGTTATACAACAGGTTCCCACTAGCTATCTATTTTCCACATGGTAGTATATATCTGTCAATCTTGCTCTCTCGATTCGTTCCACCTTACCCTTCCCCCACTGTGTCCATATGTCCCTTCTCTACGTTTGTGTGTTTGCTGTGTTCTTGAAGCCTCTGTCTGTCAGTTTGCTGTTAGGATACAGCTCTCAGGAGATCCACTGCGGGATCGAAGGAGAAATGGTTTGAAATGCCAAGACCTGAGGTTTGCCATCAAGTTGTCATATGACTTGAAGTGATTTACCGCCCTGTGCTCCAGTTTTTCCAAATGTACAAACAGGTACAGTGCTGCCATGGAGACTGCATGAGGTATATGTGCATGCTCAATAGCTCAGTCATATCCAACTGTGACCGCATCGGACTGTAGCCCATCAGGCTTCTCTGTCCGTGGAATTCTCCACGCAAGAATGCTGGAGTGGGTTGCCGTTTCCTACTCCAGGAAATCTTCCCGACCCTGGAGTAACCCAGGTCTCTTGCATCTCCTGCAATGACAGGTGGATTCTTTACCACTGCACCACGTGGGAAGCCATGAAGTGAGGTGACCACAGTTTTGACGTGATGCTCTGGCGTGAGGTGGTAGCACTTTTTGAGTCTTATCTTCCCAGTTAAAAATGTGAATTCTCTGCTTAAATTCTATCAGCAGGCACCATACACTGAGCTCCATCTCTAGATTATGCGAGGTCACCTTATGTACCACATTAAATTGATTTCCATCATAGCAGAGAAATAAATATTTTCTTTACTTAACTGATAAAGGAAGTTGCCCACAGAGGTCAAGTCGGGGGTGGAGTTTTCATGGTCACTATGACAGTGGACTTGGGCAATAGAGAACTAACATACCCATGGAGGTTTAAAAATGTGTCCAGATTTGCATAGCTGGTAAGTGGCACAATTCAGATTTCAACCAAGGCTTGTATCCAGAGCTTGCATTTATAGTCCTTAGGTCCTAGGGCTTCATTGAGGTGAAAAGGTTGTCCCTGTAGGTTTCTTCTGAAGTCTTAGGAGCTGAGTGGAGAATACACTGTTCAGTACATACAGAGATTGTCCAATATCGTTATTGCATGAACACAACAATCTACAGTGCCAATTCACTCATTGCATCTCCATCCTGCCACACTCCTCACCCATCCCCGACCACTTCAAACCTGAGTCCAGCACCTTCATGCTCAGATCTGACCTATATGACTCCTAAACAATCACAGTAAGGATAAAATATCCTCATGCAATTGAATAGCAACTTACACCATTCAATATTGCTTAGGAGGATGTGCTCATGTTTAATTTTTTTAATTTATTTATTTTTAATTGAAGGATAACTGCTTTACAGAATTTTGTTGTTTTCTGTCAAACCTCAGCAAAAATCAGCCATAGGTATATGTATATGTATACCCCCTCCCTCTTGAATCTCCCTCCCATTTTAAATCTAATCCCTTGAAAGTGAGGTAAAGAGGGCTATGGAGTGTCTGTCCCTCTCTCTTCACCTGGTCTCTCACCTGCCTTTGTATTCTGCTCATTCTTAAGTGCCCATCTCTGTATCACCAAGTCTATGTCTCTCTCCATTCCATCTTTTTCTTGCTTTTGCAGAAGCCAGAGCAAAGCTGTGATGTTTATTGTCACTTGATGTATAAATAGAATTTATGTGTTTTTGCTGTAAGCATCAGAGCAGTAGAAGGTACTACATGTTTCTTAAAAGTCTGAACTAACAAGCACAACTAAGTTGCTTTTTAAAATGTGACATTCAACAGTTTTTTCTCATGTAATACATTACTAATCCTGGCATAAAAAGTACCCCCAAGGAAAGAAGGATGAGTGATATTAGAGTAACTTAGGGGCAGAAGCTTGGTTTAGAAGTGCGGCTTGTAACACTGACTGAGAAAGTCTCCTACAGTTACTGAAGATAAGTGTGCTGATTTTGGTTTCTAAATCATGTTCTTTTCTACTTGTTATCCATGTGAGGAGGTGGTACAAGACAAATCTTATGAGAGTGGGGAAAAAGCATGTACTTTTCTATTTGCTCTACATTTGAGCTTAAATTGCTGCAAAGTCATTCCCAGAGGGAATTCTTGGGTAACTGCAAGTTACAAATAAATACTTCCAACTTTGCTTTCCACGAGCTCAGCATTTTCGGCCTCATAAGAGATGCTCTGAACAAGCAAATGTGCTTTTAACTTAGTTCTAAAATATGTCCTGATATGTAGGAGCTATTTTTAAGACAATAGCAAGGACCTGACAGACTGATATTTGCTGGAATGCAAATTGCCTCATGTCTCTCCAGACCTCAGCCCACAATGAGGCCCATTAAGTTATTATTGTACCCCGGGAAATATGCTTTGCATTGCATTGGGTATTACTGCTCCCCTTAAAGATGTGGCCATTTTAAAGCTGTATAATGGAGACAAGAAAGTGGGTAGCCAATCAAAGGAATAGAAACATAGAAAGAACCCCGAATTAAAATGAAAAAAAAAGCTGCAAAATGAAACAAGAACAAGAGAATTAGAACAGGAGTGATCATCACAAACATTCATATCTATCAAGCAATCATCTATTGATCTATCAATTATCAATTATCCATCATTTATATGTTGATTATCTATCTATGGATCTCTTCATGGACCTATCCATGGAGGGGGCAGAAAAAAGAATGGCATATTTGAACTAAAGCAGATCAAGATAGGAAAACAAATTCTGTGTTTCTTTTGTCAAAGAAGGTGACTCTGAGAAGAAAGTCTAACTGGGATGCACCGTGAGATGGATTACTCCCTAAAGAAAACTAAAAGCCAGGATTCACACCTCAATTAGTAGGATGCTGAAAAATACATTCCCTTTGTCCTGTCCCCCTGGGGCACCTACCACTGTTCACATTTTCACTGACCATAGCTTGTGGAACATTGTACTGTAATTTTATATTGTCATTGATTTTTTAAAGTTTATTCTATTGAAATATAGTTGATTTATAATGTTGTGCTAATTTCTGCTATTCAACAAAGTGACTCAGTTTTATATATATTCTTTTCCATGAATATATATTCTTTTTCTATTCTTTTCCATTATGGTTTATCACAGGATACTGAATATAATTCCCTATGCTATACAGTAGGACCTGTTGTTTATCCATCCTATATATAATATAGTTTGCATCTACTTACCCCAAACTCCCAGTCCTTCCCTTCCTTATCTCCCTTTCTCTTGGTAACCACCAGTGTGTTCTGTATGTCCATGAGTCTGTTTCTGTTTTATAGATATGTTCATTTGTGTTATATTTTAGATTTCATATATAAGTGATATCGTATGGCATTTGTCTTTCTCTGTCTGACTTACTTCACTTAGTATTATAATCTCTAGGTCCATCCATATTGCTGCAAATGGTATTATTCACTCTTGTTTATGCCTGAGTAGTATTCCTTTGTGCATATGTACATCTTCTTTATCTGTTCGTCTGTCAATGGATCTTTAGATTGCTTCTATGTCTTGACTGTTGTGAACAGTGCTGCAATGAGTATTGGGTTCATGTATCTTTTCAAATTATAGTTTTATCTGAATATGTGCCTAAGATTGGGATTGCAGGATCATGTGGCAACTGTATTTTTAGTTTTTTGAGGAACCTCCATTATTGTCATTGATTTCTTTACCCATCTCTTCCTTACTTGAGTACAAGCATTCTTAAATCACCAATACCCCCAACTAGTCCCAGCGTATGGTTGGTGCTCCCTAAATCTTTTGGAAATAGAGAGGTGGATGCACTAGAACCAAATTTAGAAGGCAGAAATGAAGGACATTTCTGGGAAACCAGAAAGACGATTTTAATGCCAATCACATTTGTATCATCAAACAATATAAAGATGGCTCTTAGTCCCACTGACCTGTCCAATAGATTGGCAACTAGTCACAAGTGGCTGTTTAAACTTACATTAATGCTAATTAAATAATACTGAATGTTTATTTCCTTTCCTCACACTATTCACATTTCAAGTGATAAACAGCCACAGCTGGCCATTGGCTATTTTATTGAATAGCACAAATATAGAACATTTTCATTAGCATGGAAAGTTCTATAGGATAGTATTAAAAGAGAACAAAAATGTAGTGAAATATTTCAGAGGAAATTAGGAGACATTTTAAAAGAAAAACAAAAATATTCTGTGTGTGCTAAAATACGTGTGTGCATGCTCAGTCGCTTCAGTCATGTCTGACTCTTTGCAACCCTATGGACTGTCGCCCACCAGGCTCCTGTGTCTATGGGATTCTCCAGGCAAGAATACTGCAGTGGGCTGCCAGACCCTCCTCCAGGGGATCTTCCTGACCTAGGGATCAAACCTGGGTCTCCTGCACTGCAGGCAGATTCTTTACCACTGAGCCATTGAGGAAGCCCATGTGCTAAAATACACCAGGAGAAAAAGAAGGATGGTGAGCAAGACATATGCAGGAAACAGTCCTCACAGAGAATAAAACAGAAGGAAACACACGTCTATTTACTTCTGAAAAACTAGGCTAGTCTGAGATGCCCTGATTCAAACAGTTTATTAAACCCTACTGACCCTAAAACCCTATATTTCGTGTTTGCTCCTGGCCCCCAGGAGCACTGTTCACTCCTATATAATCACTCCATTCCTGACACCTCAACTCCTGAGCCCTTTTTACATCATCATACTTCCTAGCTAAGACACCTTTGTGCAAACATCCAGCCCTTCACTTCTTTATGCCTGAGGCTGTGCAGCCAAATGTGAGCAGAGAATAAAGCCCACCATTACTGGTTGCACCTTAAATTCATGATGACTAAACTCCTGTCCTTAACTTGACCTACAACACCAACAAGCAATCATGCAAAATTTCTGTTGGCTGTTCAGTCTCCCTCTGCCAGGTGACATTTTAAACATACTCACTCTCCAACACTTCTTCCCTTACTGTCTTACACAACTTGTGGCCCAGCCTCCTGTTTTGCTGGGACACTGCAGACAATAGCAAGAGAACTCCTGCAGCCTTGCACCATTATACCCACATGCATCCATGTCCTCTTCATGTTCACCCTTACAGGGTGAGGGTGGAGTGAGCTGCTCTCTGAGGCCAGCCTGCTACCTGAGCACTGAGTCTGTTCATTTTTTGCTGCTCAGATTGCTCACTCCAGTAATTGTCCCATTTCTTCTCTGCACTATCAGTTTCTCCCTTCTCTTGCATTATTAGCATCACTATTCTGTAGTTTTTTCCACCTTAAAAAAATCCAATCTTCATCCTTTATCAGCTTTCCTCATAGGACATCTATTTGAAGAAAATTTCTTTTATTTTCTCTCTTTCCTTCCACCACACCTCTCACTGTCTGGTAGTACCAAATTCATCAGGGCTTCCCTTCTGCTACTCTCTTCAAAAGTATCTCATCAAGGATACCAATAAACCCCACAGTGAACTTTAATGATGATTCTTAACGGTTGCCACATTTAATTTGTCAGCAACATTTGGTTCAGTGGATCAAGTACTTCCTTCTTAAAACACTTTATTTTCCCCATTCTACTTCCAGGACACCCCTTCCTTTTGGTCTTTTCCTTCATTGATTACTCAGTCTCAGTTTCAGTTGTTGGTTTCTCCTTTTCTCTCAAATCTAGTTATCATGGCTTTCATTACCATCTAGAAGCCAATGACTCCAGTACCAACCACCATCTCGTATCTTTCCCCAGTCTCCGACATTCTGCCGCCTTCTCTCCTCCACTCAAACATCTAAGTCATGCGCCTCAAATGTATTCTTATATCTTCACTCAGTTTATGGCAATTCCTCAAACAGCTGGAGTTATCTGTCCCTTACATCTCACAGACAACCTGTCTGCAAATCCCATTGGCTCTGCCCTCAAAATGATCTTGAGGCCTGAATACTTTTCATCACTCCCACCCCTCCCACCTAGGTTGCAGCCAGCCTTATCTCTCACACACATCATTACAAGGTCTTTCTAACAATTCTCCCTGCTTCCATACTTTGTCTCTATGAACAATTCACCCAGCAGCCATAATAGTACTGTTAAAACAAGGTCAGATTGTGGTTCATGAAATTTCTCTGCTCATTACACCCCAGTGGCTTTCATCTCACACTGCATAAACCAAAATCCTTATAGTGACCTACAAGAACATGCAACATCTTCCGCCTTCTCTAAATCCCAATACCCCTGTAATATTATTCTCATCTCATACTTCTCTCCTTTGCACTTTGTACACTTCAAAAAAACTGACACTTTGGTTGTTTCTTAAACTCACTGGGTATACTCTGCACTTAGGGCACTTGTATTTTTTCTTGCCTCTACCTAGAACATTTATCTCCCAGATAGTCACATGCCTCAGTCTTTCATCTCAGACATTTACTGAAATGTTGTTTTAGTATGAGGTTCTGAGAGAGAAGAGATCAAGTGCAATTTTTTTTTGCAGGTAACTATGGTGAGTACATTAAGGATATGGATAGCTGCCAAAGAGCTGGGTCTATAGAAAAAGAAAAACATCTAGAAGTGGAATTTCCATTTAACACTCATCCTGTAGATTTTAAAAATAAAGGACATCTTAACTGGATGATGAATCATAATAAGCCTTAGATTATTTACATTATATTGTAGCATTATATATATGATATATATAATATAAATACTACATATGTATCATATCATGACATTTAAATGGATGACCATTACCACTCAGCTGTCTCCTGTGCATAGCACACACAGACATAGACACATGTACACACGTGAGAGGAAGGTGATCCACTCTATTAAAGAATAGGGAACCTCTCACATTACAAAAAGAAGCACTATGCTTTGTAAATAATTTTGTTAAACTAATGGAATTGGAAATAACCAAATTGTTACTCTTTGGATAAACACCCTGAATTCAACAGCTCATATGGAATTTAAGAGGCTTATTTAGATAAATATGATAACAGTCTGGAACAAATTTGACAACAAATTGTATGGACCAGTAGACATTAGGTACTTTGTCTTTTGGAATGAAAACGGATGGTGATATGAGTCAAAATAATATCTATTATTCTGCCATAGTGTGTGTTAGTTGTTCAGCCATGTCTGACTTTTTAAAACCCTGTGAACCCCACTAGGCTCTTCTGTCCATGGAATTCTCCGTGGAAGAATACTGAAATGGGTTGTCATTCCCTTCTCCAGGGGATCTTCCTGACCCAGAGATCTATAATAATAACCAAAATTAATTCTTCCAAATCTCAAAGAGTTTTTCATGGCCTGAAGAAGATAAATAAATTCCTACTAGAACATGAAAGGTTTAGAAATATAAGAAAAATCATCAGAAGGGCAAGATATCTCTACTGCATTCAGTCTTTCCAACTGGTGACATGTGCTAAATTAGACCTAAGCATGAGTTCTCAGGGAAAGGAGTAAAACCACAGTGAAAGATAAATATCTCCTGATATTTGAGTTTAATGAAGAAGAACAAGTATGAAAACAAACATTTGTTGACAGGACACAATGTGCCAGGTATTGTGACAGGCTTTTATTTTAATTTTTTAAATTTAAATTTATTTAATTGGAGGCTAATTACTTTACAATATAGTACTAGTTTTGCCATACATCACCATGAATCCGCCACGGGTGTACACGTGCTTTTAAAGTGTGATCATCCTGAAAACTGTAGTGGATAATGTTCTCTCCTCTTACTGATGAAGAAACTGGACTTCTGTGGTCAAGCTGAGATTAATATTGTGTTCTGCTATATACAAAGCCTGTGCTGCTTCTTTCTGCTTTCCTGGAGACTATACAAAGGAACTGAAAAGAGAAAAGTGAAAATGATGAAAATTCAAGAAGCAGATAAGTGAATTTATATATTAGGAATTAAGGAGATCTGAGAAAAAATTTAATCAATGAACAATGATGCCAACCTCATATACAATCATGACTTGTAATCATTTTAGAGTGTGGAGGAAGAAAATAAAAGAATGTACTAACAGGCTTACATAATAGAAAGATGATCTAGAAAGATGATTCCAAAAGAAAAGTTGTGGCTAATGGAAGAGTTCTTTATAGGTCAGTTTGGGAAACAGGAAAAGTGCAAGACAAAGGAGCAAGGGCAAGGTCAAAAGCTATCAAAGAGAGAAGGAGAAAATAACCCCAGAGCAGGCTTCTCAGCAAGGAAACCAGAAGTGTGAACAATACCTTGAAATGGGAAGCTCTGTTGGGGTTTGCTGACCTAGTTCCTGAATTCTAAGTAAGTTTTGAGAACTTCTGGAAAAATTATTTTCCTCCTAGACCGCTATCCAGGGGAGAAAACCAACTCACAGGTGGAAGGAATGCAAAGAATAATTTTTTTTCCAAAGAATAATTCTTGACTGACTGGGTGATTAGGCCAACAGTGATGAGAAAGAGGGTGAACAGTCACTGATAGTAACTAAAAAAAGGAAAAGTCCAAGAATATAAAGAATACATGATAACCTAGTAACATATACCTGATGGTTGTGATTAAAAGCATCGCTAAACTTCTTCAGGCTATAGATGAACTGGAATAAAGTAGAAGTTCCTTATGAATGATGTGCTGGTCACACTCGTATGATGTTTTTAGGAAGAGAGATGAAAGTGCTAGGGAGATGGCAGTGCCGGGGTGACCAGAGTCCTGACAGTAAAGAAATGGCACCTCAATGGGTGTAAGTGAAGAGAATTTTAATGAATGGATTTTTTACAAAGGTGTGGGAGGTGTTAAAGAATAATAAAACTCCCAGCGGGCAATAGTGCAAGTACTCCAATTTTTAAGGGATAAATGTATTGAAGAGGGGCTAGTATAGTTGCTTATGTTACTATCCCCATTCTTGAAGAGGGAGGGGAGGGGATGGTATTACTGAGCTATAGCATTAGGAGAAGAGCTGCTGGAAAGAAGCGACAGTCTTAGTAGGAAAGCAGCTGCTGTCAAAATCATAGCCTTGCACAGAGGGACCTGGAGATGGAATGCCTCAGTACCCCCATTTCTCTCTGGCCCAACCCTAGGATATCCTGGCAGGAGGACAGGAGAGCTTGGGTAAACATTTCATAGAGTTTTCCCTCTCAGGGCACAGAGCAGGGTAGAGAGAGTGGAGAAGAAATGTGGGGTGGAAAGCCAGAATATTAGATAAGTCAGTTGGCACATCTACTCTTCTCAAACCACCCCAAGTAAAGCAACACTAGACAAAAACACAGCACCTGCTCTGCAAATGTGGACTCAAGATCTGTCCTTGGGCACAGCTTTCCAACAAAATTACTGCCTCTAAGCCATCCTAATAGAAATTTTTCAGCTACCAGCCGAGAGGGGAAAAGTGCTTTTCCTAGAGAAGAATGAGTAAAGGGAAAACAATGTATGTAGTTGCTTGCCTCAGATAAGAGAAAGTCAGGGGGACAAAGTTGATGGGGATGACATGGTAAAAGAGATATAAAAATTAAGAGAAATAGCAAGCAAATGGATATTACAGAAGCAAATTTATGGTGTTTTACTAAGAAAAAAGAGACAAAGAAAGAGCTAAGTATTTTTAGTTTCTGGGGCTAGGAAAAGTGGTGTTTATATTTTTTTCCTGGTTTCTTCGATAGCTTTCAACACTGAGGCAGGAGAAAATGTCTTGGAAAAAGTGATGGGCATTAACTCATTTACAGTCACAATGACCTAGTAAGATAAGTTTCCTCATCCTCACTTTATAAATGGGGAAGTTAAATAGCTTGTACAAGAACATATACCTGGTGGTAGGTAAAGTTAGAAACCATCCTCCTTTCAACCAACTTTCTTGGCCAACAAGCTTTCCTGCAGATAATACTGGGAGGAAATCTCAGCCCAGAATATGAATTGAAAACAGAATGAGTGGATGTCATCTATATCACACACCCAGGGAACTAACCGGACACCTCTGCTTTCCCCAAGTTACTCTTTCTTATTGCCGGTTTAAAGAGTTTAGAACATCTGAGCTATTGCTATTGGATGATGAAGGATTTTCTTTCGTATGTTGTCCTAAAGACACATAACCCTACACTCTTAGACATGTCTCCATTCTTAGAGTAATAAGCACGATGGTATTATATTAATTTGCTGGGGCTGCTGTAAAAATGTACCATGAATAGGGTGGCTTAAAATAACAAAAATGCATTAGTCTCAGTTCTGTAGGCTAGAAAAGCTAGATAGTGGTATCAGCAGTGTTGATTCTTTCCGAGAGCTGAGAGGGAGAATCTATTTCATGGCTTTCCCCAGTTTCTAGTGATTTGCTGACAATCTTTTGCATTCCTTGACTTTCAGAAGCATAGCCCTGATTGCTGTCTTTGTCTTCAATGTGGTGTTCTCTCTGTGTGCCTATCTCTGTGTCCACATTTCTCCTTTCTATAAGGATGGGGATCACATGCGGTTAAGGTCCACTTAATCATGTCACCTTAACTACTTTCATAGGCAATGACCATAATTTCAAATAGGGTGACATTCTGAAGTTCTGGGGCTTAGGATTTCAACATATGCATTTACGAGTGATACAGTGCAACTCATAACAGCAACTTATAAATTTGTCAGTGGGTTATAAGAATAATTGGTTCATAGGGCTTCATAAGATGAAATATCTAGGAAAGAAGATATAAGTAAAAGGAAAGCAATGGGCATTTAGAGGATTGCTCATAAGAACTATGAGCGTCTGATTCTGTCCAAATGTCCAATAGTTTTCTTTGGCGCCTAAAAGTCAATATATGTATAATGTGCAGATAAATAACCTCTGAGGATCTAGGGCCTCCCTGGTGGCTCAGCTGGTAAAGAATCCTCCCACAGTGAGGGAGACCTGGATTCAATCCCTGGGTTGGGAAGATCCCCTGAAGAAGGGAACAGCTACCCACTCCAGTATTCTGACCAGGAGAATTCCATAGACTGTATAATCCATGGGACTGCAAAGAGTCAGACACGACTGAGCAACTTTCACTTTCACTGAGGATCTAATGAGATACCATACGTGCTGACATTTTGCAAGCTGTGTGCTGTTCAAATTAAAGCATGAATTTTATTGTCATCACAAGTCTTTATTTGTATAGGTAGCTTCTTTTTATTGTTATACTGAACATTTCTCATTTATATGGTACATTTCTTTTCACTTCATTAAATCCTGGATTAGTAGCATATATGTCTATTTCCTCTCAGGAAACTGAGCCCTTCCACTTCTTTTTTTCTGAAATATATTTCCCAACTCTCATTTAAAGGCAAAATCATCTTAACACTGGGTTTGTGAGGTCGACAACTCCAGCTGGAGAGCTCACTAACAAAAGGAACTTAAATTGTCAGCACGGTCAGCACACTGACTGCAAACCAGTGTGTATAGTCATTAATTAGACACTGTTATGGACACTCCAGTAAGATTTGGCTGGTATCCCCGGTGGCCACTGGCTCCTTCTTTCTCTGGCTGCTAGCATGAAAGTATGAATTGTCCTCTCCAGTTGTAACTGGCACCCAGGCTGAGACTTATACGATATCCTTCTGTTTCATTATCTTTCTTTTGCATAAAATAAAATTACATGTGTTTTCAGTCTGTGTCTAACTCAGAACTCAAATATTAAAGCATTCCTTTGATTTATGTGAAAATGAAAACTGTTTCTGGCATAGGCATCATCTTCTCTGCTTTCTTTGACCACTAATTCCCCTTCTTTGTTATTCTCAGATGTAGACATTCTGCCCTGAAGACTAATGATCTACAAGGTAATTCATCCAACCAAAATGTATTGAGCTTCCATCATTTTTTCTTTTTCTTACATTTATTAATAAATGTTAATGTCTTTAAAATTTTGTTTTCTAAATTGTTTTTGCTGAAATATAGTTGATTTACAGTGTTGTAGTAGTTGCAGATGTACAGCAAAGTTATTTTTCCATATAGGCCATTACAGAGTACTGAGTAGAGTTGCCTGTGCTATACAGGAGGTTCTTATTAGCTGCCTATTAGCTGTCTATTTTATTTTATTTTATATATATTTATATATATTT
>SJYQ01002134.1:1189174-1229982 GCA_006410935.1 Redunca redunca
AAGTTAAATAAGCAGGGTGACAATATACAGCCTTGACGTACTCCTTTTCCTATTTGGAACCAGTCTGTTTTTCTACGTCCAGTTCTAACTGTTGCTTCCTGACCTGCATATAGATTTCTCAAGAGGCAGGTCAGATGGTCTGGTATTCCCATCTCTTTCAGAATTTTCCACAGTTTATTGTGATCCACACTGTCAAAGGCTTTGGCATAGTCAATAAAACAGAAATAGATGTTTTTCTGGAACTCTCTTGCTTTTTTGATGATCCAGATGATGTTGACAATTTGATCTCAGGTTCCTCTGCCTTTCCTAAAACCGCCTTGGACATCGGGAAGTTCACGGTTCACGTATTGCTGAAGCCTGGCTTGGAGAATTTTGAGCATTACTTTACTAGCATGTGAGATGAGTGTAATGATGTCTAACTCAGTGAAATGATGGAACCTGTGTCCCCTTCATTTTCAGGCAGATTCTTAATCACTGGGCCACCAGGGAGGAACTATTTTTAGTTTGTTTTTTTTTAAGGAAACTCCATACTGTTCTCCATATTGTACAAGTTTATATTCTGATCAACAGTGTAGGAGAGTTCCCCTTTCTCTACAAACTCTCTAGCATTTATTGTTTGGAGATTTTTTTTTTTAATGATATTCAGATGCGTATCAGTTTTCTTAGTGTCCTGGGAGCTGTAACAAAGATAAAGATACTTGGTAAGTTGAAAATGTGTTGAATTTAAAGTTATTGCCTTGATCAGTGACCAAGCCCACAGGTTTCCATCATATACTTTGCAGTTTTGAGGAAGCATGAATGTGGCATGTGGACTTCCGAGATGGTGCTAGTGGTAAAGAACCTGCCTGCCAATGCAGGTAGAGGTGACAGACATGGGTTTGATCCCTGGGTTGGGAAGATCCCCTAAAGGAGGAGGACATGGAAACCCACTTAAATATTCTTGCCTGGAGAACCCCATGGACAGAGGCGTCTGGCAGTCTGCAGTTCATAGAGTTGCACAGTCAGACATGACTAAGGCGCCTTAGCACACACACACGGTATGGCATGTGCACAGCTGGGCTAAATGGGTGCCTCTTCCTGATGAGGGAGAGGAGTTGGCTGTTCAGGACCCACAGCTCAGTGGCTTGATTGTTTTCATTTTGCCAGAGCCTTGCCTCTCTCTCATCAGCTTTTATTTCCTAAATTTTATGGCGGGGGCGAGGGGGGTAGTGGTAATGTACTGTCATGGCAATCACTGAAAGTCTTAAAGCATTTCTCTCAAAATGCAAAATTCTCTCACTCTATGTATAATATAATAAAGATTTATAATCTAGATTAAGAGTTTAGAAATAAATGCCTTGACATTTTTAGCCCCTAAGAGAATCTTTTTTTCCTTTTCTTTTCCTCCTAAACTTTCTAGAGAATCTATGGTTTATAACCAACCAACATCCAATTACTTATCAAGCAGTTATGCAGGAGCTGCCATACTAGAAAAGTGACTTAAAAAAATGTAAGACCTGGCTGTCATTTTCAAGGAGTTTGTAAGCAGTTTTCAGGTTTCTTTTCATGGCACCATCACAAGTCAAGAAAGCAGGCGATGATAAGCAACAAATGAATAGCCCCCATGCACCTTATTCGTTACCAGGAACCTTTAGAGCCAGCCTGCACATTTAATCACCACCACAAAGACACCTTCTTTCCTAGAGCTTTAGAGCTAGGAGTCTCTAAGTGGGTCACCTGACAGAGTGAACTTATCAGTTGAGAAACAGGGTGACAAGGACAGAGGCAGCAGTTGCAATTTGAAATGTGAATTTGTTTCGTAAAAGGTTTTCATTAGCAAAGATTTTGTGCAATGAAAGGGCAGTGTCAGAACTCACCTACTTCCTTCCCTTGTGGATGAGATAACATTTAAGAGCTTTTGAATTTCTTACAAACTTAAAGTGGCTCAAATGGGGCAAAGGGAGGAGATTAAAATCACCTTCTATGATGACAGAAAGCAGTGTTACCACTGAGGCCTCAATCCTGCTGCCAGTGGAAGCCAGTGCATTTTCTCCATTTAAAAGGATTCTCTTCTGGCCCCCACCCTCCCCAGGCATTTGGTTGTGATGAAGTTTGGTTTGACTGATTAATTTTAGTTCTTCTGCTTCACACAAGGTAGACAGTGATGAATTGATATATTAACGATGTGATTAATGGTTACCTTCTATTCAGTATAATTATCAGGGGGTGGTTTCAATGAAAAATGCTAGAAAATGAAACTTTTCACTCCAGATAACTATCCACCCTGTCTAGAAAGAAAAATGGGTCTCTATTTTCAACATATTACTGTAGAGCAAGGCCATGAGAGAGAGAAAGAGTACACACTGGTTTTGTGAGTTTTGTAGAATAAGATGAATTTGGAGAAGTGTCTGTCTCCAAAGAAATTCTTAGGAAATCTCTGGATAAGAAAGCTTTAAATTTTACCTTAATCCTGAATGATCTTACCAGCTCCATCCTAGTCTTCCCCAATCATTTCTGGCATTTAATCCATTTTAGAGATTGCTTTAGACTAGTATCCCTAAAGCACAGCATTAATCATATACATCTTTTCCCAGAAATCGAGGATGACTTCATATTACCATAATAGGAATAACAAAATTATCAACGTGACACCTGACACCCTTTGACAAAGGACAAACACACTGTTGAACCTGTTGTTCTAATTCCAACCCTCTGCTTTTTCAAGGCTTATTGCCTCCTGGTCATCTCAACTGTCCATGTTATTAAGGGGCCAAGCTTTGCCTTGCCCTTTTTTTCCATCTGTTTTTAACTGTAAGGAAAAAATGTATACAACTCTAATATGACCCAAAATATTATAAAGCTCCATCCATAGAGAACTATGTATTGTTTGGAGCACTCCATCTGAATTATCTGATTCTGGAGGGTCTGTGTATTTCATTGTCTTGCAGCTATTATATAACTTTGTAGAGTTAGAATTTAACTTGTAAAAAGCAGAAAGTAATACAAATGATTCCTCTCTATATAAATGCAGATTAAATTCTATCCACTGGAGCTTTAATCAACTGTCCTTATACATTGTTGGAAAAAATCCTGTTTTGCCTCCATGAAGCAAGTTCATTTCAGCATTCCTAATGACCATGCATATTTGGTCTTTGGATTCTCCTTTGAGCTTACTGTAGCATTTGTTCCTAGCAGCCTTACCAGCTGATGAGTCAAATAAAAATTTTTTCATACTTTAAATACTTTTATATGTGATTTATCTTTTATGAAATTCATCTCTTAATGTCATATGCCATATTTTAATAGACTTTTAGATCAGTTTCAGGTTTTCACTAAGATTAAATATTAATTACAGAGAGCTTCCATATCCCCTTAACCCCCACCCCTACACAAGTACAGTCTCCCCCACTGTCAACATCTAGTGCCTGAGTGGTACATTTTTTTTTCAATTGATGAACATTCATGTATAATAATCACCCTATGCCTATAGTTTATATTAGGGTTCAGTTTGGGTTTCATATATTCTTTAGATTTGACAGATGTATGATGATATGAATTCACCAATTTAGTACCATATCCTGTTATCCTGGGGCTTCTCAGGTGGTGATGGTGGTAGAGAACCCGCCTGCCAATACAGGAGACATAAGAGATACGGGTTTGATCCCTGGGTTGGGAAGATCCCCTGGAGGAGAGCATGGCAGTGTTCTTGCCTGGAGAATCCCACAAACAGTGTGGTGGGCTACAGTTGATAGGATTGCAAAAAGTTGGACATGACTGAAACAACTTAGCATGCACATATGAACCTTTTATATGTGTGTTTTAACCACAGTTAAAAAAATTAAAAAAGAATAAATTCACTTCCTTGAAAGTCCTCTGTGTTCTACTTATTCATCCCTCCCTGCCTTCTAACCACTATCACTACTAATCTTTCACTGTCTTCATAGTTTTACCTTTCCTAGAATGTCATTGGAGAAGGCGATGGCACCCCACTCCAGTACTCTTGCCTGGACAATCCCATGGATGGAGGAGCCTGGTGGGCTGCAGTCCATGGGGTTGCGAAGAGTTGGACAAGACTGAATGACTTCACTTTCACTTTTCACTTTCATGCATTGGAGAAGGCACTGGCAACCCACTCCAACATTCTTGCCTGGAGAATCCCAGGGATGGGGGAGCCTGGTGGGCTGTTGTCTATGGGGTTGCACAGAGTCGGACACGACTGAAGCGACTTAGCCGCAGCAGAATGTCATATAATTGAAATCAAACAGTGTGCATCTTTTTCATATTAGCTTCTCTCACTTAGTAATATGCATTTAAGCCTCTTCCACATCTTTTCATGGCTTGGTATCATTTCTTGATAACTCATTATAAGGATATATCACAGTTTACTTATTCATTTACCTATGAAAATATATCTTGCTTGCTTCAAACTTTTGGCAGTTCTGAATAAAGTTGCTCTCAACATCCAATGGCAGGGTTTATGTGGACTTTTTTTAAATTCATTTGATAATTGCCAATGAGCATAACTGTAGAATCATATGGTAAGAGATTGTTTACTTCAAGAAGAAAATGCCAAGCTGTCTTCCAGAATGGCTGTACTGTTCCGTATTCTTACAAGCAATGAATGAGTGTTCTTGTTAATATTGATATCATGTGTGTTCTAGATTGTAACCATTCTAATAGACGTGTAGGATCTCTCACTGTTTTAATTTGCAATTCCCTCATGACATACCATGTGGATCATCTTTTCATATGTTTATTTACCATCTGTATATTTTCTTTGATGAGATGTCTGTTTAGATAGATCTTTTGCCAGTTTTAATAAGGTTTTCATTTTCTTCTTTTTGAGTTTTGATAGCTACCTAATTTTTAGTGTTAAACTCAGAGTTTTTAATCTTGGCTGTGTATTAGCACTTTCAAACAATAAAGATATGATTTATCTCTTTACTCTAGATCAACGAGTCTCAAACAGAAGCCCCAGAAGACCTGTTACCACCCAGATTGCTGGGTTCCACTTCCAGAATTTCTTATTTAGCAGTTGGGGCGAATCTGAGAATCTGCATTTTCAAAAAGTTCCCAGGTGATGGTTACCACACTTGGAGAACCATTCCTCTTGGTCAAGTTAATTAGTTCTTCTGAGCATGGTTCTTTTGTGTAGGCAGTTTTGAGATCTACTAGATTAATCTCATAGGGTCCTCTCTGTTTAGTATAGATTAATTTCTTCAGCCTCTTCTTTCCTTATATTACCCTACTTTAACATTTTAATTTTAGTTTCATGTATTGTTTACAATTTCTTATTTAAATGTATGTGCTTGTAATCATGATTTGAAATAGTATTGTATAGGTTAGTTTTCAAAAGATGTTTATTTCTTGATGTATTTCATGCTTTATATTTTTGTTATTAAACTTCTACCAGATGAATAGTGATGCCTGGGTTACAACCTTGTGATCTTTAATATTAGTCTTCCAAGAGCTTAACTAAGAAGATAAAACTCAACAATTTCCACTCAGTTTTATTATTATCCTTTTCAATAGAACTTTTTGCTAAACATTTGGATACAAACAAAATTCAACAAAGGATCAGATTTACCTGCTGGGTTTTAGTCTATTTATTACACATAGAATAAAATATGTGTATAATAAGATTTTTAAATGAACTTAGGTATGCCTAACCTGAAATGTAGATGAGTCTGCCTTTTACTAAAGTTTAAAGTCAACCACTTGCAGAGAAATCTGGGGATAGTTAAATGAACCCTTGACTTGTTAAATTGGACTTCTGTGAGGGAGAAGTTGCCAATATTAAAGGTGGGTTTATTATACCATAACTCTTTGAGTCCTTGCTTTGGAGGAGGAAATTATCTGCTATTTTAAATAAATCCAAAACAATGGATCTGCAAAGCTGAATAAAGTCTATTTTCTCTTATATAGGATAGCATATTTCAAAAGATTATGAGATGTGGAATAACCTCCAGATAATATTTGGCTCCTTCTCATTGACGTTCAACTCTTATGAATCACTGTTTAATATAATTCACCTTCTCCTTCCAGGCTTTTCTTTTATCTCACTATAAAAATGTTTTGAAAGCAAATATTATCCTGAAGTGCACAGATATATAAAAGATATATAAAAATGCTGGTGGTTTGAGACTTTAAGATATTTGTCTGATAAAGAGAGAATAAAGGCAAATACCAAACAAAAATAGAGAAGGCAATTATGAAGGAGTCCAATGAACATTCTGTATTTATTTATGTTGAAAAGCATCAAGTTACCACCTTTGCACTCCCAGTTAGTATTCTGAGTGTACATTTCCTTCTTTTGCCTGTTACTTTAAGTTTATTTTGACACAAAACCTGAAAAGAAAATCTGTAGGTATGTGTATGTGTATGTATTTTTTCTTTTCTGGTTAGCCAAAAGAATTCACAGGTAATGGTATGTCTTTTCAAACCAAACTTAAATGTAGGCATTACTGAGGGGTAGAAATATACTTTCCCTAGAGTTGACAATATCAGATCACATGATATTTATTTATTTACATTTTTTTAGTTTCTTTTTTTTTTTTTTTTTATCTTTGGCCACTTGGATTGTGGGAATTAGTTCCGCAACTAGGGATCAAACCCACACCCCCTCCAATGGAAGTGTAGAGTCTTAACCATTGGACCACCAGGGAAGTACCAATAGTTTTTTTTTTTTTTCCCCAATAGAAAAAATGACCTTTGAAATTGAAAGGTCAATTTTAAATATCTACAATAAGTAGCCAGTGACTTGAGTAAGGAGACTGCATTGGAACTTGTTGTGGCTTGACAGCAAGGCTTTATCTGTTGAACTGAAGAACAGTTTTCTTTTGTGAATGAAAAATGGGAACTCAGCAGAAACACTGAGAGAACCCTGGCCCCAGAGCAAAGACTTGAAGTTTTACAGGATATGGGAGATTCTGTAATTCAGTGTAAATCATGCTAGAAGCACCTCAGACCAAACATTTGAACTGAGGAGAAAAATCCTCGGCCTTAGAGTATGAACAATAGAACTCATATTGGTTTTCTATTGTTATTGTTGTTTAGTTGCTAAGTTGGGTCTAGTTCTTTGTGACCCCATGGACCATAATTCTATCTCTTTATAACAAGTACTACACAACTGCTTGAAACAATGTGTGCTTAAGAGCTCATAATTTGGTATTGAATAGCTGGCTTCTCTGTTCAGGGTATACCATGGTTAAAATCAGGATGCTGGCTTCTCTGCAGGCTCTGGAGAAAAGACCACACCAAAATCCTTTCAGTGCCTGACAGAATCCAGGTTCTTGGGGCTATAGGACTGTCTCTAGTTCCCTGCCATTCCCAGCCTGAGAGCACAGGCTGTTCTCAGCTTCTAGAGGGTTCTAGAATTCTATACCCTATGTCTTTCCACCTATCTCACCCTGAGTCGGGAAGATCCCCTGGAGAAGGAAATGGCAACCCACTCCAGTATTCTTGCCTGGAGAATCCCATGGATGGAGGAGCCTGGTAGGCTACAGTCCATGGGGTCGCAAAGAGTCGGACACAACTGAGCGACTTCACCTCACCTCACCTCCTCACCTCTCATCTCTTTGACTCAATAATATCTCTGATCAGTAGACTCAAATTTACTCAAATTTATTACTCAAATGTTAATTCTAGCTCCACCCAGATAATCTTTCAGTCTTAAAGTCAATTGTCTGGGGACCCTAATTACGTCTGCAAAATCCCTTGACAGCAACACCTTGACTAGTATTAATTGAATAACTAGGAGTAGGCTCAGTCGTGTCCGACTCTTTGCAACCTCATGGACTGTGTAGTCTACTCCGTCCATGGGATTCTCCAGGCAAGAATACTGGAGTGGGTTGCCATTTCCTTCTCCAGGGGATCTTCCTGACCCAGGGATCAAACCCAGGTCTCCTGCATTGCAGGCAGATGCTTTAACCTCTGAGCCACAAACCTTCTTAGAAGTAGGCATAAGTGCATCAGGGGCCATATATATGAGGAACCATTTAGAATTCTGCCTCCCACTGAGATATAAACTCTCATTCAAGCAAGAGGCAACCCTGTCAAGCTGGGAAGTATCTAGATCAACAAAGCATCACTGTAGAGCAGACATTGATGGATAGATAAAAAATTATACCATTTCAACAGCAATGTGGCATACCAGTTAGAGACAAAGGCAGTGTTTACCAACAGAACTGGATTTACTCTTATCTTTGTGTTCCTTTAAATCTGAACACTTTGGGACAGAGTATGTGTTCAACCTTTGGGGGAATTCAAAGTTGGTAGGACCTCAAGAGGCAGTAGTAGACTCCCTACCGAAAGGACACATAGAAATTTGACAATGATGTGACTCTTCTTGTCATGAAAAAACATGCAGGAGGTCACAGCATTTGAACAATGTTGTCTTGACTTGCTGTACTATTTTCCCCCTTATCTACTCTTGATATTTGTTTTATAATCTATAGGAGGCAACCTAGTATAATGGTTAAGAATATTGTGGGATTTGAAATCCCCCCTTCATTTCTTACTGCATGATTTAGGCAAATCAATTCTAAGCCTTAGTTTTCTTATGTATAAGTTGGGAAACCTAATTGTACTGACCATGTAAAGTAGTTATAAATAGTAAATAAAGTACAGAATGTAAATGGTTTATAACAGACTTCAGTTAAGTTCTTGATAAACGTTCTCTAAATTCAGTATAATTTGCCTGGTTACTAAGCCACATAGGTCTTTGGCCATTGTTTGAACTAATTTCCCATCACAGAGAATACAGTCCAAGTGGATTCATTCATATAATATCCATTTTTTAATTCAGTTATCCAATCTATATTTATCAAGTTGCAAACTAAGTAATGGTGATACCAATTTAAATGAGAAATAAATCTCCAGTCCTTGAGGAATCTACAGTCTACAGATTCTAAACGGAATCATTTGTGCTATCACCCAACTCCATTCTCACTCAGATTTAAAGAAAATCTTAAAACAAAATTCAGTTTTAAAATAGACTAACGAAGCAATTTTCTCCCTCCTCTAAAACATTGTAAGCTCTTGGAGTTTAGCGACATTATTTTGCACAATTTTGATAGTCTCAGAATTTGGCATGATGGGGAATCACATACTTAGTGAATTGATTTAAACTAAAAATGTTAGAAACAGATGTGGTCTTCTTTAGGAAAATAAGCAATAATATTTGCCAGTACTAGTTTCTAATGATAAAGTATCATTTTAAATAAGAAACATCTTGATATATTACATCAAGATTATGGGCCTAAAACACATCAGAATGTATCATTATTTACTGCAATCTATGCTTTTATGTAATGCCTCTAAACAAGGCCCCAGGTGTTTTAGAAGTTGTGCTATTTTAGCACAAATATACTGCTGACTTTCTCCCCTGTTCCTTCTAAAATAATGTGGTTCTACTTTTATCTCATTTACAGAACAAATAAAGAGGTCTAGATTTGGTGAGCCAGTTAATAATACCTATTTTTTAAGAGAAGGTTGCCTATCCTAATTGGAGAGGATGACAGATATTTATATACAGAGGTGTTGCTTACAAAATTATTAACATTTGTGGAAAATCATAGCTTACCTATAAGAATAGCAAAAGACAAATGGTTAAGTATAATATAGGACAGTCACAAATGGCATATTAAGTATCCTTTGCAAATGGTTATGAAAATTTTTATTGGTATATAAATAATTTTAAGTGAGAATAAAAGCAGAGTACAAAACATGTGCCACATTTTCAATTATCACAATCATATTTTAAGACTTTTTTTCTAGGTAGAGAGGCTATTAGTTATTTTGTGTTAGCCAAACCTCACTTTGGAAGAACTGGTATAGTGGTCAGTTGAATTCTGGTACAATTTGAAGAATATAGTTCTATAGCCATCTGAGAACAGAACCTGACCAGTTAAGGATTTTTATTGTTTACTGTTGTCTGACACTCAGCATCCAACCCATCTCTTTTTATTGTATCTTCTTATTCCATAGAAGTAAGAAATTTAAAACTCACATTTCCTATTCTCTCTTAAAGCTATGACTGGATGTGAATTAGAGTCTGCCAATTAGATATACATCTACGCTGTTTGGAAATAAGGCAGAGGTCATTTCCCTTCTTCTTTTGGTTGTTTATGGAAACTGGGGATGTAAAATTTTATAGTAGCCCTTTCTAGTATGCATTCTGTAAATGTTTAAATGTTTGTGGGTTTTCAAAGTGGTGGCAGCTTCCTGATCCAAGTATCCTTATAAGTCTGCATCCAAATGGTGGCTTGTAGCAGAGGAAAGCCCTTTGAATAGGTCAGTTCTACAAAGTTCTGGATCATTCCTATAGTCCCAGGCTATAGAATATTCCGGCTTTGTGCCTCAACCATACTATAAGGGCCTGAAGCTCTTTGTTAACTCTCTTTCTACTAAAATACCAAGGGTGATTTCTATTTTCTGTTCTAAGCCAAGTGAGGACAAAATTCCAAAGTGAATTCAGCAATTAAAGGGATTATTTTACAATTTCAAGTCACTTTATTGATTATATTTTGGCATGTATATGTTTTCAATTATTTCCCGTTAATAAATGTTAATATTAAGTATATGTAGTATGTAAATCTATGGGTGTTGGGGAATAGGTAGAGAATGTGTTTGAGTATGATAGAACTGCACTTATTATAGACTTTGGACTTCCCAGGTGGTGCTAGTGGAAAGGAATCCACCTGAAAAGGCAGGAGACATAAAAGACCCAGGTTCCATTCCAGGGTTGGGAAGATCCCCTGAAGGAGGGCTGGCAACCCACTCCAGTATTCTTGCCTGGAGTTTCCCATGGACAGAGAAGCCTGGCAGATTACAGTCTATCGCAAAGAATCAGACACGACTGAAGGAACTTAACATGCATTACAGACTCTAAAAATAATTTTAATTGAGCAGGCCAATACATTATTTTCAGTGTGTCTTCTAACGATAACATTTTTAGAATGTGAGACTAGTAAAAGAATTACAGGAACATATTCTGTAACACTGGCGCTTTGGCCAGGCACCTCTTCTCTTGCTCTGTTCCTTTCTATTTAGACAGGAGAATTAGTCTGTTGCTCCCTAGTCACCTTGGCCCAGCTGAGAAACATGCCAGTCTCCGTGAAGTTGGAGAGGTCCTACAAATCTGAGTAGCCAGGAATACTATCTTCCTTTCATGCAAGTCAACAAGCATTTATCAAGTACCTACTGGGTGTCCAATAGGTGCTGAAGACTTGATGATGCTTCAGACAGAATCCTAACTCTTAAAAAACAAATGAAAAACAGAAACTTCCAGGCTCTTGGAGGAGATGGACACATGAAGTGTTATACTAGTAAATGTTTAACAACTAGACTTCTGGGAGGAAACAAGTATAATGCAAGCTTGTACACAAGCATATTATAAATACTACTGATTTACAGAAAGCATAGAAAAAAAAAGCACAGCAAATAATTTACAAATAATAATGAAATATACAATGCTCTTTATTTTAAATGTAGGGAATGCCTTCATTGGTTTTAGGCTGACCTTTTGTATCTACAGCTAACTAATGGTTGCAATTGACAGAGTTCCAGAAGAAATAAACAACATCTGTTGTTTGAGTTTATATTAACAAGTAAGATGAAAGGGAAACCACAAAGATGCATGTCAGCACTTCCCTTAGTCATCAATGACAGAGAAGCTTTTTTTTTTTTTTTGTCAGTGGATAACATTTTTCAAATTCAGAAAGACTGTTTTCAATTTTTTTGTGTTATTCATAATGCAACATCTGGAAACACAGTGAGTTTTAAATTTAATTTGTATTATTAACATTTTGTCAAATATTTTCTTAAGGCTAGACAATCAGCGTGACAACATGAAAACCCTGATGTGTAGTATTTGTCAGTTTCCATGGTTTATCAATATTCTCATCATAGATGATCTCAAGCTACCAACAGGATGTCACTGGTCAGAGTGATGAAAAGAGATTCACAGTGGCGTGTCATCTATAGTATATCCAACATACATATAAAATAGAAATAGAGACCTTCAAAGAATATGTGATTGTAAAATGTAGTAAAATATCTAGGAAGTGATGAGCTTTGAGTATTTCTCAATATAGTTTTTAAAATAGCTAATATAAATGTAATTTTATAGAATTTACTTTTTAATAATAGTGTGTTTAACAAGTGGCTTTGAAAGTTCCTTTAAGTTTAAGGATCAGCTCCTATGAGCCTATATGGGCCCGTTCTAGCACACAGCTAGATATATGTCAGGCACTAAAGACAGAGGGGAACACATACAAAATACACATCTCCCATCTGTATTGGGAGATGTCAGGAAATAAGTTCTGAGGGATAAATGATTTTGGCATGCAATGAGGAGGTATTCCATGCCAAGGAAGTAGAATGGTCAGTGGCATGAAGCATCGATGTTGGGACCGGCTCAAGTCTCTCATAATTGGAATCAGGTGAGGTCTACAGAGGTCAGATTGAGAGGGAGCTTATAAAACCCAGTGAGAAGTCAGAATATTCTCTTGCTTGTGATTGACAGTTTTTAAAGATGATGTTTCAGACTTGCCTTTTAGAACAATGTTACAGTGGCAATGTGGAGAATATACAGGATCAGAGGCAAAGTCATAAGACAGGGAGGCAAGTTGCCCCATCATAGCCGGACCCTCAATGCTGATGTTGATTCTTGTTCAGATCTTCCTTGATATGCAGTAGGATATGTCCCGCTAAACCCATTGTAAGTTGAAAATATCATCAATTGAAAAGCATTTAGCATGCCTAACTTACTGAGTATCATGGCGTCACCTAACCTACCTTGCACCATGCATGCACGTGTGCTCAGTCATGTCTGACTCTTTTGTGAGTCAACGGGCTCCAGCCCACTAGGTTCCTCTGTCCATGGGAGTTCCCAGGCAAGAATCCTGGAGTGGGTTACCATTTCCTCCTGCAAGGGATTTTTCCCACCCAGGAGTCAAACCCACATCTCCTGAAGCTCTGGCATTCCACGTGGATTCTTTACTACTCAGCCACCTTAAACATGCTCAGAAAACGTCTATTAGCCTACAGTTGAACAAAATCATCTAACACAAAGGTTACTTTATAATAAAATATTGAATACTACACGTAATTTACTGAATGCTATTACTGAAAGTGAAAAACAGAATGGTTGTCTGGGTACAGAATGGCTGTAAGTGTATCTGTTGTTTACTTTGAGGTCACATGGATTAATGGGAGTTGCAGAGAATGTCAAGCGCATATTACTAGCCCAGGAAAAATACCAAAATTCAAAGTACACTTTCTCCTGTAAACTTGAGAACACCTGCTCAAACCTCTATAAGTTGGGACCCTTTGTACTTGTCTTCGGTCAGCAGCCCATCTTTTCCTTTTAGTGTCTCTTTCAAGTTTGATTATCCCCTCAGCATGTCCCCAATCTAATCCTGAACAAATAAGTGTTTTTTTATTGTCTCCCCATCCAGACCAAACTAGTAACAAACTTTTCTAATCTATGATGACTTTAGAGAAAAATTACCAAAGAAGTTGTTAACTAAAACATCACTTCGCCTATGGATTAGAAAGAGAATTCAACTCAGGTTACATTTGTTGATGTTATTAGGGAAAGTGATCCTAGAGACTTTAAACATACCCCCCTCAATGATAATAGTCATGCAGGTGGACAGTGTTGAGAAACCTAATCAGATAATGATAGAAAATTTAATTATTTGTGATGTATGTAGGGAAAAGTGGGCTTCCCAGGTGGCTTCGTGGTAAAGAATCCACCTGACAATTCAGGATACACAGGAGACACTAGCTCGATCCCTGGGTCAGGAAGATCCCCTGGAGAAGAAAATGGCAACCCACTCCAGTATTCTTGCCTGGAGAATTCCATGGACAGAGGAGAGTGGCAGGCTACAGTCCATGGGATCTTAAAGAGTCAAACACAACTGAGCGACTGAGCATGGACATGTAAGGGAAAACTATATTCACCTTTTGTAATAGGATGAGTTTTCTTTTCAGAGTGCCAGGCCCTTGCTTTCTTTATAGACATTGAAGCTAGAAGTGAAGGACTTGTGACTTCTGCTGACAGAAAGGGGAATGCAAGTAGTGCTGTCTCTGGGACACTTTCCAGATTATGATTTGAGGGTGCTGGGTCCTTGTCTGTGCTCAAACATCTGTTCCCTCTTGTTTTCCCTTTACATAAGGGAATATGCATCATTGGTATTTGGGGAAACTGCTTGGTCACCTAAATTTATTTGGCGCAGGTCAGCATTTCTAGATAATTTCAGTGTCTACTTGATGTAATGAAAACAAGAAAATCAGGCTTGAGTTGAAAATAACAGAATCCAGTTCTTAGTTTTAATAAAGCTATTCTCCCCAGGTGCAAGATTTCTTGAAGAACATGGTTTAGGAGCCGAGCAACATTGTAGGAATCAGGTTTACAGTTGAAACAAACCATCCAACCAAACTTATCAAAAAAGCTGTCACTGAAAGGAAGGAAAATGGTAAATTATTTTAAAAAGAAAGAGAGAGATTTGGGGCTTCCCTGGCAGTCCAGTGGTTAAGATTCCATGCTTCCACTGCAGAGGACATGGGTTTGATCCCTGGTCAGGAAACTAACATCCTACATGCCTTACCACCAAAAATAGAAACTAAAAATGAATAAATAAAAATTAAATTTAAAAAATGTAAAAAAGAGAGGCTTGGGGAGCCTATGATGAGGGCACTCAAACAACTGTTACCTCAGGAAGGGCATTTTTACCTTAACTATATTCTGTTCTGATTAATCTTGATTATTTTAATGACAGACGGCTTTGATTTTTAGTAATATTTTTGTCATCACAAAAGGTACAAAGCCAACTCAGATGGTCTGAGGTAAAGGGTGAAGAGAAATAAGCCATTTCATCTAGTGACCTTTCAAACAGTCACAGTTGAGATAGTTCCTAGATGCTGAGGCATGAATTCCAAATGAATCTCAGGGAAAGCACTTCTGGGTAGAGCAGAGACATTGTAGCCTAGATAAATAGATTTCCTATGACCCAAGAAGAATCAAGTATACTACCTCAGACGCCTCGTGCGGTGGATGACCTGCATGCCCTCCACATGATCCTTGATCATTATCTGTACTTTCAACTAGAGTGTGATAAGAGGAGGAGATTTAATCAGTGCATAGGTCCACAACCGTTTACCAAGTGTTGCTATTAGTAGGAAATAAATTCAGAAGTGTCGTTTGAGGATGAAACTCCTTGGTATTCTTATGCTGATTTACAAAACTAAGGCACTCTACCAGTCCTTCAGAAACAGCTCCCAAGTCATTCAGTTTCTCCTCCATTTTTGAGGCATACATATAAAAATCACTTATGAATCAAACCTGGCTTAAAAATGTGCTACTCTTTCTCACTGAACTATTTCTTGAAAATTGTGGAGAAATGTCCACTTTTAATTGGGCCATTTACATGAATTAGATCTATTTCATATTTGTCTATTCTCTTTCCGACAAGCCATTCCATAGCTAGATCTCTCATACTTGTGTATATTCATGGTAACACTATGGCGGCCTTCAAATTTGGGTCGTCTAAAGGAAATGAAAATTTCCAGAGTCTTTGAAAGAAAAAAAAAATAACTAGGCATCCTTTAAGTTTTTAGAGGCTTGGGTAGCCACTAAATTTACTGTTACAACCTCAAATAAACATAAATATGTGAGCACTGAGAACTTGGTGATAAGAAAAACACATAGATCTTTTTCCATGAGTGCATCATGAATCTTCATGGATTCCTATTTGGGGGTGTTAATTTTGTAGTAGTGCAAATAATAACACCTATAGTTTGAGTGTTCACTCTATGACAGAAAACATGCTATGCATTTTATACGAATCATCTCATGTCTTAACTGTTATTCCACAGAGTATTATTATCTCCATCTGCCTTTTCTTCCCCAAATGATAAAAATTGAGGCTAAGGGAAGTTGAATAACTTTCCAGAGTCACAAAATCAGTCAGTCATGGTTTAAGACAAACATACAAAGCTATTAATTTGGGCTTTTAGCCGCTTGTCTATGCTATTACCAGGCTCTCTTGAACCTGTGGGTCATATTACTTCCATGAAATACTTTTCTGAAAATATTTGTTTATTCGTTTATTGAGCTTTGGCTGCACTGGGTCTTCGTTGCTGCAAGGGCTTTCAGTAGTTGTGGTGAGCCGGGGGCTCCTCTTGGTTGCAGTGCGCGGGCTTCTCGTTGCAGTGGCTCTAGGGCACGTGGGCTTCAGTAGCTGTGGTTCTGGGGCGCTAGGGCACAGGCTCAGTAGTGGCACAGGCCTTAGTTTGCCTTGCAGGATGGGGGATGTTCCCAGATCACAGACCCCACGTCTCCTGCATTGGCAAGGGGAACTCTTCACCCCTGAACCACCAGAGAAGTTGCTCAATTATTTTTTTTTCTTAACACTTTTTATGTGGACCATTTTAAAAGTCTTTATTGAAGTTATTACAACATTGTTGTTGTTCAATCACTCAGTCGTGTCTGACTGTTTGCAAACTGATGGATTGCAGCGCTCCAGGCTTTCCTGTCCTTCACCATCTCTCAGAGTTTGCTCAAATAATTACAACCTTGGTACAGGTAGAGATTGAACCTGCACCTCCTGCATTGGAAGGTTAAGTCTTAACCACCAGACTGTCAGGGAAGTCCCCCTCGATGAAATTCTCATTGAACATTTGCTGTATGTAGCCATTGTCCTAGCCATTGGGATTACGGGGTAATCAGGGCTGCAGTACACGAGTTCATATTCTAGAAAGCAAGTCAGAAAAGTGAACAAATGAATGTAATAGAGGACAGTGCATGTAATAAACAATTGACTACCAGTTAGGACAAGTGGCTCAGTTCAGGCACAGATCAACCACATATGGTACCCAGAATGTTCTCTGTGTTGAATTGGCAAAAAAAAAAAAAAAAAAAATGTGGGCACTGATATTCCAGAAAAAAAGGGAAAAGCATTTGCAGTGGCACCTAATGAGGAAACTGCATGGAATAAAAAGAAGAGTAATGCTACTGTTGGACTATGAAGAATATGTAAGGGATTCCTTTGATGGGGATGAGGCTAGAACATGATTAGGTAACTAAAAAGGAAAAGCCTCATCCTTTAAGCGTACAAATTTAGATTCACTCCTGTGGTTATAAGAAACTCGTATGAGGAATTTTAAACCAGGGAAAGATTAGAACAAGTCATACCCAGAGAAATTATAGGGCAACTAAATGGCACCCCACTCCAGTACTCTTGCCTGGAAAATCCCATAGATGGAGAAGCCTGGTAGGCTGCAGTCCATGGGATTGCTAAAAGTTGGACACGACTGAGTGACTTCACTTTCACTTTCATGCATTGGAGAAGGAAATGGCCACCCACTCCAGTGTTCTTGCCTGGAGAATCTCAGGGACGGCGGAGCCTGGTGGGCTGCTGTCTACAGGGTCACACAGAGTCGGACATGACTGAAACGACTTAGAAGCAGCAGCAGCAGCAGCAGCAGCAATTGTTTCCTAAGAAGTTATTTTAGTAGTTTTTGTTTTACTTTGTTTTACTGACAAGACTTTCAGTAGAGACTTTTTTTTTTAGTTGATATCTGTTTAGATATTAGGAATGAAAAGTGCTGTCTGAATAAGAAAAAGAATATGATGAAGGTATTCTGCCTGACTGGAGTTTTTCTTCAACATACCTATTACTTAAATTATGGAAATTTTGCTCCTCCCCAGAAATACCATTTCCTCTGACGCCCTTTTGTTGGTTATCTATTTCAAATGTAGTAGTGTGTATATGTTAATCTCAATCTCCTAATTTATCCCTACCCATTTTCCCCTTTGGTAACCATAAATTTGTTGTCTATGTGTGTCTATTTCTGTTTTATATAGGTTCATTTGTAACATTTTTTTAGATTCTATACATAATTGATATATGTTTCGTTGTCTGATTTACTTCACTTAGTGTGATAATCTCTAGGTCCATTCATGTTGCTACAAGTGGCATTATTTCATTCTTTTTATGGCTGAGTAATATTCTATTGTATAAATACACCACATCTTTATCCACTCATGTGTCAATGGACATTTAGGTTGCTTCCATGTCTTAGTTATTGTAAATAGAGCTTCAGTGAATGTTGGGATTCATGTATCTTTCAGAATTACAATTTTTCCCAGATATATGCCCAGGAGTGGGATTGCAGGGTTGTAAAGTAGCTGTGCTTTTACTTTTTTAAAGAAACTTCCATAATCTTTTACACAGTGGCTATATCAATTTATGTTCCTACCAATAGTGTCAAATGGTTCATTTTTCTCCACACCCTCTGCAGCATGTGCTATTTGTAGACATTTTCATAATGGCCATTCTGACTATGTGACAATACCTCATTGTAGTTTTGATTTGATTTTCTCTAATATCATCATTGTTGAACATATTTTCACGTACTTTTTGGCCATCCATATGTCTTTAGCCAGACTCATCAAGAAAAATATAAAGGGAGAGGGTCCAAATCAATAAAATTAGAAGTGAAAAACGGGAAGTTACAATAGACACCACAGATATACGAAGGACCATGAGAGACTGCTCTAAGCAACTATATGCCAAGAAAATGGACAACCTAGAAGAAATAGACAAATTCTTAGAAAGGCACAATCTCCAGAGAATGAACCAAGAAGAAATAGAAAATATGAACAGACCAATTACAAGTCCTGAAATTGAACCTGTGATTTTAAAAACTCCCAACAAACAAACGTTAGGACAAGGTGGTTTCACAGGCAAATTCTACCAAACATTTAGAGAAGAGTTAATACCTATTCTTTTGAAACTACTCCAAAAAATTTCAGAGAAATAGTTTTGTTTTGACTGAGAGTAAACCTGCCATTAAAATGATTGGGGAAGTCAGAAGATAATGTGGCTTAAAGGAGATGAATTTGATTTGTAATTTTTTCCTTTGTAAAATTTGAGATAAAATAAACACACAGTAAGATGCATATATATTTTTCAGTTATGCAAGTTTTGACAAATGCTTACTTTTATGTAATTCAAAACCCTTAAAGATATAGGCTACTTCTGCTACTTAAGAAAGTTCCCTCATCTTCCTTTGCAGTCTTTCTGTTACTCAGAGGCAACTACTCTTTGATTTCTATAAACACAGGTTATTTTTTCCCATTCTAAAATTTCTGGAGTCAGACAATGTATACATCTTTTTGTCTCTGGCTTCTTTTAGCATGAAGTTTTTGGAATTTATTTATGTAGGTTTTTGCACTGGTACTTTTTTTAATAGTTAGATTTAAATACATTGAATATACAACAGGTTTCATTCGTTTGTTGTTTTTAAGTCTATCTATTCATGACAGTTTTTTTTGTTTGTTTGTTTCCAGCTTTGGGCTATTATGAGTAAAGCTTTCATGAACAGTCTTATAAAGGCTTGTTTCATAACAAATCTTTACATACCCAAGGCAAGTAGAAATTTTCCTATTTTTAAAAGAAGCTTTATAGTTAAAATTTTATGCTTATGTTTGTTATTCATCAAAGATTCAATCATTGCGTATAGTTACATTTAGGTGTAAAGGTTCATTTTTTTTCTATGTGGATACCATGTGCTTTTTATTATAATATATGAAAAGTCTTTTTTCTCCATTGAATTTACTCTAAGATTTTTCTCTCTTTCTTTGATTTTCAGGAAACTGACTATGATGTATCTAGATGTCATTTTCTTTATATTTATCCTGAAGGGGTTTTATTCNTTCTTTAAATCAAAATTGGAAAAAAAATCTAACCCACCATTTTTCAAATATTTGTTTTTCTTCCAATCTTTTTCTATTCCTTCGGAAACTCCAATTATATATCTGTTAGACTGTATAATGTCCATCAACTCACTTAGGCTCTGTTCATTTTTTAACTTTTTTCCTTTCTTCTCTGTTCTTTAATTTTATAATTTATATTTTCCTCTCTTGAGATTCCTTATTCAGTTACCAATTTTCTGCTAAGCTCATAAGATAATTTTACATTTCAGATTTCATATTTTTCAGTTCTAGAATTCCCACTCCCACTGGATTAATTTATATGAACTCCATTAATTTTCTGAGAACCACTATCTGCTCATTCATTATTTTTATCATTTTTCAGAATCCTTGAACATATTTATCATAGCTGCTTTAAAGTCCTTCCCTGCTAATTCTAATATCTGTGATTTGTCTAGACCTATCTCTATTAGTTATTTTTTCTTTTTCTTTTGAGAGAAACCAAAGAATTTTATTGTCATAGGAATCATAATGTAAATATTGTCTTGGTTTTACTTGGCACAGTCTTAAGCAATTAGATATGCCTCCGTATCATTAATTTATTCCAATATACCATTTAATATACTAATGATAATACATCTAGCACAAATTAGTGTAGAATACAAACCTCAGCTATTATGCAGGGAGATAGAGAAATATGATTATGCCTGATAATGATCATGAAAATCAAAGAGGCCTGATTACTTGCATTTAAACTCGGCTTTATCTTTTTAAATTGAAACTGCTGAAATTAAAAGAGTAGTACCATACTGAATAAATTCTACTTTGACAGAACTTGTTGAACTTCTTTGTTTAGAAGGGAGGAAGAAGCAGGACACTTTAAAAGCATTTCTACCCAAGATAGCTACTCAAGCAAAGAAGATGAAATGCTTTTCTCTGCTCTCTCCCAGTTTCAACTTACCTTTCAAAATTAGACTTTGTGCTGTAACAAATAACTCAGATTTTCTTAATGGATGGATTTTTTTTTTTTAAAAAACAGCTAATCTTGGAAGGGCTTGGCCATTTCTGTATATCATTTGCTCGTTAAGTCATTCAGCATTCACTTCTTAACTGATATGGCTACCCCAGTAGCCAGTGTTATAGCTAGAGACATGGTTTGTTCCTTCATAGAGTTTAAACATTAGTTAGTATATTCCTTTATGCTGTTAATTTGACAGTTTTGTAGGTGCCACTGAGTGCTCTAATAAGCCACCTTAAATTCTTGACTCTTAGACCAAAGCTTCTGACAGATGTACCTGGTTCTTACACTCGATAGTCCATAATCTCACAATCTAATGCTGTTTTTGCAAGGAATGAGAATAGAGATAGGATTCTATAAATATCATAGTACTCTAGATGCAGCTTTGTAATTGTTTTATCTTGTTTCATAGAGATTAGGGAAAAGGGTGGGTCTTACCAGATTACAGTAGTCCACACATATAATAGTGTAGATTCCATTTTCAAGTCTTGATAGCATAAGCAGTACATTGAAAGACAGCCAATAACATCCATCTCTTTAAATAAGTATCCTGCAGGGCTGAAATAACTTTGGCTTTATTGCTTTTAAACTTCATGAAGACTGGGTTAAGCTCTTGTCTCTGTTACATCGGAGAAATACAGACCTCATTTCATCTGTTACACGCTACAGCTGCAGTTTTATTTGGAAAATTGATGAGGGCTTTAAGTTATAAACTTGTGTTGATTCTAATGTAAATAAATGGAATCATTACTTCATCATTGGGAGTGCCACCAATCCAGACCTTAAAATTAAGGGTTATTTTGTTGATTGGAGGAAAATTAAGACAATCAACTTTCAAGGTTTTAATAAATGAAACTGAGCATTTAAAAATCATTTTCAACCTGGCTTTAAAAGTAAATGACTAGAAAATCAATAGCGATAATACATGCCTCATGGAAATAGAATGGGCTATATTTATTTTTAAAGATGTTTTCTTCTGTGGTTTGGGCTAAGTTTATTAATGTGGAGCATAAAAGTAATCATATAAAATATTAAGTATATTTCAATAGGAGAATACACACTGTATGTTTGGTGGTAGTTAATATAAGTAGTGCTATGAAAGTTAAATTTCCTCTAAAAATTTCAATGATATAGGGTCAGTACACTTAATATGACTTCATGTGTGTGTGTTGGGGAGGTGTCTGTGTGATATGTGTATATACGTTTGTGTGTAGGCTTAATTGGTAAAGAATCTGCCTGCAATGAGGGAGACTTTTCCAATGAGTCAACTCTTCGCATGACGTGGGCAAAGTACTGGAGTTTCAGTTTTAGCATTATTCCTTCCAAAGAAATCCCAGGGCTGGTCTCCTTCAGAATGGATTGGTTGGATCTCCTTGCAGTCCAAGGGACTCTCAAGAGTCTTCTCCAATACCACAGTTCAAAAGCATCAATTCTTTGTCACTCAGCCTTCTTCACAGTCCAACTCTCACATCCATACATGACCACAGGACAAACTTGTACAAATGATCAAGACTCAAGAAACTGTATAATGAAACTGTCATAAAGCAAAAATGCATGAGTGAGGAAAAAGGTAGAAGAACTCATGGTATAAATAAGATGAATATATTTAAGAATGAAGCAGCCAGTAAGGGACAGATTCTAAAACAAACACAGAGGTCTAATTATTTTGCTAAGAACTGGGCTTGAATCTCTACTCTTCATATCTAAGCACACTTATTACAATAGAGATTTTCCTCTCATTTGGATGTAAGTTGTCTAGTAAGGGGGTGGCTTGTCTATTTCAAAGCCACTGTTTACCTTGAATAAGGTTTAACTTCATTCAGGTTTCATTCACTTTCTTAAAAATGTTGAAATAACCATTTGGGCAGGAAAGTTAGTTTTATAGAGACATTTCACTATAAAAGATATTTAGTATTCAATAAAGCTTGCAGTCCTTTAATGCTGTATCTTAATATATTGATTCAGGTCTCATTGGAAATCTGAGACACTGGTTCCATGATCTATGCACTTAATAAACCTTTAAATAATGAAACACGATATACTTGAAGGGCCAGCTGTCTTTGTTTCTATTTTATGTTTGCACTTTTATGAGCTTGATGATTAGGATTCTGACTGGCCCTTGGCAACACTGTGGAGTTAGCAAAGGTCTTTCCTCCTGACATCTATCTCTCTCTCTCTCTCTCTTTTTTTTTTTAACCATCTTTGCTTCATATAAGTTCTTTCCTCAGTTGCCTGATGCTCTCATGCTACTAGGATTTTAGCACCTGCGTCCTCCCTGAAAGACTTGCCTGCCCAAGGCCAACTCATCTACCAGACCAGGATTTAACAATATTTTGGGACTCATTTGTTAAGTTTCTGATTTTTTTATTTCTTGTAAAGAAAGATCTCACTCATCAACTCATACATTTGAACCAGTCTAGGGTATAGGAAATGGTATCTGGAGAGAAGAACATAGATGTAATGCCAGCTGTCTCCCAGAAAACAAACAAATAAAAAATTTCTTACATATAATGAGAAACAAAACTCCCATATTAGCAACACAGTGGGAAGCATAGCCTCTCTCACTTATTTCTCCTATGTGAAATACCTTTCAGGAGGCATGCCACACATTATAAATTCTGTCCCTTTCCAGAGGAATTTTTAATGTTCAATTAAACCTGGACTCTCTCACCTCAGTGTCATGGCTGGAAACAACACAAAGTATTCTCAGATAATTAAGACTTAGTCTAGCTAAGGAACTCAATCCAAATAATTTGTTGGAAAGATGGTGTCATAGTCTACAAATCCTGAGAATGGTCAAGGGCTTTAGTGTTTCCCAGCCTGCAACATCCAAGGAAGTGGTCCTAAAATGCAAAGAACCATAATATCTATGGAGTTGCCTTAACAAAGGGACTTCCCAGGTGGTTCTGTGGTAAAGAGTCTTCCAGCTATTCAGGAGACGTGAGTTCAATCCCTTAATCAGGAAGATCCCCTGGAGAAGGAAATGACAATAAGCTATAGTATTCTTGCCTGGAATTACAGGAGCCTGGCAAGCTACGGTCCATGGAGTCATAAAGAATCAGACAGGACTTAGTGACTGAGCACTCATGAGTCCTAACAGAATAATGAAGAATAATAACAGAATAACATCAGAATAATGAAGGTGGTTTTGATAATGAGGTCTTTTAATTTAAAACCTTCTAAAACTTTGCCTTTCCTGCAATATTGAATTGGCCAAAAGTTTCATCTAGATTTTTTCATAACATCCCACCCTAGTATTCTTGCCTGGAAAATCCCATGAGCAGGGGAGCCTGGTGGGCTACAGTTCATAGGGTTGCAAAGAGTTGGATACTACTGAGTGACTTCACTTATAGAAAACTCAAACGAACCTTTTCACCAAGTCAGTATAAATGCCCTAAAATGGGTCAGATAAAGATCAGAGTTCTCAGCAGCTCTTAAAAGGAGAAAAAATAACCCTTGGAATGACAGGTCCAAGTACTCCCCCAGCTATCCTTGCTCAAAGCAGAAGATAGCAAAAGGGAAAGACAAAGTGTGGACCAAAGAATAAACTGCTTTTTCTGTTTTTATGAATGAATATAGATGAGGGAAGAAACAATTTATAACTGAAAGGAGAAGCCACATTGTGTATGTTATTTTGTGACAAGAGGGACCTTGGCTGCCTGTTTCTATTAAACTGTCTATCCATGAACCTTAAAGTTTGCCTTCAATGATACAAAATTCCAGCTTATTCATGCAATGCCCCTTGAATATTTCTTGTTGTTGTCATCATTAATTCCCTTGCTAAGCGTACTGCTTCTCTGAGCCTCTCTTCATCGTATTACCCTGTTAGTCAACAAAATCCTATAGAGCAGTTAACAAGCCAAGAACTCTGCAAGACACTGGAAGTTCACATGAGCAAGGCACTTTCTACTGAACAACACAGACTTCTCCCAAACACAACAGCCTTGAGTGGGGGAATATCTTTCCTTCTTTGCCTTGTGTTCTCTTCTCACTGAGAAGGGGCTGTAATGTGCTTTCGTTTAATTTTGTTTCTTAATAGAGACTTCTAAACTCCTCCTATGTGATTTGAACAGTCTGGGTGCCAACCCAACCCATAAACTATTGTTCTTGAACGTGTCATGATCTTTTTTTTCAAGGAAGAATTCTGTCCATCCAGTTCACTAATTGGGGGGGTTAAAGAAAGACCTTACTCTGTGATAGTTTATGGACCCACAAGCTTGTGAGCTGATTAGATTCTCCAAGGTTTCCATTCAAAATCCATTTCATGAGGCTCTCAGCCTTCAATGCAAACAACATCATTTGCTCTAAAACCCAGGTTGTTATTTGAAACTCTCCCAATAAAAGTATTTACTGGCTCCAAGGGAGCTGACTTGTGAAGGATCCATAGTGAGCTACAATCTTTTGAGCAAATACTCAAGGAACAATTAGAAACTAATAAAGAATTATTAGGTAGTTTAGATAACTGAAAGTCAAAAAAAAGTGAAAATGCTGATTATTCAGTTCAGTTCAGTTCAGTTCAGTCACTCAGTCGTGTCCAACTCTTTGCGACCCCATGAATCACAGCACGCCAGGCCTCCCTGTCCATCACCAACTCCTGGAGTTCACTCAAACTTTCGTCCATTGAGTCGGTGATGCCATTCAACCATCTCACCCTCTGTCACCCCCTTTTCCTCCTGCCCCCAATCCCTCCCAGCATCAGAGTCTTTTCCAATGAGTCAACTCTTCACATGAGGTGGCCGAAGTACTGGAGTTTCAGCTTTAGCATCATTCCTTCCAAAGAACACCCAGGGATGATCTCCTTCAGAATGGACTGGTTGGATCTCCTTGCAGTCCAAGGGACTTGCAAGAGTCTTCTCCAACACCACAGTTCAAAAGCATCAATTCTGCACTCAGCTTTCTTCACAGTCCAACTCTCACATCCATACATGACCACTGGAAAAACCATAGCCTTCACTAGACGGACCTTTGTTGGCAAAGTAATGTCTCTGCTTTTCAATATGCTATCTAGGTTGGTCATAATTTTCCTTCCAAGGAGTAAGTGTCTTTTAATTTCATGGCTGCAGTCAACATCTGCAGTGATTTTGGAGCCTAAAAAAATAAAGTCTGACACTGTTTCCACTGTTTCCCCATCTATTTCCGTGAAGTGATGGGACCAGATGCCATGATCTTAGTTTTCTGTATGTTGAGCTTTAAGCCAACTTTTTCACTCTCCTCTCTCACTCTCATCAAGAGGCTTTTTAGTTCCTCTTCACCTTCTGCCATAAGGTGGTGTCGTCTGCATATCTGAGGTTATTGATATTTATCCCAGCATTCTTGATTCCAGTTTGTGTTTCTTCCAGCCCAGCATTTCTCATGATGTACACTGCATATAAGTTAAATAAGCAGGGTGACAATATACAGCCTTGATGCACTCCTTTTCCAGTCTATTGTTCCATGTTCAGTTCTCACTGTTGGTTCCTGACATGCATATAGGCTTCTCAAGAGGCATGTCAGGTGGTCTGGTATTCCCATCTCTTGAAGAATTTTCCACAGTTTTTTGTGATCTACACAGTCAAAGGCTTTGGCATAGTCAATAAAGCAGAAATAGATGTTTTTTGGAACTCTCTTGCTTATTGCTCAGCTGTATCCAATTCTTTGGGACCCCATGGACTATAGCCCATCAAGCTCTTCCTTCCATAGAATTCCCCAGGCAAGAATACTGGAGTGGATAGACATTCCCTTCTCCAGGGAATCTTTCTGATCCAGGGATCAAACCCAGGTCTCCCACAATGCAGGCAGATTCTTTACCATCTGAGCCATCAGGAAAGCCCTAATTGAGATAATTAGTGCTAGTTAAGTCTTTGCTCAAAGTAGTCATATTTGTCGCTAATATTCTAAGCACAGACTTTTTCTCTGAATTCAATTAAAAAAGGACTACCCCTCCACCAACAACCATAAATGGTGGCCAGAAAACACAGATGTAGGAGAGGGGTTAGAACAGTTAGTGTGGATGGCACTCAAGTACATCTTGTAGCTTGAGAAATACAAATCAGGATACGTGATCATGATAATTTATAATGTATTGAATTCTATTTCTAACTAATTTTTGTGAACTATCTAATTTTATTTCCACATCAATTCTAAGACATAAATATTATGTGTCTTAAAATAAAGTTACCCAGAATGTAGAATTGCAGAGATTTTATGGACCATTACTTTAATTGAGAAGACCTCTGGGGACATGAGAGAAGATGCAAGAAAATGAAGCAAAGAAGGAAGAAGCATCAAGATAAGAGTGCTTGATCAACGTGCTCATGACCAAGTATTACAGAATGCTTGATCAACAGTACAGTCCCCCAGGAAGGCATATAACTTGTGTCTCAGAACTTTCTTTGTGGGAGGGAAAGGAGAATGGATTCATCCATTGCTTATGTGTTTCCAATAATAGTTATTCTAGTCTCTGGTATCTCATAGTCATGACTGCTGGTAGGAAAGCCTCAGTATGGCAGGTGAGAGGCCCACTGTCTGGGCGGGAGGGGGTCTCATAGCCTGTGTCTGTGTGAAGTTGGCCTAAACCCCCTCAGGGATGGTTGGGCCCAGAGAGTGAGGCCGAGAGGACTTGAAATGATACAAAAGTATGCTTAGTTTCTCAATTTTCTCCATTTTATATGTTCAGAAAGAAAACCAGATAAAAGGTCCAAAGTTAAAATCTAGTAAGTAATAGAGAGGAAAATTTAAAACACAGATTCTCAACTACTTTCTCCAAACTCCCAATTACTGATAGAAAGACCCCTGTAGAAAATGTTCAGAAATTAACTGATGAGGTGACAGAGGCTAAATTTCAGGGTGTCAAGAATAATTTTAGGAAACACATGAATGGGAAACAATTATCATGTTACAATAGGACAATGGGAGGTAAGAGGCATGTTTTGAACCTGAAAACATTCAACCAGGACAAGGCACCCTTTAATTCCAAATGTCTCTGATGCATTAGAGATCTGGCATTCTTAAATGCACCCGACCATATTCCAGAAGAAAGAGAAGGCAGTGCTTGTATATGTTAAGTAACCTGCTTTGTGCAAGAGACTGCTAAATATCTCAACTGAACAACACTGAAGTAGTAGGTAATCATGTCTCCATTTTACAGATGACAAAACTGAGGCTCGCATAGGGAAAAGAATACTCTTTCTTTATCTTACATTGTCCCTATTGTGTACATAACAACTGCACATTTGAATTTTCATTGGTAATAATGTAGAGGAGGAGTGGTAAACCCTGGATGGTCATCGCAATAATCTAAGTGAGTGAAGTCGCTCAGTTGTGTCTGACTCTTTGAGACCCCATGGACTGTAGTCTATCAGGCTCCTCCATCCATGGGATTTTCCAGGCAAGAATACTGGAGTGGGTTGCTATTTCCTTCTCCAGGGATCTTCCTGACCCAGGGATCGAACCCGGGTCTCCTGCATTGTAGGCGGACGCTTTAACTTCTGAGCCACCAGGGAAGCCAATGATCTAAGAAACTTATTAAAATTATAAGTTCCCCAGGCTCCACCTTAAATCTGCTGCATTAGTCCTTCCATAGCTAGAGGACCAGTTATCTGTAATGTGACCACATTTCACAGGGGATCTGATGGGAAGTCAAGGTTGACACTCAAAAGGGTAGTTTCCCCCCCCCCCCCATTGGAGGATAATTGCTTTACAATGTTGTATTGGTTTCTGTCTTACAGCAGTGTGAATCAGCCATATATATAGTCCCTTCCTCTTGAGCCTCCTTCTCATCCCACCCCTCTAGGGTAGATGAAAGGAGTGAAATGTTCTTAAACTGCATGAAATAAATATTCAATATTCAGAACAAAGGTCTGGAGAGAAGATAGTCCTGTTCTTCTTTGTACAAATCATATCAGAGGTGCTTTATATTTGGAGTAGCTGCCTAGGTGCCACAGTGGTAAAGAATCTGCCTTCCAGTGCAAGAGGGTTCAGTCCCTAAGTTGGGAAGACCCCCTGGAGTAAGAAATGGCAACCACCCCAGTATTCTTGCCTGGAGGATCCCATGGACAGATTTTGGCAGGCTCCAGTCCATGGGGTCGCAAAGAGTCAGACACAACTGAACGATTATCACTTTCACTTAGGAAAAAATATGCCAGGGAGCAGGGACTGTGTCCAGTTGATTCAAGACAAAGCCGGACACAGTCCAAGAGCCTGGCCGTTGGGGAAGCCTGATGAAGATGATTCTCTCATGCACCTTACACCAACCGACCAACCAACATGCTAACAAGCAAACAGCTTACCCCGGCTGGATCTCTGTGTTCTTGGCAGCAGACAGTCCACACAGTTTCTAAAAGATTCCCTGCTGTTTCACCATCAGCTCCCTCTGTGTCCGGGTTGTACCTCTTCCTCTGCTGCCGAGTCGCTAGCTGCCTGCAACTCCCACCACCCTCCCACACACGCAGGCTGTTTTTTTTCAGCAGGGCAGCTATTTTCTGACATTGGGCACTAACCCATCATAATCAGATACAATTTCCCAACCACACAATTCCACTCCTCCTGCAGCCTCAGGTATAATTATGAAGGCTGGCCTAGCACCCTCTACCTACCCACACTGTACTTTGCAGGGAGGGATGGCCTCTCATCCTCTATTAAATCTTTTGAAAGAAAACCCGTAGGCACTACAAGATTCAGGCACCAAGTAGGAATGGGAGTTGGAGTGTCCTTCCTGTGACAGGGATGTGCAACTTTTAATTATCTACTCATCCAGAATTTACATTCTTTTCATATTGTTAAAAAAAAAGCTGAGAATGGTGATGGCACACTGGGAATGGAATTGGTTTAGAATATTGTCTGCACTTCAGTCACTGTCATTTTTCCCCTTATTGTTCCTTTGTAAAGTTTATGTTTCTCATTCCATGAGTAATAAATTCAGAAAATATAGGAATTCATAAAGATTTACAATTGATGACTCCATAGCTCTTATTAACATTTTTATTTTCTTTTATTTTTTTTCAGATTTTATTTTATTTTACTTTACAATATTGTATTGGTTGTGCCATACATCAACATGAATCCGCCACGGGTGTACACATGTTCCCAATCCTGAACCCCCCTCCCACCTCTCTCCCCATACCATCTCTCTGGGTCATCCCAGTGCACAAGCCCCAAGCATCCTGTATCCTGCATCGATTTCCATCCAATCTCTTATTCATTCACACATACACAAACAAAATATTTAAGGTTATATTACAGCAGCTTTATATTTTGATTTTTGGTTTATATTATAAGAATAACATTTATTCATGCCATTGAATACACTAAAAATGACTAATTGTTTTCTAATGTTTCATGTTATGGTCATGCCCTCATTTGTCTCGCCTCATTTCCTATTGTTGGATATTGAAGTTATTCCCTATCCTTTGCTGAATCCTTATAAATCAACTTATCACCCAAGATAATTGATCAAGTTCATCCTATGTGTAGATGACTATTAATGATAGCACAGTGTGAGGATGGTGCACAGACTTTGGGAACAGAAGAACAGATTGAATCCCAGTTCCAACACTAGCTTGGAGAGTTTTCTCATCTGTAAACTGAGGCTCATGCTAACTGCCAGGTTTATTTTCCCAGTTTTTCTCCCTCCTTTCTCTAGTGCACACCACCCATGTTAGTTATTCTTTATCTCTCATGCTCTTGTTTATACTGCTTCTCCAGCCTTGCAACTGCACACACATGCCCTTCTTTTTTAAACTTGATTAATGGTAAGGTCACATCTGAAGAATCCTGTACAACGTCTCCCAGCACTTGTTCTGCTTCTCCAGCTCTGATGTGGGTTCTCACCTTTCCTGGAACCCACTCTTCACATTTTCACCTCCCTTTTTGTCCAGGCCTTCCTCATGTTTGAGAAGTCACTTCCAGCTTAATTCCTCTGGAGGGTTTCCCAGCCCTAAACTCTGATGATTCCGTAGCCTGAAACCATATTACTCTAAGTGACAGAGAAGCTCTATCTCAAACTTTCTGAATTTGAATACTTGTGACTTTTTTCCTCATTACTTTTGCCAAAATTTCATTCATATTCATTCTTTCCCTTTTCCTCATTTATGCCTTTAGCTTTTTTTTTCCAGCTATACATGGTCAGATGATAGGAGTTCCCTTAAATGGCAGTCTATTCCAAATGTGTCTACAATATCTACTGAGGGAGTATGAGTGAATCTGTGAGGCTTGATCCATGATATTAAATGACCAACCAACCAACCAAATAGCCTTATAGTACATGCCCACAAAGGGTAGTTGGTAAAATAAACCCCAAGTTCAATTCTCACCTCAGTCTCTTATGAACTATATGGCCTTCAGTGAACCTCTAAGCCGTATAATACACATTTGTTTATATGGAAACCATATCTGCTAATTCATAGAATTGTGCTGATCAAATAAATGACATATGATTATTAAAAATATTCTCAACTTTCTGCTATTTTTACCTAAGAATCACATAAAAGGGTTCTATTGAATCTTGAATATACATCAGATGTTGTAGTTATTGATATTTGATATTCACACCAAAGTAACTAATCACTACAATTACTGTTAATAATTAAAGAGAGACTGGGAATCATGACATTTATCTCCAAATTCAGGCACTGGGCACAGTTTCTGGCACATGTTCTGTTCCCAGAAAACAATGTTGAGTTGAATATATGGTGGAATAAATTTTTAGAGTCTTTTACATTTCATTTTAAGCATCTAATCCATCCTACACACATGTTAGCATTTTTGTATGACAGTGAAAATATTGGAGATAAAAACGATTTGGTTATGGGCCTATGAAAGTGATGTGAAAAATCCAAGAGCCTAGATCAGATTTCAACTTTTGAAAGGAGGAAAAACTATGGACCAAAACATTCCATGAAATGCTAGCACATAGACTTTGAGAAGCACAGGGTGGGATTAGAAGCCAAACCTCAGGCTTTGTCTCACTACCTCATACAGGGTTTCTTCATACCTTATAGTATGCCTCACTTACTCTCATCATTGGAACTTTCTGGGTCATTTAAAATTCTATTTATGCATCAGGCTTCCCTGGTGGCTCAGATGGTAAAGCATCTGCCTACAATGCGGGAGACCCAGGTTCGATCCCTGCGTCAGGAGGATCCTCTGGAGAAGGAAATGGCAACCCACTCTAGTACTCTTGCCTGGAAAATCCCATGGACGGAGGAGCCTGGTAGGCTACAGTCTATGGGGTCGCAGAGTCGGACACAACTGAGCGACTTCATTTTCACTTTATGCATCTACCTGCATGCTCAGTCCTGCCCGACTTTTTGTGATCCCATGGACTGTAGCCCACCAGGCTCCTCTGTACATGGGATTTTCCAAGCAAGAATACTAGAGTGGGTTGCTGTTTCCTACTCAAGGGAATCTTTCCTCCTATTCCAGGGGCTCGTTCTGGCCCAGGAATTGAAACAGTCTCCTGCACGTCCTGCATTGGTAGATGGATTCTTTCCAACTGCACCACTTGGAAATAAATTTAAATTCATATTAAGCATTGATAACCTTTCCAAAGTAATTTCATTGTTGTTATTAATTTTTCTGTTCCCCTCTATCCTCCTATTGAACCCTACCCTACTGCAATTCCTAAAGNTATTGAACCCTACCCTATTGCAATTCCTAAAGCCTGGTCTTTAAAAAAAATAACTTTTTCATATAAACAAATCATAGTGAATTTTTATGTTATATGTCAGACTTCCTTTTGAATCTGTCTGAAGCCTCTGAGGAATAAATCCCAGGGCAGGAGATCCTGTATCATGCATCTAATTAACCTTTGATTATCTTCCTGATTGCCTCGCAGTTCAATACTTGCTTGATTTTTATTATCCATCTAATTAGTAGGGTTTAAGTGGCTTTTTATGTCAGATTTTATTATATCAGTTTGCTTACGCAATTTCAGGATACTGGGGAGTTCCAATATGTTTGTAATCCTTTAGTGCTATATATCTACTTGCTATTTGTTTGATTTTTCTTTCCATAAAAAGTGCTTTGACCAATTTTTCCCACTAGAGTGTATAAGTAGTCTATGAAATGCCATAATGATGGCAAAAACCTTTCTATTAATTGTGCATAAATTATCAACACGGCTAGTCAGGTCTAATCAATCATGTCTCTGTCTAATAAGCCTGCAGTGATAGACTTGATATTCTGAAACAAAGGGGATAGTGAAAAAACCCTCAAAATACTTCAATTTAGGGCAAACTAATGAATATGTACATACTTATGGATCAGGTTCAATAGCCGTGGGAATGTAATTTGTTACTGAAATCTATGGATTATAATTGTGTCTGTCAATGAATGGTTAGGATTTAACATAATCAGTTAGATGTGCAAATCTTATCCCCTATCACTGATCTTTTTATTATTAGTATTATTTTTACATGCCAGTTTTATTTCCAAATGAACAATAAACTTGCTTTCAATCATACAATTTGCATGTTCATATGTTAGTGTTCTTAGTCAATGAACTTTGTAATTACTGAAAATTAATATGAATGCACTTTAAGTTTGTCCTTATAAAACAGTGTGGTTTTCTCTAGCATCAACTGTGACTTTAGTTTCCCTTGTGGTCTCAGGTGGCTGAGCAGTGAAGAATCTGCCTGCCAATGCAGGAAACACAGATTCAATCCCTGGGTTTGGAAGACCTCCTGGAGAAGGAGATGACAACCTACTCCAGTTTTCTTGCCTGTGAAATCCCATGGACAGATGAGCCTTGCAGGCTACAGTGTATGGGGTTGAAAAAGAGTTGGACATGACTTAGTGACCAAACAACAACAATAACAATAGTTTCCCTTAGCTTCCCCAAGATCTTATGTTCTTTGTCTCTTTCCCCTTGAATTTAAAATAGAGTGAGCAGTTTGACTTATTCTAGCACTTTCTCTCATATATATATATATATATATATATATATCCTTCTGAGATATAAAAGATCTACTGATTAGCACAGAGCTCAGTTTATCAGTAATAGTCAAAATGTTCAGTGGGAACTGCCTTATATGTGGAAACAACCATATGGTACAGAATGAGAGCCATGGAGGCATGCTGTCTGATGCACAGCAAAGGAATCAGAAGTACTGGGTTTCATTCTCTGTTCTATCTTTGATTTACTGTTTAGCCTTGGGCTTATCATTCTTCTAAAACCTCTCAATGTCTTATTCTTTCCATTGAGGTACAAAGATAACTGTACTTGTAAGCTGAGGAAAAGGAAAGCATGCTATTCATTTCTTTGGATGGAAATTATTTACAAAATTCAAAGGATTACTCTGAAATGTAATCCACCCCACATTTATCGGGCATCTTCCATCTTCTAAAAGGCTTCCCTGATAGCTCAGTTGATAAAGAATCCACCTGCAATTCAGGAGACCCTGGTTCAGTTCCTGGGTAGGGAAGATCTGCTGGAGAAGGGATAGGCTACCCACTCCAATATTCTTGGGCTTCCCTTGTGGCTTAGCTGGTAAAGAATTCGCCTGCAATATGGGAGACCTGGGTATGATCCCTGGGTTGGGAAGATCCCCTGGAGAAGGGAAAGGCTACCCACTCCAATATTCTGGCCTGGAGAATTTCATGGACTGTATTAGTCCATGGGGTCACAAAGAGTCAGACATGACTGAGAGACTTTCGCTTTAAGTTGGACGTTCCATTGCTGCTCATTTGGTGACAGGAGGTGAAAGAGAGATCTGGATTCAAATTTGTTTGAAAGATTGTCTGGAATCTCATCTTAAATCCAAATGAGCTACACTAGAAGGCTAACTGTTTATCTACAAATGGGATTTCCCTGGTGAATCAGTGGTAAAGAATCCAGCTGCCACTGCAGGAAGCGTGGGTTCACTCCTCAGATTGGGAAGATCCCCTAGAGAAGGAAACGGCAACCCACTCTAGTATTCTTGCCCGGGAAATCACATGGGCAGAGGAACCTGGTAGGCTGCTGTCCATGGGTTCACAAAAGAGTCAGACATGACTTTGTGGCTGAAAAAAGACATGACTTTGTGACAGAAAAGTAACAGCGATGTCTACTAATACATTGAAGAAAGACTGAATAAATAATACTGTTTATTTTAATAGATAGGATTATTGTTTGCAACTTATTACATTCTATTGTGGAAGAATTGCACACTAATTGCCTCTTCCACGAGACTTTGTAGTGTCTCCCATTGAAGTCAGCAGAGTGCGCATGCCTTCTCCATCGGCTGGTTTTGGTGAGGTGACTTGCTTTGCCCAATGGAATATGGACAGAAGAGTCATTGTGCCAGTTCCAGACTGAGGCTTGAAGGGTCATGGGAAAGTTACTGCCAGGTTGTTTGGATTTTTTACTCTTTGCTAGAAAAAGACCCTGTTCCCAAGTAGCTGTTTCTCTTTAGTCTATGCCAACAACAAAGCAACGTGGACCAGACTTAACTCCACCAAAGCCTGGATTTCAGTCCCACCAGCTGATTCCAGTCTAGACCAGCCTAACTTCACATACACCTATGCACAGAAAATAAATGTTGATGTAAGCCTTGGAAACTTGGGGTTCATTTGTTACAAAGCATTATGATTAAGCACAGAACTGGCTAATAAAACACATTTTTGTAAGCTTGAATTAAATTACTGATTGAGGAAGTAGTCATCAATGAATGATAAGGCTATTAAATGAAAGACAGATGGGAAACAGTGTTTGCATGGTATCAGATTATGAGTCCACAGATTTCTTGCTGAGGACAACAGAACAAACAACTTCAGTGAAGAGATTAAGTTTCTACTACTTTAAGGCAATTTGTCACAAATTATGGGATAACTAGACACCATAATGCATCATATCAGGTGACAAATAAACTCCTCAGCATGGCCTATGTGTTTTTGCCAAAGTGATTAACTTGAATCTAGTAAATCACTATAAGCAACTTTCCTTTATCAGGAAATATACAGTATAGAGGTAGAAGTTGAACAACAGCATAGGAAAAATTCAGCACATTACTTTCTACAGGATAAATGACTAGTCTGTCCAACAAACCAATGTTTCAAAAAGAAAAAGTGGCAAAGCAGCAGAAAAAACCAAATGCAGTATGTGGTTCTAGTGTGTACCCTGATTTGAAAAACTGAGTTATGAAAAATACACAAAGACAATTGAGAAAATTTAAATATAGCATGGCTACTACAGCTTACTCAGAAGTTAGTATTAATATTTTTTAGTTTAATAATAGTATTGTAGTTAGAAAAAGTCTCAACTTTCCAAGATATATACTGAATTATTTAAGGGTTTATAGCTTATATGTGATTAATTGATTTGAAATTACTTCAAAATAGATGTTAAAATTTACATTTACAAAATTTAAATGCCTATTACATTTGAGGGAAAAAGACAAAGATGTCTATTCTTTACCCAAAGATGATCTATTCCTTTAAAATTTCCATATATATGAGATTTTTTTAATGGTTAGTGCTATTTTGTGTGCAACTTTTTTTCTATTGAAGGATAATTGCTTTACAGAATTTTGTTGTTTTCTGTCAAACCTCAACATGAATCAGCCAGAGGTATACATATATCCCTTCCCTTTTGAACCTCCCTCACATCTAAAATGACAATGCACTTAAGATCCAGTGTAAAAGCATTTAGGATATCATTTTCTATGCAATCCGGTTCTAAATTTAGTGTTTTCAATGTTCTCTAATTTACTTTATCTGCTTACTGCCTATATCCAAAATAGGTCAGTAAGCTACATGAAGATCAGTACCACATTTCACACTTGTTTTCACTTAGTCAAAGCACTTTGTGGCTATTTGCATAAATACATGTTTAGCCATTTCATTAAAGATGATATAAAGAACTTTCTTTTCATTATTGCCTATTACATTACTGACTGTGTATTGCCCTCCTTTGTCCTTATCAGTGGAAGCATAGTCTATGGTTGTATAGCTTCCTGCCCTAGGATTTAGTTGATTAAATCAGTGTAAACAGTGAACTGCTAATGAAGCCAGTTAACCAGATTGTTAGAGCTAGTTAGAAAACTGCATCTCTTTGATGTTGCTCTAAGTGTCAGGTGATACAGAGAGCATGGGAACAGATGATGTATTTAAAGACCAAATAGGGCTGCTCAGTTTCTTTCCCAAGGTCTCTATTATGGGTCATGTATGTTTTGAAAGGAGAAATATGACATGAATGTTTCTGTAATAAAAGTCTCCATCACATTAATATCAATTGATTAGTAGTTCCACTTTTAAAAATCCTCTAAATTATCCTATACTTGCCATATAATTGGCAAGATACTGGAATTGATTGACAGGTATTGTATATACTTCAAGCATCATTTTTTAAAGGAAATACATTGTAATTTAAATACAATGATACTATAAATATTCAACCATCAATGTCAAGTACGTAGGTTTCTCTCAGTACTTATAGCAACACAGAGCTCAAAAAAGGGAGATTTTTCTTGAAAAAGATGAAAAGTGGTGGTTATATTCTCTTTCAAAATATTAGTAATTAAAATGATGGTGCAATCCTTCATTTTGAGCCAGCCATGTCCCAGGGAACACATGAGACTTTCTAGGCATATTATTTATAATTTTCTCATTAAAATCCTTCCAGATCAATAAACCATTTCCCTTTTGTTTTCTATAGATGAGAAAACTAAAGTTGAATAGAAAACGATTTCTGAAAGGTCATCAGATATATAATATAAAGCTTAGTCAGACAGAACCTGACCTCAGGTTTCCTTGAATCTAAACAAGTGTGTTTCCCCCACTGCCCCAGATAGTCTTTTTTAAAAGGATTAAAATAAAATAATGGAAAAGGAGGACTTTGACTTTTGGTATGTTTGCAATATTATTATTTTAGCTAACAATAGTTCTGATGAGGATTAAAGCATAACAAAAAAAAGTTATATAGACTGAAGCTTCACATGACACATTAAATTTTGTACTGTTTTTGTTGCATTAGGTATATTTAGCTCCAGAGAAATATTATTAGTATAAAATAAAGTGGATTATTGAATAAATTCCCTGATAATTCAAGCCAAAAGTAGTACTCTGTATACATGAGATAAAGAGAGTGGGATTATTTTTTCAACTGTCTGCATAAAAGTCACAGTCTCTCCATCATTTTTAAAGTATAAATTCAAGCTTGGAAGCTCAGACTTGGGCAATATCAGGAATCACTGATACTGATTAGAAAGAATATAACAAGGAAGCAATGTATCTGAAAAATGGAGGGAAAAGAGTGTTGTGGAATGTTGGCAGGCATTTCTTGGTTATCAATATAATTGGCTGAATGATTTAAATGTTGTAGATAGGAATGAGATAAGAATCTTATGGGAACTGTGAACAGTATGGATTGTGATAAATAACGTGAAAGATTTCAGAATATATGTTTATCCACATGTGGATAATGAGAGCAAATTTGAAGAAAACTAGAAGAAATTAAAATATCTTGTTGCAGTTTAGAAACAGTTGAAAACATGCAAGTATAGTTAACAGTAAGCATGGTAATGTTTAACACAAGCTCAAATGTATTTTAAAGAATCAGGAAACAATGTGATTTTCAAATAGCTAAATAAAAATGCAAACACAACATCAGGTCTACAGCTGCCAGTTAAGACAATGCTCCAGCATGCTTGTCAATATATGATTCTTTTAAACCCCATGCAAGTACACTTTCTTCAGTTTCTACATGCAGTCCTTCTGCATGGAGCTCAGACTAAAGAATCTTAGGGTGGGGGATCATGCAGACAGCCATGTGGGGACCCAGCCCCATCTACCAGCAGACCAAGACCAGCCCCATGCCCCACTGGGTCACACTGCCAATCACGTGGGGAGTCTAGTCCACCCTCCGGGATGTCTGCAACCACTGAATCAGGCACAGCCTTGCAACCAAATGGTACAGGGGCCAGTGACGCTTACCAGTCCTCAGTAGTTGGCACAATCGCAACACAAGGGCATATACCGCCCACACTGGGGAACCCTAAATCACATGGCTCTTGTCATAAGAGAGGTGTATGCTGCTGGACACTACACGGTGTTTCCTACATAAGGGTTCTTCACCAAGATCAGGAGACATAACTCACCTACCTAACACATAGAAATAAAACAGAGAATCAGGCCAGATGAGGTGACAGAAGAATATATTCTAGGTGAAAGAACAAGACGATCTCTGAAAAAGAAGTGAAGTGGAGATAAGCATTCTATCTGATAAAGAGTTCAAAGTAATGAACATCATAAGGATGTTAAATGAACTTGGGAAAAGAACTGGATAAACACAGTGACAATTTCAACAAAGTTTGAAAATAAAAAAGTAAAAACCAAATAGAGTTAGTGAATACAATAACCGAAATTTAAAAAATAAGAAATTTACAGTAGATTAGATGATACAGAGATGAGTGAACTGGAAGACAGAATAATGGAAATCACTCAAACTAAATAGAAAAAAAGATTAAAAAAAAAAACAAAAAAACACCAAACCAGGATAGTTTAAAAGCCCTCTGGGATAACATCAGATACTAACATTCACTTTACAAAGGTACAAAGAGAAGAGAGAGTGAAAAGGGCCAATAAATTATTTGAAGGAACAATAACTGGAAACTTTTGATACCTGAGAAAGGAAACAGACATCCAGGCTCAGGAATCACAGAGTTCTAAATGAGACTGGCTCAAAGAGGTCCACACTAAGACACATTACAATTGAAATGGCAAAAATTATTGATAAAAAGAGAATCTTAAAGGCAGCAGAGGAAAAGCAACTAGTCACATGCAAGGAGATTCCCATAAGGCTATCAGCTGACTTTTGAGCAGAAACATTTTAGACAAGTAGGCAGTGGTGTGATATATTTAAAATGATGAAAGGTAAAAAGAAATCTTATAGCAAGAATACTCTACCCAGCAGGATTATCATTCAGACTTGAAAAAGAGGTAAGTAGTTTTAAAGACTAGCAAAAGCTAACACAGTTCGGTATCACTAAACTGGCTTTATAAGAAAAGTTAAAGGAACATCTCGAAGTAGAAAAGACCCAACTATAAATATATATGAAGCTAATATAGGCACACCTAATACATAAAACAAATATTTAAAAACATAAAGGGAGAAATTTAAAAACATAAAGACAGAAATATAAAAATAGTAGGATACTTTAACACCTCATTTACATTAATGGACTGGTCAACCAGACAGAAAATCAGTAAGGGAACACTGGCTGTAAATAACACATTAGATAAATTGGAATTTTATATACATATATACGTGTGTGTGTGTGCGTGTGTTCTGTGTTTGGTCACTCAGTCATGTCTGACTCTCTGTGGCCCATACTGCAGCCTGACAGGCTCCTCTGTCCATGGAATTTTCCAGGCAAGAATACTAGAGTGTGTTGTCGTTTCCTACTCCACGGGATCTTCCTGACCCAGGGATCAAATCTATGTCTCTTGCATTTCCTGCACTGGCAGGCAGACTTTTTACCACTAGCACCACCCGGGAAGCTGTGTATATATGTATATATAGCTGTATGCGTCTATATATACACACATATAAATGTAAAACATTGTATATGTATATAACATTTCATCCAAAATAACAGAATTCACGTTCCTTTCAAGTGCACATGGAACATTCTCCAGAATACATCACATGCTTTACCAAATAACAAATCCTAGTAAATTTAAGAAGACTGAAATCATATCAAGCATTTATTTTTCTATCCACAGCAGTTTGAAACTAGAAATCAATACAAGACAAAAACTTCAAAAAACACAAACACAGGGAGTCTAAATACCATGCTACTGTACATAACCAATGGGTCATATAAAAAAAAACAAAAATAGAGAATACCTTGAGACAAATGAAAACAGAAGCACAACTATCTGAAAATCTATGAGACATGACAGAATTTGTTTTACAAAGTAAGTTTATAACCATGCAAGTATATCTCAGAAAATAAGAAAAATCTCAAACAGTTAACCTGACAAGGAAGCAGAAAAAAGAACAAATAAAACCCCAAATTAGTAGAAGGGAAAAGAAATATAGATCAGAGTGAAAATAAATAAAGACTAAAATTGCAATTAAAAATATCAAGAAACTAAGAGCTGGTTCTTTGAAATATAAATAAAACTAACGAA
>SJYQ01002134.1:1229997-1242950 GCA_006410935.1 Redunca redunca
AAAAAAAAAAAAAAAAAAAAAAAAAAAAAAAAAAAAAAAACCAACAAAGAAAAGAGAGACATAGAGAGGGCCCAAATAAATAAAACCGAAATGAAAGAGAAGTTATAACTGACACCATAGAAATACAAATGGTCATAGGGCTGTTTACCAATTATTTTAAAATGTCCTATTTTCTAAGTTCAAGTTGAGACTCCTTCTATAATATTTTATATATAATTGTATATTTTATATATATATACACACACACATCCAATGTTATACAGTAAATTCTTGTTGTTTTTCTGTTTTACATATAGTAGTATGTATCTATTAATCCAAAACTCCTAGATTTATTTCCCTCCCCTTTCTCCTTTTATAACCAAAAGTTTGTTTTCTATGACTGTGAGTCTGTTTCTGTTTCTGCAATATCATTTTAAGTTTAGATGTCAATGCACTTATTTTTCTTTTAGACTGTGACATTTCTGTGGCAGAAATTATGTTTTGATAATTTTTCTTCCTTAGTTCTCAGCTGATACTTAAGAAAGTATGTTATATAAATGGACAAGTCATCAACAGCTATTTATATGGAAAATCTTGAAAGTAAAGATAGAAGATATAACCTCTGCCTTCAAAGATTTTTCAGTGCAGTGGAAGAACAGCAGCATTTATTCCCAGAAAGGCAAAATAATCGGTTGTGTGCCAAAGAGCAGGACTTTTCTCCTATATTTATGGGAGTCAGGAAGGAAGGAGGCCCTCATCTTGAAGGACAATTTGTGAATCAGCTAGAGTAAGAAATAAGGAAGAAACTCAAGGCAAGGAAAATAAAGGAACACAATGGACTTTAGTATGTCATTTTCAGGGAATAACAGTGAGTGACTAGTTTGTCTAAAATGAAACCTCTGAATTAGCACGTAGGAAGATTAGAGTTGAGGTTGCTCTTAGGATGATGCTATAGGCTGTTAATTATGGTCTTATTTAAAATCTTCATTCTCCTCTTCAGAACATTAATTTAACTGATCATCATGAGGTCACGTTATGAGTTTAAACAGTGGAATCTAGTATTTAATTATAGGTAAAAATAAATATTATAGAGTATTTAAAAAAAATATGCCAGCCACCACCAAAATCACCTGAAAAATCCCTTTCTAAATAATAGAACAAAACCCATTTTTTTCTACAGTATCACTTTAGTTCTATGTCTGTGTTTTAATGAGCATATTGAGGAGGTTTCAAAGGAAAGCACTAGGCCAATTAATAAGCAACTTGAAAATTTTAGATTTTGTCCCTGCCCCTCTCATCTACGGCAAAAACCTCTTGTATCTATTCTTACAATCAACTCTTCATCACAGCTAAACAATGACTTGGTACCTTGGTGGCTTCTATATGACCTCTTCATTCTTCTGATATTCTGATAAAATATATCAGTTTATATTTTAGAAGCTTTGGACTTGACAATAACTACACGATGGTCCCCAAATTTAGTGGAATTGGTAAAATGAAAATATAATATCTCTACCAAGAGAGTATCAGTGACTGAATTTTATTTTCAATTTTAAGTCATTATTAAGGTCTCACAAAAAGTCAAGCCAAAATGTGGAAACAGAGAAGAAACCCTGTGGGGTTCTAAGAAAAGAGAGATGAACCTGGTTGCAACTGTCATCTGATGTGTTCTCCAATGAGAGTGAAGCCAATGGAAGTAAGAATCTGCACAGGATGCATCCAGCTAGACATCAGGCAAATGCTTATAGTGTGTAGTGTTCCCAAAGGTAAGGCAACAGTTGTAATAATTAGGCATTAACTTCTCTAAATCAGACCTAAACCCCCTTTATGTTTTCTTACATTTCCAAATAACATAGTAGTAAATCTTACCTTTGCTGTTCTTTATTGTTTTCTCAACTATGTGGGAAGAAGCCTTTTACCTGCACCATCTTAGTCAAGTCTCATATTTCCATACAGGTCCTTCTGTAGTAATTTGCCTGAGTTCACACAGATTCTAAATGCTAGATATGCGGCTCAGATCTAGATCTGTTTCCAAAATCTTACCTCCTAGTGTTTATTTTACCTACTAGTAAGTCATTAACTTAAGTATTTACAATTCTAATATTTTTCCTGATGCAAGTAATCCTACTGCATATGACAAAATCCACTGGGATTAGAAGGGGTTTTCAAAAGGCATTTGAACCATCCTTATAGCTTCAGCAGAATGACACTGAACATCTCTCCCTGTACCTCTTAAATTTTCCTCTGCTCTTTAAGTAAATAAGTAAATGCATAAAGGCTCTTTCAGTTTATAGGCACTGCTTTCCTCAGTTTATCATTTCAATATTTATTACCTCTTCTGCTTGTGCGTGCTTCCATAGGTATCACCCAATGTACTCAAAATGTGATTTGACCCCATAGTCAGTCCAAAGATGCAGGACATCTCTTACTCTGTGCTAAGTGAGTAACTAGTCCCAAGCTGACTGCTGGGGCAGGGTACCAAGAAATGATCTAAGCCCATAAAGAGCTTGAAAATTAGTTGATAAGACAAGGCATTTGCATATCTAACATACAGAGGTGGTATTGCTTGTACGCAATTAAGTGCTAAATTGTATAATGGATTCTAATTTAACCAAGATTTCAGAGGGTACAGATGAAAAGACAGGAATAGTGGAAGATGCTTTCCAAGATGAACGTATTCTTTGTCTTGAAGAAAGCTAGCTTTTGTTGAGTGTCTACTATTTGGCAAGCAACATGGTATATGGCAAGTAATTTACTTATTCTTGCTCATTTGAGCTTCATAAAATAGGCATTATTTTCACATTTTACAGAGAAGGAAACTGAAGTTCAAAAGAACTTGACAGGCTAAAACCATACTAAGGTTTTGAATTGGACATTGTTCCCGAGTAATCTGAATCAATACTGCTTTTCTTACTGCTGTATAGTTGTCTGAATGTTACCCCAAATATATTACCTTTTTGGTGATAGTTCTTCTATATTTCTTTGGGAGAGACAACCTCATACTCTCAATGTGTGTCCTTCTGGTAGTGCTGGCCTCTTTTCATCAATAATAGGGTTGAGCATATGACCCAAGTTTGGACAATCAAAAAAATCAGTTTCCCAGACTCACAGACTTAGAGAATGAAGTTATGGTTTCTAGGGGGGAACACTAGGGGAAAGAGATAGTTAGGGAGTTTGGGATGGATATGTACACACAGCTCTATTTAAAGTGGATAACCAGCAAGGACCTACTGAATAGCACATGGAATATGGCTCAATGTTATATGGCAGCCTGCATGGGCAGAGAATTTGGGGGAGAATTGGAACATGTATATGTATGGTTGAATCTCTTCACTGTTCACCTGAAACTATCACAACATTGTTTCTTAATTGGCTATACCCCAATACTGGAGAAGGACATGGCAACCCAGTTTAGTATTCTTGCCCAGGAAATCTCATGGACAGAGGAGCCTGGTGGGGTACATTTAGTCCATGGGGTTGCAAAGCATCGGACATGACTTAACGACTAAGCAACACTCCAATACAAAATGAAAAGGTTAAAAAAAAAAGAAGAAGAAAAAAAAAATCAGTTTCCCCAGCCACATTACCTGGTTCTGGTGCTATTAAGTAAGTGAAGTCACTCAGTCATGTCTGACTCTTCGTGACCTCGCGGACTGTAGCCCACCAGGCTCCTCCATCCATAGAATTTTCTAGACAAGAGTACTGGAGTGGGTTGCCATTTCGTTCTCCAGGGGATCTTCCCGACCAGGGGATCAAACCCGGGTCTTCCACATTGCGGGTAGACACTTTACCGTCTGAGCCACCAGGGAATCCCTTCTGGTGATATTAGGTACATGTATTGGGATACAAAGGGATACTTTCTCTTAGGGACTGAAGCTCTGAAGATAGGTCATGGTTTTCAGTTGCCATCTTGCTACTAAAAGTGAGAGGGTATTTTAGAATTACACCATTAGAAAGAAAGCAACAAAAAAGATTTGGGCATCAGAATTTGCTTGCCTGGGCAAGTGTGGATTAGTTTTTTGTTTTTGTTTCAACCATTTAAGTTTGAAGTTTTGTTATATAAAACCAAATGAACCCAGACATAAATGGAAGGTATTACAACAGTGGTTGACAATTTTGAGGTGGCAGGATGAAACAAGTTTAGAATGGGGAAAATAACATGTTTTAAATAAAGGCCTTCAGAATCAGCATAAGGCTGAAATGAGTTGAAGGTGTTACATAGGAGACATACAACAAGACCCTTTTCATGAGCTTCTGCCTCTCACAGAAAATAGTTTGACTGACTTAGGCTGATAGCGTACTGACATTTAAGACAACACAGTAAAAATGTACTGAATGTTAAGATGCACTCTAGAAATAATAGCATCTGTGATAAAAAAAAAAGGAAGATAAAACTGTAGTCACACTATCACAAATAGAAAATCTCTTGAGAAATAAACTTAAAGAGATGTACAATGTTTTATGTATATTAAAACATTTTCCAAATGATACCATTGCCAGGAGCACCATTGTTCATTTTAAAAGACAAATGTGTTCTAAAAATAAAACAGATGATTTAGAAAACACTTTGTTCAACTGTATTCTAAGGTTGACCGAGATACACTACCAGTCCTTGCAATTTGAGGTGTTTTATAAAACTGACTTTCAATTGAGATTTTGAGACACCAGGGCTGGTCAAAATCTTTCATGGACTTATTTCACCAAAAGTTAGTGGTATTTAAAAAAAAAAAAAGAAATCTTTTGTAAAATGCCTCACTACAGCAAAAATAGCCAAGCAAATAGTTTGAATAAAGAACTCCATTTCACAGATAATTACTTTTGTTTTCTTCTGAGAAAAGTCAAACACAGTTTCAATCTATTCCAACACATGATCAAATTAGAAGAGTTTATTCCATCCAATTTTTTTTCTGCTTTATCTAAAAATTACTGTTGAAAAATGGCTTTGCTTCAAAAAAATTATTGAAATCTCCAAACCAATCCAAGTCAACAAATATTTACCAAACAATTTCCATGTGCATTGCACTATTTGGTATTTTAAATACAAAGAAAAACAAAACAAAACTGATTCAATCCATCATGGAAAAGCCTTAGTTTCCTCATCTGCCAAATGGGGATGGTAGTAGTATTTACTTCACTGGATTGTTGGGATAAGTAAATTAATTTAGTATAGTAAATTAATATAGTATAGTCACTTGGAACAGTGACTGATAAATATTTTGTAAGTAATAGCAGTTATATTCTGTGAATGTATATTCTATGACTATGTCTACTTGTTCTCCTCTTTCACTTTCATCAAGAGGCTTTTTAGTTCCTCTTCACTTTCTGCCATAAGGGTGGTGTCATCTGCATATCTGAGGTTATTGATATTTCTCCCTGCAATCTTGATTCCAGCCTGTGCTTCTTCCAGCCCAGCGTTTCTCATGATGTACTCTGCATAGAAGTTAAATAAGCAGGGTGACAATATACAGCCTTGACATACTCCTTTTCCTATTTGGAACCAGTCTGCTGTTCCATGTCCAGTTCTAACTGTTGCTTCCTGACCTGCATACAGATTTCTCAAGAGGCAGGTCAGGTGGTCTGGTATTCCCATGTCTTTCAGACTTTTCCACAGTTTATTGTGATCCACACAGTCAAAGGCTTTGACGTGGTCAATAAAGCAGAAATAGATGTTTTTCTGGAACTCTCTTGCTTTTTCCATGATCCAGTGGATGTTGGCAATTTGATCTCTGGTTCCTCTGCCTTTTCTAAAACCAGCTTGAACATCTGGAAGTTCACAGTTCACGTATTGCTGAAGCCTGGCTTGGAGAATTTTGNTTTACTAGCGTGTGAGATGAGTGCAGTTGTGCGTTAGTTTGAGCATTCTTTGGCATTGCCTTTCTTTGGAATTGGAATGAAACTGACCTTTTCCAGTCCTGTGGCCACTGCTAAGTTTTCCAAATTTGCTGGCATTTTGAGTGCAGCACTTTCACAGCATCATCTTTCGGGATTTGAAACAGCTCAACTGGAATTCCATCACCTCCACTGGCTTTGTTCGTAGTGATGCTTTCCAAGGCCCACTTGACTTCACATTCCAGGATGTTTGACTCTAGATTAGTGATCACACCGTCATGATTATCTGGGTCGTGAAGATTTTTTTGTACAGTTAGAGTAGTAGAAAATAGTATAATAACTTCTATCATTTATCTTCATTGTTAACTCATGCTCATTTTATTTCATCCAAACTCCCACTAACTTCCCTTGCTCCCTGGATTAGTTTGAAGCAAACTTCAAAGAAATGGAATATCATTTGTAAATAATTAAACGTTCATCTCTAAGAGTTAAGAACTCCTTGTGGCAGGGGTCGGTGGGGGAGGAGGGAAACATATCTCAATACCTTCATTATCTGTAAAAGATAATTGGTAGTAATCCTGTAATATTTTCAAGTGTCCAATTTATGCTCACAATTATGTTCAGCTTGTTTTTATCAGGATTCAAATAAAGCATATGTTGTATTTTAACATTTTTTCTCACATGATTTTGATCTGATCATCTCTTTCTATTTCTACGCAGTTGTTATTTTGTTGTTGTATTGTTGAAGATACCTGGTTGTATGTGTGCTATAGTTTTCCACTTTATAGATTTTGCTTATTGCATCTTTGAGGTGTCTCTAACAGGATCTTCTGACTCCAGTATTTTCTGTCAATTGTTGTTTAGATCTAGCTGTTGTTTAGCTGCTAAGTCATGTCCGACTTGATGCAACCCCATAGACCGCAGCACACCAGGTTTCCCTGTCTTTCACTGTCTCCTGGAGTTTGCTTAAATTCATGTCCATTGAGTCAGTGATGCCATCCAGCCATCTCATCCGCTGCCATCCCCTTCTCCTCCTGCCTTCGATCTTTCCCAGCATCAGGGTCTTTTCCAATGAGTCAGCTCTTTGCATCAGGTGGTCAAAGTATTGGAGCTCTTCAGCTTCAGCATCAGTTCTTCCCATGAATAATCACATTAGATTTCCTTTAGGATTGACTGGTTTGATTGCCTTAGATCTAGNTGACTGGTTTGATTGATTGCCTTAGATCTAGATGCTGCACGAGATTTAGACATGCCTTTCAGATAGATTGCTTCATAAACAGTATATTATTGTGAAGTATGTTATGTTGTTTTGCCTCCCATTTTGTGATATCAGCTTTTGATAACTATTATTTGCAACTTCCCTTGAGACCTAGACAATAAAGAATCTGCCTGCAGTACAGGAGACCTGGGTTCAATCCCTGGAGCAGAAATTGGCTACTCACTCCAGTACTCTTGCATGGAGAATCCCATGGACAGAGGAGGCTGTCAGGCTGCAGTCCATGGGGGTGTCACAAAGAGTTGCACATGGCTGAACAACTACTATTTTCATTTTTTCACTTTCATTTACCACTTGTAAAGTGGTAGTAGTTTATTTCTATTATGTCTTCTTTATTTAAGCTGAGATGATTTTATTAAAAGAAACCTCTCCTTATCAACTATTTGGATACCCTGAGGATAATAGGATAAATAAATGCTGGATACTTTTTATTTATCATATTTCAAAGTCATGAGTTGATACCTTAATAGTCTTCAAAGATAATGGCTGGATTTTTAAAAATATCATTATAAACTAATAGGTTGAGAAACATTTGATGTGTTTCATATCACTGCACTTGCTAAGAGCGCTGAGGCTCAGGTTTTCCCAACTTTGGACGGTTAAAGTAAATTCAGGTTGGCATCTGCAACACTTCTTAGGGCTTTCTTTCTGCTACTATATGCTGCTCCAGGCTCATCCTATGTCTTTCCTGCTTCAGACCTGGAACTTGCCAGTTCTCCAAGTAGCCCTTGTTTCTTTAGTAGAATTTCTCTAGTGACTAAGATTTAGGAATTAAGAATGCTTAAGGCTTTTAGAGTTGGCCATTGTTTCTAGATCACTCAACTGACAGAACAAAAGAGATTTTTAAAAATACATATGAGTTTATACTGGTGACTCCAAGTTCAGAGCTATAGAATCTTGATTTATGGTCACCAATCCTTCATGTTCTTACCCCCATGTCAAAAATTCTGGTTCTCACCATGATTGTAGTTACTCATTTGCTTCAACACATACTACACATAAAATGCACACTAGGAAACTACCACCAGGAATATGATTACCCAAAGACAGTTTACAATTGTTTGTTGTCAAAGTTCATTTTGTCCTGAGGACATATCTCATTACAGACGTCCAGGGAAAAAACTGTTTTATGGTCATGTGGAGTAGTTCTTTCTGTAGTCATGCCATCAGTTGGATAAGCATGTGATATCAGCTTTTATTTTTATTTTATCAGTTTCCTTTTATTTTAAAAATGTGTAGATTTATTTTTAAATTTAAATTATATTTTATAATTAGGTAGACTATGAACATGGTTTCAAAAATCAAATCTACAAGCAAACTGTATTAAAAAAAAAAAAAAAACGGGCTACTGAGACTAAGATATGTTGTTTGAGCGGCCTCTTTGCCAGAGGAATTGGGGGGGTGGTGTTGCTAGATGCATACTTCTTTGAAATTTCTATTAATAGTTTTAGAAAAGACATAGGGGTCATCCATCTAGAACCATGTCTCATCTGGGAATCAAAGGAGTTGGCTGGCAAAGACTAGAAACAGGAAAACATGTATAAAAGAGCTGAGATTTCTGTTGCTTAAAAAAAAAGACACTAAGATTCAAGTAATATTTTGAAAGGTTTTGAAATAAATAAAAAATGTCAGTCACAATCTCCTTCTACCTTTGTGGATATTTTATGTATCTGTTTTATAGACTTGACATTGAGAGATTGCCTATTACTTGCCATTTGGCCCTTTTATTTGACCTTCTATCATAAATATTTTCCAGGTTGTAGCATATTCTCTGTTTTATCATTGCAATGGCTTCACACTATTCCATCAAGTGGATGGACCTTAATTTAATTAGCTGCTACACCAGTGTAGAACACTTAGGCAGGCTCCAATTGTTTTGCTGTTCTAATAATCTTGCAGTTAACACCTAATGCTTTGGAAAAATAACCTAAGCTTTGTCTTCAGCTGTCAGTAGTAACAAGTAATATTTTTGATCATCTGGGTGCTTAATATTTTAGCAGGTCTTGTTCACCAATTAGATGAAATATTCACCAATTAGAATGTAAAGGAGAACAAATCACTAACTACTTATTTTTAACTAGCTGCCAAGAGAGCAGATAGAATTCAGTAGTATCTGAAACAATGACTTGAAGTTGCCCTCTGTGACCATGTCAGTCTGTACTCAAGATAGGTTTTCTGTGTGTTTCCCTGCTCTGTAAAAAATGTGATTCTGTAACTCTATCCTCTGGCAGATCATATTTTGTGCTACTTCTCATGCCAGAGAAGTACAATTTAACTAATATTGCTGAATATCTAGGCTTCCATTACAGTCAACATAACCTGCCAAACATGCTTCTATAATATCAGCCACACTGAACCCCAAGGGACCTCTGTGGTCTTATGTAATAACTTTATAACAAACAAGAAAGTGAATAAAGGAGAATAAGCTAGGGGTGTTTGGGAGATGGAAGTAAGGGTACAGGCAGAAGAAAGCACGGGATAATATAGCTGACTGGGTAGAAGCCAGATACCCTCAAAGAACACTGGGTAGAAGGTTTGCAGTGTTGTAGGATCCTTGAGTGATCAATCCCTTGGATCCCCCTAAGTGGTATCCAGTATGTGATTTAAGTCAGATTCCAGCATTTGTGCAAACTCAGGACTGTTAGGGATCAGAACTAAGAATATCTTGGAAATGGCATTGGTGAAACACACACAGAGCTGTGATGATGAATGCCTATCAGAAGACGGGGCATGATGTGTTCAGAGAGTTAGTTCTGGGTAGTTTAAGGGTTATCTGGAATTTGGTGCTTTTCACACCCCTGGAAATGTTGCCATGGTTGATTGGAGCTTGGATTTTGCTGGTCACTAGTCAAAGGAATTTTGAAGACATGTATAATAACATATATGAAACAAATCGCTATACCTGTGGTGGATTCATGTTGATGTATGGCAAAACCAATACAATATTGTAAACTAAATAACCTCCAATTAAAATAAATAAGTTTATATTTAAAAAAAATGAGTTAAGGCAGAATATAGAGGACTTCTTTAATGGCTCAGATGGTAAAGTGTCTGCCCACAATGTGGGAGACCTGGGTTCGATCTCTGGGTCAGGAAGATCTCCTGGAGAAGGAAATGGCAAGCCACTCCAGTACCCTTGCCTAGAAAATCCCATGAACAGAGGAGTCTGGTAGGCTGCAGTCCACAGGGTTGCAAAGAGTTGGACACGACTGAGCAACGTCACTCATTCAAGGCAGAGTATAAAGCTTGTTGGTTATGTCTATCATTTAAAGTCAGAGAGGCACTTTTGAGGTTCTAAGGAGTTATAATGCAAGTCTGTGACAGGTCACATCAGTTTTTTTTATGTTGCACCTTTAACTATCATAGATTAAATAAACAACTATGATTTCAGATATACAAAAGCTGATTTTTTTTCTAAAATCCTAGACTGTGGATTTTAGATACTTTATGCTTCTCAAGCTTAATTCCTGTCAGATTAATTTCTTTATAAATTGGAAAAAGGTCTATATTTTGAACTAGATATGCATATGATGCAGGAGTCAGTTTTTCCCCAAAGAGAGTTCCTACTGAGATTTAAGTGGGTAGGATCCTAGTCACATGAAGCATGAAACATCTAATTGTGCCATCATTTGATCAGAATATGATTTCATTTAAAATTTTACTAATTTCATTAAGACACAGAGAAAGGGCAATTCAACTAAAGTAATTAACTAGAAATTTTCATGTGAAGTCTTTTGACAGCCTTAATCGTTGACCTGGCCTTTAACAATGTGTGCCCTATTACTGACAGCTCAACTCTTCAGCTAAAATTCTCCTTCCTTGAGATCATCTGTGCACCTCCTCTTTAGCCATCTGAGCTACAGGCAAAATCTTAGACACAAAGAGTAGCAATGATGTTATGATATGTTGAGAGATGAATAATGAGGTGTCCTTTGCTAACTCTGGAAGCTCAGGTAACCATCTAATCCTTCTGTGGAGCCATCTCTTAACTCCATGTTTTGGAATCCGTGGGAAAGTTGGTGAAATGAAAAGTGGAGAATTCGGGTCTTCTTTTTAATTTTTTTTGTTTTAACTTTTTATTTTGTATTTGAATATAGCTGATTAAACAATGTTGCAATGGTTTCAGGTGCACAGCAGAGTGACTCAGCCATACATATGCAAGCATCCATTCTCCCCCAAACTCCCATTCCATCCAAGCTGCTACATAACATTGAGCAGAGTTCTTTGAGCTATACAGTAGGTGCTTCTTGGTTATCCATTTTAAATATAGCAGTGTGTCCATGTCAATCTCCAAATCCCTAACTATCCCTTCCCTTGGGTCTTCTTATTTCCTTCTGTTTGTGGCAAATATCACTTTTTCCAAAACCCCTAAGAAGGAAAGCTAATTAAAAAAATTTAAGAGTTTATTTAGGATAGTGAATTAAAATTCTTTGATAATGGCATACAAGTGTATGGTAGGTCATGTGCTATCTCCTCCCATGAATTATTTTAAATAATTCCTCAGGTATTTTGGATTTGCAGCCAAATTTGAGAACAACTGGCTGGTAGGAAGAGATGACACAGAGTCATTAAGCTCTGGCACTGGCAACAAAAAAACTATGCCATCTGAGACCCATAAAACCTCACCTCCCTAAATTCACATATCTTCATTTATAATATAAAAGCTTTACAGTAAAAAGTTACTAATGTTTATTTTTTCTCCCTAACAAGCCCTGTTTCTCTTTCCTATAAAATCAATCATCAGCCTGCCTCTGTGCTCTTGCTGAATTATGTAATACCCTGTCAATGGTTAACTGGGCCTGATGGATTATAGAAAAATGTTTAGATCATTCAAAATCCAAGTGATAACATATTTGAAATCATGCCTATTATATACTCTTAACAAAGGGTCTAATGAAAGGTTGGTTAAAGCTTTCAAGATACAAAGGACTCTTATAAACCAGACACAAAATGGGCTTGAGTCATGAATGGAAAATTTATAAAGAAATGATAATGGATAACAACATTTGAAAAGAAGTTCAATCCTGTTAATAATAAAATAAATATAATTTATTTGGAAATAATAACAGCATACCATTGTGTGCTGGATCTGATTTTACTGGCTAAAGTAAAAGAATGAAGATACTCAGTGGTAGTGAGACTGTGAGGCTTTTGTAGGAATGGTATCAATTATTACAGCCACCGTGAGGGAAAATTCAAGGACATGGCATGAACTTAAATTCTTAAAAGTGTGCAAACCCACTGAGCCTACGTTTCTAAGAATTCAGTTCAGTTCAGTCGCTTAGTCATGCCTGACTCTTTGCAACCCCATGGACAGCAGCATGCCAGGCTTCCCTGTCCATCACCAACTCCCAGAGCTTGTTCAAGCTCATGTCCATTGATGCCATCCAACCATCTCATCCTCTGTCGTTCCCTTCTCCTCTTGCCTTCAGTCTTTCCCAGCATTAGGGTCTTTTCCAATGAGTCAGTTCTTTGCATGAGGTGGCCAACATAATGGAGCTTCAGCTTTAGTATCAGTCCTCTCAATGAGTATTCAGGACTGATTTCCTTTAGGATGGACTGGTTTGATCTCCTTGCTGTCCAAGGGACTCTCAAGGTCTTTTCTAATACCACAGTTCANACTGATTTCCTTTAGGATGGACTGGTTTGATCTCCTTGCTGTCCAAGGGACTCTCAAGGTCTTTTCTAATACCACAGTTCAAAAGCATCAATTCTTCTGTGCTCAACTTTCTTTATGAGCGTCCAACTCTCACTAATTTCTAAGAATTAGAGTGAGAAAATAATCAGTCAATATTCAAAAATGTTTATACAAGGACATTCATAGTAATATTGTTTTTAATATTCAGAATCTAAAAATAACACCAGTGGT
>SJYQ01002134.1:1242980-1282664 GCA_006410935.1 Redunca redunca
AATGAATAAGTTTTAAAATATCCTTTCAAAAAACTTTGACCTTGAAAAATAATGATGTAGGTATACATTTATCTATAAAAATAGATGTTTGATATGCAGCATTGTTAAAATGCTATAAATGATTATATATGCATATATATGTTACACACATAGGTACATACGTAAATAACTTATGAAAGTTGGAAGATTATAAATGAACACTTTGGTGATAACTTTTTCTGAGTTAATGCTGTATTTCTTTTTCGATTCTCTGTATTTTATAATTGGGTTCTAAAATTTCTAAGTGTGTTGGTAATTAAATTTTTATTAATTCAAGGTTGCTCTAATTTAGGCAAACATGCTAGGAAAGTATGGGGCTTCCCCTGTAGCTCATCTGGTAAAGAATCTGCCTGCAATGCAGGAGACCCCAGTTTAATCTCTGGGCTGGGAAGATCCCCTGGAGGAGGGCATGGCAACCCCCTCCAGTACCCTTGCCTTGAGAATCCCTCTGGACAGAGGAGCCTAGCAGACTGTAGTCCATGGGTCACAAAGAGTTAGACTTGACTAAGCACAGCACAGCACTCCACCAGGATTTTCCTGGTGGCTCAGATGGTAAAGCTCCTGTCTACAATGAGGGAGACCCAGGTTCGATCCCTGGGTTGGGAAGATCCCCTGGAGAAGGAAATGGCAATCCACTTCAGTACTATTGCCTGGAAAATCCCATGGACAGAGGAGCCTGGTAGGCTACAGTCCACGGGGTCACAAAGAGTCGGAAACGACTGAGCGACTTCACTTTCAAGCACAGCACAGCACTAGAAAAATATACTATTTCAAAATGTGCTGATGACTTCTTAAAGGTTTATCTCAAGCTCTTTGAAAGTCTCAGAAAGACCACTGGAACTACTGACTGAGGCAGGAGTTTTTCATTCTGTACAGTTCAGGCCAATATTAACAAAACTAAAATAATCCCAGAATCACATGGCATGCAGCATCTGAGTTGGAAAGTTCAGCTTATTAAATGAAAACATAATGTCCATCTTCCTGTCTCCTCTTCTCATTTCATTTTCATTTTGTCATTGACAATTAAGTGAGAGGAAAATATATTATTATGACAAACATGTTATTAAGAATATTCCTGTCTCAGCCTTGCTTTAAGCCAAAGAGAGACATGTGAGGCCAGGTCACCAAAACAGGAGTCCCAATAAGGTGAACAAGGGGACTTCCCCGGTGGTCCAGGGGCCAAGACTCCATGCTCCCAGTGCAGGGTGCCCAGGCTCAACCCCTGATCAGGAGACTAAATCCCACACGCCACAATTAAGAACTGGAGCAGCCAGACAGATAAGATGACCAAGAGCCACCTCTGATCTAGTAAAGAGATTTGAGAGGTTACGAGAATTTGCTGTAGATTGAAACCAGGGTTTTTATTTATTTTTGAAAAATTTTTAAAATAAATGAAGCCCTTTTTATTCAAGTATTAATTGTTTAAAAAGGTTGAAGTACAATTGTTGCATTTAAAAAAGTGAAACTACATACTATATTTCTAGCTTGGCAAATAAATGAGTCTGATGTAACAGTTGAGCACTGTATGGTGCCAGACTGGTAAAGAACAATGGGCTTAAAACGAGTGATTAGAAACAAATATGGATTCATCATTTCAGCTTCTTTTTTTCCTTCATCATCAATTGTTCCATTCATTTTATGTTTCTGGGTTTAAAGTTTCAGTGTTTAAATCTCTTTCTTTGCCTCCTTCTTTTCTTCAAGTGCAGTTTTCGCTTTTGATCAAAGTAATTAAAGTGTCATGCCTCTTATGGAGCTCCAACTGAAGAATAAACTGGCACAATTCATCATAAACACTTTCTTTGTCAAATCCAAGTTTCTGAAGCATACAGATCAGAAAATAATCCTTAAAACCAGGATTTTTAGAGAAGGTTTGGTAGCCTACTGTGTGCTTCCTCTACCAAATCTTTACCCTTCCCTACCATGGAGGAGACATGGGGGAGCTTTCCCCTAATTTCAAGTCTTAAGAAAGAAGTTTCCATGGGTTTATTTTGAAAGCTTCATTCATGTTCTCTAGGACTGAGACACTGGTGCACTGGTATCAAGTTGAGGCCTGAAAGAGATTAACAGAAAAGCCAGAGATAGTGGTTGGCAAGTTGCTTTCATGCAGAATACAGATCTGCTGCAACTAAAACTGCTTGAATATCCAGAGTGTATCAGGACATTGTTTATGTTTTTCAGAGACTAAATGTGGGCAGGTTAAGGGAGATAAACAAAGAAAATGGGGGTAGGGGCAGGGAGAGAGAGAGGGATCCAGGAATTAGCTTATAGAAGGCACAAGAAAATCTTAATATAAAGAGGGGGATGTGCTGAATAACAAGCACTGAGCGATGGGTGAGAATCCAGATGTATTTTCCAGAGAGATGCATTTTCCATCAAGGACAAAATTGCAAATAAGATGTAGGATTTTTTGACAAACCCACATATGTTCACTCACTGAGTTAACTTTAAAAACTTGACATGTTCAAAGATGTTACCACTCATTGAAAGGCAATCTTTTCTCCACTGCTTCATCCTTATCTCCTGTCTGCTCCCAAACTCTACCCTAGATAAACTGTGAATGAGGGAGGAGTTGAATGGGAAAATGAGAAATAACTATTTCCTTACACTCTCTTTTTTCATGTCTGATGCTAGTCTGAGCAGAAGGAGGGGGGAAATTCTCACCTTAACATATTAATGCATAGAAAGTTTTGATTACTCCAGCTGTTAACTGAATTAAGTGTATCTTTGAGACTAAAGTAACTGAAAGACTTTTTATTATTGGACGTTTACCAAAAACTCACAGGGCCAGCCTGAGTGTTCATACAGTGTCAGAAAGAAGACTAGCACTGACCCCTCAATTCTACTCCTGGGTATATCTGAAAAAAACAAAAACATAATTTGAAAAAAAAAATGCATGATCCCTAATGTTGATAGTAGCATTATTTCTGATTGCCAAGTGATGCAACCAAGTGTTCCATGACAGAATGTAAAAAGATGTGATACATATATATAAATGGATATAAATGTTAAAAAAGAAGTTATAATATATATGATGTTTATATATTTGTGTGTGTGTGTGTGTGTGTGTGTGAAATGGAATACTAACCAGCCATGAAAAGAACAAAAATTTGTCATTAGCAACAACATGGACAGACTTGGAGGACATTATGCTAAGAGAAATAAGGTGGAGAAAAATGACAGATACTGTATGGTAACACTTATATGTGGAATACAAAAAAAAAAAAAAGCTAGTGGACATAGCAAAGATGAAACAGACTCAAAGAGAATAAATTAATGGTTAACAGTGGGGAGAGGGAAGTTGGGAGGAAAAAATAGGGGTAGAGTATTGAGACATACAAAGGATAAGTATAAAATAAATAAGCCACAAGAATATGTTGCATAATGCAAGAAATATAGCCAATGCTTTATAATAACTATAAATGCAGTACATCCCTTAAGAAATGTGACTCACTATGCTGTGCACTTGAAACCTACATAATATTGTTTATAAAATATACCTCAACAAAAATTTACAATGAATTTTAAAAAGACTAGCAACATATTTTTTCTCTCTGTGTTTCCTCTATTTCACTTTTTAATTTAAATAAACTGAAGATATCATGACATTTCCTTTCCAAAAACATATTATGCTCATTTCCTAAGATTAAAAACAACTGCTTCTAGGACCATATTACTACTATCAGGACTAAGAAATTAATTATAAATAATTCCATACTATCTAATATCTACTTTGTGTGCAGAGAAAGTTTCCCAAATGTTGCAGGAATGTTTTGCAGCAGTTATGTCTTTTTAAAACTGTATTCAATCTGGCTTTATACATTGGTGATTATATCTCTTTAGTTTCTTTTAGTAGAATATTTCTTTCATTACTTTTTATCACTGCATTTTTTAAGAATCTAAGATATTATTTTATAGATTGCCTTCCAATCTAGATGTGGCTGATTGTTTCATCTTCCTGCATTTCAATGTTTTCCTCTGTTCTCTGTTTTTTCTATGAGGTTTGAAGATTAGCTTCAGGTTAACCATTTCTTCTTTCTCTCTCTTTCTTTCCTTCTCCCTCTCTCTCTCTATAAGATAAAAGTATAATACACACACACACACATGCATACACACACACACACACAGTTTCTGGCACAGAGCTCCTAGAACCCTTTAATTTCCTGAACAATAAGATCACTAGGAATATCTCTTGTTCTAATGAGATGACTCTGGGTGGGCTCCAGGATGGGGACTGGTCACCAGGAAACATCAAGCCATGATGAGAAGCTTGACATGGAGAAGCCCCTCTCTGCATTTTTCATAGAGGGGAGAGGGGATGGAAATGGAATTAATAATTGATTGTGCCTATGTGAGGGAACCCCATACAATCCCAGTAGTAGGGTTTCTGAGAGCTTCCAGGTGGGTGAAAACATCTGTACAGAGGGTAACACAGCCCAGCTCCATGGAAACAGAAGTTTCTGCTTTCAGGATCCTCCTGGACCAAGCCTTATGTATCTCTTCATCTAATTATTTGTATTTGTGTAGTTGCTTGGTCACTCAGTCATACCTGACTCTTTGTGACCCCAGGGACTGTGGCCAGCCAGGCTCCTCTGTCCATGAGATTTCCTAGGCAAGAACACTGGAGTGGATTGCCATTTCTTTCCCCAGGGGATTTTCATCTAATTATTTGTATTCTTTATGTACCCTTTAACAAACTTTAATAAGTTGGTAAATATAAGTTGTTTCCCTGAGTTCTGTGAGCTGCTCTAAAAAATTAATCAGACTTGAGGAGGAGGTCATGGGAAACTTTTTGAGACCCCATGGAATATACAGAATTCTCCATGGGAGTCTCCAAGCCAGAATACTGGAGTGGGTAGCCTTTCCCTTCTCTAGGGGACCTTCCCAACCCAGGGATGGAACCCAGGTCTCCCACATTGCAGGTGGATTCTTTACCAGCTGAGCTACAAGGGAAGCTCGTGGGAAACTTCGACTGTAGCCAAATAGGATTGAAGTTCAGAGACCTACTGCTTATAATTGGTATCTGAAGTAGGGTGGGAGCAGTCTGGTGGGACTGAGACTTTAACATGTGGTACCTCCAGGTAGATAGTGTTCAGTTCAGTTCAATCGCTCAGTCGTGTCCGACTCCTTGTGACTCCATGGACCGCAGCACTCCAGGCCTCCCTGTCCATCACCAACTCCCGGAGGTTACTCAAACTCAATGTCCATTGAGTTGGAGTGTTGGAACTGAGTTAACTTGTAGGACATCCATCTAGCGTCAGTTAATTTCTTGCTGGTGTGTGGGAAACACTTCAGTATTTTATCAGAAGTGTTGGAAGTGAAATGTGTGTGATTAGTGGAGGAGGCACTCAAAAAGGAAAAAGAAGGAAAATGTTGGTTTTTTTTTCTTTGCACAGGAGGTAAACTGAACTGAGTTTTCTATTTCTCTCTCTCGGAATAGTTCGTGCTGGCACTGAGTATTTCTTATTATGCCATGAAAGATTGGCCTACTGTTAGAGATTCTGAATTTAATCACTTGGCTAATATAGTGACTGTTCCACTGTGATGTTCCCCTTTCCTTTTGTAATTAGTAAGAAATCCATGAATTCCCTATGCCCTAATCACTTCTCAGTTTATGGTTTTAGCATTCATTAGTGATATATTTTTTAATCAATGAGAATGTTATGATTTACAAAATTATAATTTTACAAATACATTTTTCCTTCTAGGCTTAATAGCTAGTTTTTTTTTTTTTTTCAGTTAAAAAAGATTTTTAAAATGTTCTCTCTTTTTCTTTTGTTTAAGCATCACTAGACTTAGCGATTTAGGAGCCTGGTAGGCTACAGTCCATGGGGTCACGAAAAGTCAGACACGACTGAGTGACTTCACTTTCACTTTTCACTTTCATGCACTGGAGAAAAAAATGGCAACCCACTCCAGTGTTCTTGCCTGGAGAATCCCAGGGACGGGAGAGCCTGGTGGGCTGCCGTCTATGAGACAGCACAGAGTCGGACACGACTGAAGTGACTTAGTGGCAGCAGCCGCAGACTTGGCGATTTTAATTTATATTAATCAGTTCCAATTTATTACTGTAGTTTTGTTTTTTGTTCTTTTTTTCTGTTACATTTATTGCAAACTTGACAGGGAGTGTTCTTTCGCTGCAATGACTCATTTGTCCGCTTCTGACATAATTCTTACTGATACTTGATTGCTTCCCTGTGCCAGCGTGCCTTGTGTTGTGCTGCGTGCTGTGCTCGGTCGTGTCTGACTCTTTGTGACTCCGTGGACTATAGTCCACCAGGCCCCTCTGTTCATGGAATTTCCCAGGCAAGAATACTAGGGTGGCTTCCATTTCCTTCTCCAGACCATCTTCCCGATCCAGGGATTGAGCCTGTGTCTCCTGCATTGGAAGGCATATTCTTTACCACTGAGCCATCCTGGAAACCCACCAGGGTATCAATATTTCCCAAGCCTCAGACCTGGATTAGTCATTTCTCTAGATAGCTCCGGTTCTTTTCTGTGGGAAATGGTCATTAGAAAGCAAAATATAAGTGCTGTGTGTGCTTGTTGCTATTCAGATGTCATTGCTTCTGGCTCCTTTCAGAGACAGAGACAAAAGTTATATTGAAAAGGAAGCTAAGTACTTCACACTGATATTTCCACTACAAATTCAACTATATGAATTTTATTTTTTAACTTATTTTATATTTCATTTCTTTTTTTTACACTGAAAATGTTAACTCATTTTTGTGGGGTTTTATTTTATATTAATAGGTTATAATTTACTTTATCCTAATTGTGTATGTGCGTGTGGGGGGAGGGGGGTGCTTCCCTGGTGGTTCAGTGGGAAAGAATCTACCTGCCAATGCCAGAGACGCAGGTTTGATCCCTGGGTCAGGAATATCTCTTGGAGAAAGGAATGGCTACCCACTCCAGTATTCTTGCCTGGGAAATCCTATGGACAGGAGAGCCTCGTGAGCTTCAGCCATGGGGTTGCCAAAGAGTTAGACACTACTTAGCAACTAAGCAGCAACAACAAATTGTGTGTATGTTTGCATATTATTATTAAATTTATTGAATGAAATTTAGATACAACTTCTACTTGTTACATGTACTTTGCAAATTGACTTAAAATACCCCATAAGAAAATACAGAAGTAATACTCTGTTCAACAGCTATTTGAAGCAATTCGTCAATCTACGTGGCTTCATTATCAACTAAATTCTTTTTTATTAATGCTTGTGTTGAATTTTAGCATCTGCTACTTTTTACGTGATTTTTCAGATATCCTAAACCTTTGTATGATTCAATGTTAAAGCAATAAAAACTATGTTCTGAGAAAGCACACCCTAATCTGTCCTTCTCACTACACTGCCTTTACCCATTTTCTTTACTTTCTTATTTGTTCATCCCTATTAACCCACCATGGATTGGTTATGTGGCAGATGATTTATTTGTCTAAATACATTAGGCATAGAGTCATGGAGCCATGAATCAAACTGAGGTATTCTGCCCACAGAGATAGAGCACTCAGCTAGTGAGCAGAGGCCCTAGTGAGGTAACGTTCTGGAAAAAGCATTTGAAATCTTCAGGTTCTATTACTGTCTGTGTGACTTTAAGCAAGTTCCTTAATGTCTCTGAGCTTCATTTTTCCCAGTTATGAATCAGGAACAATAATGCTTACTTTTCAGAAATGTAACAAAGTTTAGAGATAATTTATACAAAATAATTAGCAAATTGCCAGACAGGTAGTATTCACTGAATGTTGTAAGTAGTGAAACCACAGTAAGCCATACAGAAGAACACTGGACAATTTTGCTGTAGAGTTCATGAAGTATATTATGCTCTGATTACATGTCAATTCTATTTAATAAAATTAAAATTTCCTAATGATTAGTGAAGTTGGATTATTTGGCTCAAAAAAAAAAAGTAAACAAGCCTCAAAAATTGGTAGTTAAAAGAATCTCAGAGGATTGTGCTGACATTAATCCATTTTACAATATAAAGATTTTAATATTTTAGTGGAAAAGAAAGTTCCACTANCCACTATAAGATACATAGTAACAGTAATTTCTGGCTGAAGTAATCTTATTTACATTTGTTAATTTCCTCTTTGATTTCCTTCTCTGCTTGCAATATGAAATATTTTTGTGCTTCTTTGTTTTAAAGAATTTTCATACTGTGTTTAACACAAAGAAGTTTGAACCATGCAGAGGTGGAATTTAATTTGTATAAAATCCTCTTACTGGCATGGTCTAATTAAGATACCCATTAAATTCATGTAATGCTAATTTAATTTGGAGGCAAATGTAATTGAGCACTATTGGATTTCTTTTAACATAAAATTAATGCAGTGGACATAAAATGAATGTGCTAATTGGATATTATTATCAGAAATATTACATGAATAAAAATCATGACTGCGTTATCTTGATGGAAATCATTGTTTTACTGAATGAGACACACTCAGCTTACTAGGTTTACTAGCATAATTTATATGAAGCTATGTGAGGAAAACTGTTACTGACTGCTTTTCTAAAGACAAAGGTCATTCAATATTTTTTTTTCCCTGACATTAGTAAATGCCTTGTCCCCTGCCTTAGAGAATTTGTTGTATTGTTAAACTTTATAATGGTAGATGAGTACACTGATTTATGTTAAAGCAGCAAATTTCAAACTTTTTGATTTAAAGACTCTTTGCACTCTTAAAAAGTATCCAGGGCTTCAAATGGCTTTCACTGATGTAGGTTTATGCCTGTTACATTTATCGTTGGAAATGAAGAATTGAAGTTGGAAAGCAAAAAAAACATTCATTAATTCATTTACAATAACAATAAGAGCATATATGTCTATAAAACATATTTCTCAAAAAATTCTTTAAAAAGGGGGCATTAGTTTACTTTTTTCAAACCTCTCTAAAATCTAGCTTCATAGAAGAGATTCAGTTTCTACATTCTGTCTCTGCATTAAACATGTTATGATTGTCTTGGTTGAAATATATGAAGAACATACAGCATTACTTAGATATGTAGTTGGAAAGTGAGTGGTATTTTAGTAACCTTTACAGATAATTTGTGGATATTTTTCTTTGATGCAATATCCCAACTCTACAAGTGATGCTTTATTTATTTATTTTTTAATGTCATAAGCAATTTTATTTTATTTTTTAAATTTAAATTTATTTATTTTAATTGAAGGCTAATTACTTTACAATATTGTATTGGTTTTGCCATACATCAACATGAATCTGCCACGGGTGTACACATGTTCCCCACCCTGAACCACCCTTCCACCTCCCTCCCTGTACCATCCCTCTGGGTCATCCCAGTGCACCAACCCCAAGAACCCTGTATCCTGCATCGAACCTGGACTGGCAATTAGTTTCTTATATGATATTATACATGTTTCAATGCCATTCTCCCAAATCATCCCACTCTCGCCCTCTCCCACAGAGCTGTTCTATACATCTGTGTCTCTTTTGCTGTCTCGCATACAGGGTTATCATTACCATCTTTCTAAATTCCATATATATGTGTTAGTATACTGTATCGGTATTTTTCTTTCTGGCTTACTTCACTCTGTATAATTGGCTCCAGTTTCATCCACCTCATTAGAACTGATTCAAATGTATTCTTTTTAATGGTGAGTAATACTCCATTGTCAGAGAAGGCAATGGCACCCCACTCCAGTACTCTTGCCTGGAAAATCCCATAGATGGAGGAGCCTGGTAGGCTGCAGTCCATGGGGTCGCTAAGAGTTGGACACGACTGAGCGACTTCATTTTCACTTTTCACTTTCATGCATTGGAGAAGGAAATGGTAACACACTCCAGTGTTCTTGCCTGGAGAATCCCAGGGATGGGGGAGCCTGGTGGGCTGCCGTCTATGGGGTCGCACAGAGTTGGACATGACTGAAGTGACTTAGCAGCAGCAATACTCCATTGTATATATGTACCACAGCTTTCTTATCCATTCATCTGCTGATGGATATCTAGGTTGCTTCCATGTCTGGCTATTATAAACAGTGCTGTGATGAACAATGGGGTACACGTGTCTCTTTCAATTCTGATTTCTTCGGTGTGTATGCCCAGCAGTGGGAAAACAAACAAATAACAACAACGAAAAAAAAAAAAACAACAGTTGGAGGGTGGTAGCTGAAATCATTTCAAGGAACTTTTCACATTGTTACATTCTAAACATAGTCTTTATTCATGTATGATCTTGTAAATGATCATGCATTTGGTCATTTAAAAAGTACTGATTTACTGAGTTATGTGGATCTTCTGTAGGCTGACAGATTTTAATTATAAAATGGAAGAAAACTGCATTTGTTAAATATCACACTGTTCTCATCAGGAAAGTCTTTAAGTCCTGGGATGCTGTCAGTGTCTGGGTGGCAGACACATTTTTTCCAGAATTTGAATTTTTACTTAAAAGCTGTCAGTTGTTTTCTTTGAAGTAACAGATTCACTAGCTCTACTAAGTACCCTAGTCTAACAATTATGTTTTCGATAATTCTTTCAAGTGAGAATCATGTTAAATGAGATAAAAGGAGCTGGTTAGTCTTGCAACTCAAAAAATCGCACAACTTCTTTTCTTTGAAATAACCACGTATGCTTCAGTATGTAATAGCCTTGTTTTCTATAAACTTCACAGAAGACAATAAACAGATATGTAATCAAAGGTTGTCAATAAAATTAACAATTATTACAGTTTCAAATACACAAATATTCTTAAATACAATGAGAAAATTTCCCCTGCAAGTGAGTGGCTTTGAAAAACACAATTACCAGTACAGTCTGGTGCCATATCTTGACTTAAACTAAGACACCAGTAGTTTTTTTCTTTACCCAGAATTTCTTTTACATCATTAATGGAAATTTCAACAAAATCAAAAAGCTAAATAATGTCTTACAATTACTATGGAACCAGTTTTGAGCTTGAGAACCATCAGAAAGGATATCAGACATCCCAGGGATCTGTGGACAGTGCTTTAAGAACACTATAGTATGTCTGGATCCCCTTAGAATCAGGGCAGAGATAACATTTACAAGGAAAGTTGGGCCCACAGATGTGATGACATCCCCACCATGAGTTCTCTGGGCATCTAGGAACATCAGTCCTTTCCTGTTTCAGGACCTTTTCCTCCTCTCCACTCAAACCTCCACACTTCAACTGCCACCAAATGGATAAATACAACAGATAACGTCTAAATAAATACTTTTCCACTATGATTATGTATTTTTTTCCATTGTATTTCTTCGATTTTTGTTTTATGTACCTTTGTTTCTTTGTTGTTAGGTGTCTAATGGTTTGTGATGTCTATCTTCTTTGTGAATTGTACCTTTTATCATTAAAAATGTTCATCTTTAAAAAATAAAAAAAAAAAAGAAAGAAAAAAAAAAAAACAAATCACAAAGTAGAAAACACACAGGCCTAGCCCTCCTAATCAGACCCTCCCTTAAATACAAGATGGAAGTCCCTCAGAAAACCTCCTACTGAGACACAGAACTTCAGATCTGAGTGCTAACAGAGGAAANTGAGTAGATATTCAGATGAAACTGAATTGAGTGATTGAGCGTACTAGGCTCAGCTCTCTGGAAGTGGTGGACCCCAGGCTATATTCTTTAAAACCTAACACAGGTGTCATCAACTCTGTTTCGAAGAGCTGTCTTTAAAAGGACATTGCTATCGACAATTATTTCCAGTTCCAGTATCCCAGGTACCCAGGCCAGAATAGTACATTTGGGGGTTGCAATGAAAACAAATCAAGTAATCCTGCTGTCTTGTTGAGGACTGACTCATTCATTTAAGGTAGAAACAAAGTGTTCTGCAGCCATTAAAACCTGAATCTCAGTCTTCCATTCTCATTTTCAAAAGACTATTAAAACTGCATATTTGCACTTCTGCTTAGTCCTGGCTGACTCTTTGAGACCTATAGATTGTATCCTCCCAGGCTTCTTTGCCAATGGGATTTTCCAGGCAAGAATACTGGAGTGGCTTGCCGGTTCCTCCTCCAGACGATCTTCCCGACCCAGGGACTGAACCCACATCTCTTGCATCTCCTGAAATGGCAGACAGAGTCTTTACCACTGAGGCACTTGGGAAGCCCAGAACTACATATTTCCTAGACATAAATTAGAAATACAGATTACTTTCCATGTTCCTTGAGAACTGTGGGATTAACGTGAGCTTCAGTGGAAGATCAAAAAAATTTTTTATTCATAGCTCCAAATATATACAATATACTGCCTTTGTTGACTTTTGATATAAGATTTGGGTCAACAACCATCCAAAAAGATGACCTCACTTCAAAAATTTGGAACATGAGGAAGGGCAGGTGAATAAAAGAATTTGAGAAGTTCAGATCATCAGTGATAAAATTTTGCTTTTGCCTCATACTTGGAAATAATGACAGGAGATGAATATGGGTAAAGAACCATTAGCAAGTTAATATATATATTGTAATTTGCTTAAGTCCTTGGTTTTTATTATCCATTGTCTAAAGAATGTTGTTTTTGTTTGACTAGTTTAGAAAAGGTGTTTGCCCAGGAGTGAAATTTAATATTTTTAGTAGGTCAAGATCCTTAAACTAGCAAGAAGCTTTTATTTAAAATATTTAGCCTTGAAATAAAAAGCAATCAAACATGCAATATTGATAACCATGACTTTCATAGGTTTTGTCACATAGGAGATGATTATTGGGTGAAAGGAAATTTTTACTCAGGAAAACTTCTTATAACATTAAAGTCATTGAGAAGACCATCTGATCTACTATCTCATTACTGTCCTCCAATCAGTACAGGAGTTGGTTAAGCATCAGAGCAGGTTGCCAAGGGAAAGATCAGTGCTTAACAGTCCACAGAAACTGCATTTCAGATTTATTTCATAAAACAACTAAGTAATTGGTTAACCAGCAAATAATATTTCAGGTCTAAGGTCTTTATTCTGTTTTGGGCTTTTCTAAAGATATTAGATTTTTTTTTTTTCTGTCTTCAATTTATTGCTGTATCCTTATTTTCCTACTTGCAAAATAATTATAAATTCAAAATATTTCTCCTTGAGGAAAAATGAGATTCTAAATGGATTTGTACTGAAATCAGTTAACATCAGTATAAAAACATTGCTGAGGATATTATGATTCAGTCTTCCAAAGATTTTGGACAATCTTGTTCTCCACTGTTTCTAAAGGAATTATGGAAAGAATGAGAATAAATGGCAGAGAGAAATGGGAGAAACACCAAGTAGTACTGGATTGTATAGCATAGGACATGGATTCTGCTGTCATTTCTGTCAGAAGACTATAGTGACTGTAGTGGATTTTAGAAAAATAACAGGCAAATGATTTCCCATTGATCTGATTTTTTAACCTCTAATTAACTACTTCATATAATTCAGAAATAACCTGCATCAGCTCCAGTGTATGGCTATAGTGCATTTGAAGAGAACTAAAGACGACATGTTCCCCCATGTCCTAATTCAGCAACCTACTACTACTAAGTCACTTCAGTCGTGTCTGACTCTATGTGACCCCGTAGACGGCAGCCCACCAGGCTCCCCCATCCCTGGGATTCTCCAGGCAAGAACAATGGAGTGGGTTGCCATTTCCTTCTCCAATTCAGCAACCTAGCTTCATCAAAACCCCTAATGACCATTCATTTGTGATTGCCATTCTCTGGTACCTTTTATCTCTGTCCCCACTGGCACTTCACCTTCAGTGTGACCTTTCTCCACTGCATCATGGACATATATGGTAACTGCAACCTTGAAGGTGTTCCCACCAGTCAGCCACACAGAGAATAAGGAAAAGAGCTTATCTTTACAAATCCCTTGGCTCCCTAGCTCTTTTCATCACTTTAGTCTTCCTTCTTGGTGTGTCACAGGAGAGAGGGAGGTGGAAGACAAAGTATCAATTCAACTTGATCTTAGAATGATGGAGAAGGAGGTAGTCCTCTGTTTTAATATTATAATACCCCAGAAGAGCCAAACTTTGCAAAATCCTCAACTGGCAGGATCTGTGTGGCACTTTCCACATCTCTACCCAGCTTTCTTTCATTCTCTGACTTTAATTTTCTGTCCATCTTAAAGAAGCAAAAGCCAGAAGAGAATAAACAAGTCATAAACACCCATTAGGTTTCGCATAAGTCAGCTTATTTAATTCTCACAACAATCTTAGAAGATAGTTGCTATTATTCTATTTAATAACAAAATGGTGGCTCAGAGAAGGTAGGTCATTTTCCAAGATTTAATTCCTAGTAATTCTGTCTGAATCCAAATTTTATTTTCATTCTTATTTATATATCATGCTATCTTTCAACTACTATATTTCCTCATTTCTCAATTGCTTTTCAGTGTAGAACTTTCTTTTATTCCCTGATAAGTGACATTGTTCTTGGCCCTGCTTTCCATATTCATAACCAGTAGTGACCTTCCCAGCTGTGTGAGACAATGAAAAGCTTTCTCTTATGGGATTTCCCAGGAGAAAAATCACAAATGGTCCTCTGCACAGAGGCCACTTCCAAAGGATCCACAGTTAGCTTAATAGCAGATGAAATGATCTGGTAGAGGCTTCCAAAGTGGGTGCCACTTAAAATTATTTTTAAAAATATTATCCTAAATTTTTAAATGGTCTCAAGGTCTTGCTTTTTAACATGAAATCAATGACATTTAACTGTTTGATAAGGATTTCTGGCCACAGCTAAAGTCTATTTAAACCGACTAGTATTTGCCAATAAGGAAATTTATAAACCCCAATAAAAGCTAACAATTTAAAACTTAGAATAATTCAGTGAAATTAACCATGTAAATGCTCAATGAAGCAAATGATTAAAAATGGAATGGATAAAAAATAAATATTAAAATGTATAAAATTACATTTTGTCTTTTTTGGTACCACTTCTAGGTCATCACTAATTTGTAGTGGCTCAAAAGTACAAAACCGACCTTATCAATCACCAGGTGTGGAAATAAAGTAGATATCATTTTTTAGTTTAAGAGTAACTAAACAGATCCTTTTTTCACTTAAAAAAACCTTAATGCATTAAAAAAAAAAGTATTTTTATCTTAATTATTACTAAATGTAGTTACTCTTTTGGTTCAGGCTAATATTAAGCCTTTGCTTGCTGTGACATCAGACATGGCACTGCAGCCAGAACCAAAACATTTTCGTAGTTGAGAGTCTAACTATCTTATTGAATGAAGGCAATACTTGGATGCCTATCAAATAATTATATCTATAAATGGAAATTATAAAAATGCTCTCAGAGATTTCTTAGTTTGTTGAACTCCTTAACGTTCCAGACCACTTTTATCATGAAGCAGTTGTGATAGGAAGCCAATTTAGGTAGTAGCATCCCCATTTTTTAAGAGAGGAAACTCAGGATCAAAAAAGTTGAGTGATTTTCCTAATTCCTTGACTAAAGATTTTGAAGGAACTGAAACAGATCCAGATGAATTGACTTCAAAGCCCACATGCTTTTATTGAGACTGCAACACTTTCCATGAGTGGAATTAAACAAAACCAAATTAAGCCAATAGCTAAGTAGGATTATATTTGCAAGCATGTCTTTTTTACATCATTAAGTAGCTACCAGGTACCAACACCACTCCCAGCATGCACTGTGCAGGCAGGTGAGTAAGATACTGCATGTGCTCTTTGGCTGTAGGCATGTCAGACGCTATGGAAACCACAGTCAAATAAATGGTTGTCATGAGAGCAGCAGGAACACACTGGGGCCGCACAGTGAGGAAGTAAAAAGCCTTACCTTCAGGAATCCACCTAGCCTAGGAAAAAGGCACTTCCTCTCTTCCAGTGTGTTTCCCAATCAATAAACTATTAATACTTAACACAGATTGAAACCATCACTGCTTTGTTGTAGACACCAGCATTTGTGAGTGTGAAGCTGGAAACAGACCCCAAATCTCTGGAGTCCAAGAGATCACCTGTGGATATAATCACAATTAGTTAATCATGTTTTCATATCCCTCTTGATTTATCTTGCTTTCAGTGCAGTCTGGAGGCCCATTGGTCACTGGGGGCCTTACAAAGGATTTTATACTTCTTCCTGCAAAAGCAATGAGTCTGTGAAGACAAGCTAGAGTAGGAACCACAAGACTTCTAGTCTAAAGTGTTAGTCACTCATCGTGTCCAACTCTTTGTGACCCTAAAGACTATACAGCCTGCCTCTGTCCATGGAATTCTCTAGGCAAGAATACTGTAGTCATAGCCATTCCCTTCTCCAGGGTATCTTCCTGACCCAGGAATAGAACCTGGGTCTCCTGCATTGCAGGAGGATTCTCTACCATCTGAGTCACCAGTACTTCTTCCTGCAAAAGCAATGAGGAGTCTGGGAAGACACTATATAATAGGAAAACCAAAACTTCATCTAACTCCATTCTTATTTCAAAACATTGAGTTGGTTCTAGAACACATGAAACTCATGGAAGGAGAGATCCATTCTTTCTCTTTTTGTAATGATTTTGTGTGTGGTAAAAAATATAAAAACATACTATTTTAACCATATTTAACTGTACATTTGAGTGGTACTAAGTACTTTCACATGTTGTGAAAACTATCAGTCATCTCCTAAATTTTTCACCTTCCTAAATTGGAACTCTGTCCATTAAACACAAAGTCCCCGTTCCCTGTTCCCACCCTACCCTGGCCCCTGATATCTACCAGGGTACTTTCTGACTCTATAAATTTGACTAATCTAAGTACAACATATAAGTGGAATCAAACAGTATTTCTCTGCAGCTGCTATAGTAAGGTCAACTTAATATATGCCTTACAAACAGATTGCACTTTCTTCCCCCCTCCCCAACTCCCCATGCTATGCAGGAGGTTCTCATTAGTTATCTATTGTATACATAGTAGTGTAAGTAAGAGAAAGACCTGCTCTTTCTTCACGGTGCTACCATAGGGTACCAATCTTGTTGCTCTTCTAGGAGTCCTTACTTCCTAGTTACCATCCTGGAGGGGCCTTTGACCTCCTTGATGATAGTCAGAGCAAGAATGTACTCCATGATGCCAACTGACACAGTCCTCAATCGTAAAAATCTGTTATCTGCTCTCCCATAAAGCAGTGTCACCTGATAGAACAAATGGGGTGATGTAGACCCACACTCAGTTTATTCACCCTAGTAATATCTCTGACAGTGTAAGATAGGGCAGGCTGCTACTGTTCCTAAGGCCCTCTCAAACATGTAGGATGCTGATAAGCTTTTTAATTTATGACCCAAGGTGTAGCCTGTGTGCACTTATACTTTATCTTCTGCTTAAGTCTTCTAAAGCTCCATCATAAGCCTCCCTCCAGGTGAAGTTCACCAAACAATGCATCATTCCTTCTCTGACAACTATTTCTTTCATTTGCTGAGTGGTAAGCAGATCCCCTGTTCTTGGTTGAATTGCCTCTGGATTCTGGCTTTGATTTTCTCTCTTTTTGACAGAGCCATATGCTTTACTCTTCTTTTTAGCATCTTGCTTATATCTTACTAACCAAAGCTACTTCTTCTAAACTCATTTGGTATATTCTTCTTTTTCTTCTTAAATTGGAGTATAATTGCTTTACAATACTGTGTTAACTTTGTTGTACAACAGTGTGAATCAGCTATAAGTATATATGTATTCATTTAGTATAATCTATATTGACCTACACTATATGCAGAACTTTTCCTAGCATACATATGTATGTATATAGCTGTCAATTTGCCAACAGTTGTATCCTCCAAATATCCCATTTCACTATAAACAGCACCTCTTTTCCTAATTGTTACGCCTCATAACTTCGAATCTCAAGTCCCTTGAAGTAGAACCAGTGATTAATTTTTTGCCAGTTGATCTAGGTCAGCAAATCAGTGAGTGTTTCTTTGATCATATCAAAGTCTCTTGGTACAGGGCTCTGATATCAGTAGCTCCTAACAGCTGTGCAGCAGGAACAATAACTGTAATCTTGGTTAAAAACCAAGGCTTTGAATTTTTAAGAAGGTTTTTTAACTCAGATTACACTGGAATAATTCACTTTGATGGAAAGAAGAAGGTACTCTGGCATATGCAAAACCGGTTTAGTCCACCAATGAGATGGGTGGAGTATCCTAAACTCTTTCACATCATTTATCACACTTAACTATATTTTTTGAATCTCATAATTTGGTAAGATAGGGTCTGTCTCTTATTTTTACTACTTTACCAAATAATTTTTTCCCCCAGCATATGTTAGGGCCTTAATTTGCATTGGTAATGACTGGATTTCACTAACAGAAAATAATAGGCTGAAAGGGAGCTTTGTATGTTCACAATGTGGCACAGTGGTAAAGAATGCGCCTGCCAATGTGGAAGATAAAGGAGACACAGGTTGAATCCCTGGGTTAGGAAGATACTCTGGAATAGGAAATGGCAAGCCACTCCAGTATTCTTGCCTGGAAAATNAGACCACCTGACCTGCCTCTTGAGAAACCTATATGCAGGTCAGGAAGCAACAGTTAGAACTGGACATGGAACAACAGACTGGTTCCAAATAGGAAAAGGAGTATGTCAAGGCTGTATATTGTCACCCTGCTTATTTAACTTATATGCAGAGTACATCATTAGAAATGCTGGACTGGAAGAAACACAAGCTGGAATCAAGACTGCCGGGAGAGATATCAATAACCTCAGATATGCAGATGACACCACCGTTATGGCAGAAAGTGAAGAGGAACTCAAAAGCCTCTTGATGAAAGTGAAAGAGGAGAGTGAAAAAGTTGGCTTAAAGCTCAACATTCAGAAAACAAAGATCATGGCATCTGGTCCCATCACTTCATGGGAAATAGATGGGGAAACAGCGGAAACAATGTCAGACTTTATTTTGGGGGGCTTCAAAATCACGGCAGATGGTGACTGCAGCCATGAAATTAAAAGATGCTTACTCTTTGGAAGGAAAGTTATGACCAACCTAGATAGCATACTGAAAAGCAGAGACATTACTTTGCCAACAAAGGTCCGTCTAGTGAAGGCTATGGCTTTTCCCATGGTCATGTATGGATGTGAGAGTTGGACTGTGAAAAAAGCTGAGTACCGAAGAATTGATGCTTTTGAACTGTGGTGTTGGAGAAGACTCTTGAGAGTCCCTTGGACTGCAAGGAGATCCAGCCAGTCCATTCTGAAGGAGATCAGCCCTGGGTGTTCTTTGGAAGGACTGATGCTAAAGCTGAAACTCTAATACTTTGGGCCACCTCATGTGAAGAGTTGACTCATTGGAAAAGACTCTGATGCTGGGAGGGACTGGGGGCAGGAGGAGAAGGGAACGACAGAGGATGAGATGGCTGGATGGCATCACTGACTCGATGGACGTGAGTTTAAGTGAACTCTGGGAGTTGGTGATGGACAGGGAGGCCTGGCGTGCTGCAACTCAGGGGGTCACAAAGAGTCAGACACCACTCAGCGACTGAACTGAACTGAATCTTAGTTGCATCACACAGGATCTTCGATCCTCATTGTGGCACATGGGATCTTTGGTTGTGGCATGTGAATTCTTAGTTGTAATATGTGGGATCTACTTTCCTGGCCAGGGGTGGAACCCAGACCCCTGCATTAGGAGCATGGGGCTTAGCCACTGGATCACCAGAGAAGTCCCGCAAAGTACCTTCTTAATCAAAAAGCCCGGCCTTCTCAGAAAAAGCTGAAGAAGGAATTAAAGGAAGGTGAACAACTCTGGTTCTCCATCCCCTCAGAGCCGTGCATGGGCAGTGGAGTGTCCAGGTGGCCTTTCGTGGCTCAGGACCCTCCAATCAAGCCAGGTGTGTTTCCCATCCTCCCTTCCTTTTTCATATGGACAAGATTAATTGAATGAAAGGATGAGATTAATTGATAGAGAAAACGTACTAGAACAGAAAGACAGGCCAACATGGCAGGAGCATATGAATGAGGAAAAGACATTTTTCACCTGTTTACCTTAGTGGTGAAGTGACTGAAGGCAGACAGTACAGGATTGAGTCTTGGGGCATTTTTGTAGCTGCTTTCTCTTCTCTGTCTTGGTTAACAATCTCCGTATATTTGTAATTCAGAAGAGTTCCCCAAGAACAACTCAATCTGAAGGATTCTTCCCTAGACGCGACTCTATCTCTATATTATCTGTCCCTCAGCTCCCTCCTAAAAGAGATAAGGGAAAAGTGCTCAGTAGCTTAGTCGTGTCCAAATCTTTGCAACCCCGAGAGCTGTAGCCCACTAGGCGTCTCTGTCTAAGGGATTTCCCATTCAAGAGTACTGGAGTGGGTTGCAATTTCCTACTCTAGGGGATCTTCCTGACCCAGGTATCAAACCTGTCTCATGTGCATTAAGCCTTCACCACTGAGCCATGGGGGAAGCCCCAAGTGAACAAGATTATGGCACTAAAAACTATTCATTTCTAATTAAGCACTACATATGTAGACTGTAAAGAATCTGCCTGCCATGCGGGAGACCTGGGTTCCATCTCTGGGTTGGGAAGATGCACTGGATAAGAGAATGGCAACCCACTCCAGTATTCTTGCCTGGAAAATTCCCATGAACAGAGGAGCCTGATGGAGTGCAATCCATGGGGGATCCCAAAGAGTCAGACACGATTGAGCAACTGAGTACATGTCATTTCCCAGCATGCTTTCAATAGACTCCCTTTTAGTTCTGAGTCTTTGAATAAGTCTATTTAGGACCCCAAGGGAATTTTCCTTCATTATATGAAATTAAATTCTGACTTTTTGAAGACTTATAGCCCCCACTTGTGTGTGTGTGTATGTATGTGTGTTTGCGTATGTGTGATTATTGGTTTTTCACTAGAAGAAATTTATGAAAATATAATAGACTATTAGTGGTAGAAGGGACTATAGAGATTTTTATTCTGAGCTTTATTAAATTCATTTTGGTTTATTAAATTCATTTTGGCAAAGGACCCTTACCTAAAATTGAATCTTACAGTTAAGTATATAAAATGATGCCATCCTGGCTGGTTGAAGAGAAAAGTAAGTTCTGGTTTCTTGGTCTTTCTTTCAACCTATTACCCTATCCTCCATCAAGTTATCCTTAAAGCTTGTCTTTGGAATTGTACCAGTTCCTGGAAAGATATTGTAAGCAGTATAAACCTAGTGGGTGCCTCCTCATTTTATGAAAGAAGAAGCTGAGATTCAAAGCAGAAGAGGCCCTTGCTTGAGTCCTTACACACAGTTAGCTGTGATTCACATACTGGATTCCAAGTGCAGTTCACTTGTATTGGCATGACATCATCTTTCAATTAGCTGTGATAATTGCCTCACAGTATATTTAATAGCATTCCGAAGGAAGCAAGATGAACACATTTCCAAATCAGCAAGAGTCGCTGTGAATAAGAAGAAAGTTCATGGGAAACTTATGGGAGGTGTCTATCTTTATACTCTCCTCTTGCTATCACTTTCTCTGTCTCAGGGGGTCCATTTCCCAATGGTGATCCCTTGGCATGAGCAAAAATCAAATATGTTTAATTTAGATTTTCTTCAGGCTCCTTAACTTGCAATCAGCACATCTTTGTATGCTTACCTCTCCAGCTGTTCTCTGTGTGAAACCAAACTAACCAAGACTGCTGAAAATGCAGAGCCACTTAGTGTCAAGGTATTTCCCTAACGGCTTCAATATTCTTAAAGTGGCTAATTTAATTGGAGTTGTAAGGCATCAGATAGTAATGATATCCTTTGGCTATATTCTTAGTGGGTTATATACCTATAATGAAACCTATAATGAAAAGGAAAGTGGAAGTATATTTGGGAAGCAAACCCACTGAATTTCTGTGCAGCAGATAAAAATGTGGCAGCTTCTGTAATGCCTTAACTTTGGTCTTATCCTCAGAGACTCATGAGTCTGGTTGTAGGGTGTGGACATTAGATTAATATTGGCATTGGAAATTCTTGTTAAATTCTAAATTCACACAATGTTTCTCTAACTGGGGACCCAATTCCTTAGTCACCTGTCTTGGAAAGCTATGATTGTAATGCGGGCTGCTAACTTTATTTACTGTGATTAATTATTTTTGTATCCTAGATTTTGTATCCTAGATTTATCCTTATATTCTGGGTTCCTTTTTGCTGTCCCCATTTTCCTTGAGCTGGCAGTAATTTGCCATGGGATTTTGTACCTCTTTTGACTATTTGTAAGAATGTTTATGTAGCACTTGTTCTTGGAAGACAGAGGTATTATTTTCCTTCAGGCCTGAGGACATTATTATAATGACAATGCCTTCCTTAGGGAAAATGTTGGATGGGGCTGCTTGCAACCTCCTCCAAAGATTGAGCGTTTTCTAATCTCAGGACTCCTCTAGTATAGAGCAAACCTACTATATATGCAGCATCCCCCAGCCCAGCTCTGCATGACCCCCACTCACCCTCCCTGTGGAACTGAGGGTCAAAAGCAACAGGATGGGGAACACGTGTACACCCGTGATGGATTCATATTGATGTATGGCAAAACCAATAAATATTGTAAAGTAATTAGCCTCCATTAAAATAAATAAACATATTTAAAAAAAGCAACTGGTGAAAACATGAAACTCTTGCTGCTTCCTGTGCTGTCAGTAGCAGAGTCCTTTGTTTCTGATCTAGGAATCTCTGATCTTTGAGCATCTATGAAACTAGCAAGTTAATTTGTAAATCTCAGATTGGTAAATCTCAAACTCTCCACAGTCAGTGACACTTGGTTTCTACTTTCTGGAAACTTGTAAATATAAATTACTAATAATTGCTGCACAGTTTTCACCCCAGATTTCTTCCCCTGTCTCCGGGGTTTGGCCTGTATTTCTGGTATCTTTCCCACTGGGTTACTTCTCTAAGTGTGGCTCCCTCTCTATGTTCACATTGAAATAGAAAATTCCTGTAGGTCTATTTCAACTTATATCTCCATTCTAACTATGAAAGTGACAGCCTGAATCTGATGATAGAAAGATTCAGAAGTTATGTTTAAGCTCATGGTGGAAGGATTGCATGATCCTTAGGACTAGGAAGAAGAAATGGTCTAGATACTTGAAGCCTAAAACTTTTATGTCAAGATTGTGGTTTCAGGCTGCTCAGTGCTGAATAACATGGAAAACTGGTGAAAAGAACAGTACATGTACATAACATGGAGTGAGTGAGTGAGTGAAAATCACTCAGTTGTGTCCAACTCTTTGCGACCCCATGGACTATACAGTCCATGAAATTCCCCAGGCCAGAATACTGGAGTGGGTAGCCTTTCCCTTCTCCAGTGGATCTTCCCAACCTAGGGATCAAACCCAGGTCTCCTGCGCTGCACGCGGATTCTTTAACCAGCTAAGCCACAGGGAAGCCCAAGAATACTGGAGTGGGTAGCCTTTCTTTTCTCCAGGGGATCTTTCTGACCCAGGAATTGAACTGGGGTCTCTTGCATAGGTGGATTCTTTACCAATTGAGCTATGAGGGAAGCCCAGAGCTATTTATAATCATGGCAAAGCCACTGTCCATCCAAATAGATAACTACTATGGCTATTTATAGAGGATAAATATGCTGAGTTCTCTATAATCCTTTCCCTGACTCCTCCATGGCCAAGCAATTAAAATCCTTCTGACTAGTTTTAAGACTGGAATAACACAGGGTATTATGATAGTTAGGTGATCAAGTTCTGCCTCAGTTGTATTATTTTAAAAACACTTCTTGGCTACCTTTTACATGTTCTGTTGAAGAAAACGTTTGGAATAAAATCCTCAAGTTCCACAATCTAGTGTGGCATCAGTGATGCCATCCAGCCATCTCATCCTTTGACAACCTATTACATGTTGTGTAATATATAGCAACAATATGAAAGGAATTATTTTAAGGGATTTTTCATTTTGCACCTTAAACTATCCAGAATTCAGTTTTGGACTGGGACTTAGTAGGATTTTAACTTTTATTTTGTATTTCCAAATAGCCACTTTTTCTAATATTACTTATGAAATCTGTTCTTAAGCTAGTTTTATTTTCCTTACTGATTTTTTTCTAATTTTTATTTTTTTATGTTCACATGTCTTTACAAGTTTATACAGCATTTACAGATATTACAAAATATTGGCTATTTTCCCTGTGTCATACAATACATGCTTGCAGCCTACACCTGATAGTTTATGTCTCTAACTCTCCCACCCCTATAATGCCCCCTCCACTGTAACCACTAGTTTGTGCCCCAAATCTGTGAGCCTATTTTTGGTTATATTCACTAGTCTGTTTTAGATTTCACATATGAGTGATATGATACAATATTTGTCTTTCTCTGTCTGACTTGCTTCACTTCACGTAATACTTTCCAAGTTCATCCATGTTGCTGCAAATGACAAAGTAGTATTTGTTTTTATGGATGAATAGTTAATTCCATTTTATGTGTGTCTGTGTGTGTGTGTGGACATCAAGTTCTGCCTCAGTTGTATTACTTTAAAAACTGTTCTCGGCAATGTTTTATATGTTGTTTTTAGGAAAACTTTTGGAATAAGCCCCTAGAGTTCCACAGTCTAGTGCCTTGTGCCCTGCAGAACCAGGCCATCCCTGTGATCAGGGAAATATAGCAGTTGCATTGGCCAGACCTGAGTTCTATGTTCTAATCTTGGGTGTTATGTGCAAGCACATATCCTGAGATCCAAGGAGAGGATTTTGGTAGATAAAGTGTGGTGTCAGGACTGTAGAGTAGGGAGAAATTAGCATTATGTTAATCAAAGGAGTAATGAATACAAAACATCAAAAGATATCAAGTCCTCACTACATTTTATGTCCTTAAATGGTTTTTATGGCACTGGGAATCTGCTCAGGGTGTGATTCTAAATGGCATACTTTCCTCCAAAAAGGAAGCTATGGTTACAAACAAGAAATGCCACATACTCATAATTAAATTTGTGTTTTTTTTTTAATTTTTTTTAATTTGTTTTTCAACAGTGCATTTACTGTAGTGATTTTCAAAATTGTGTTTTAAAATCAAATTTCTATTCTTGCAATTATCTACTTACTCAGAGCATTCCATTAGTTTACATTAAAAGAAAGGATTTAGAAAGATGGCTGTAAAGTTAGAAGAATCTTATTAAGTATGACCAAAGAGAATTAAATTGGAATTTCAAGGTCACAAGTCCTATTAATCTGTCTCCTGTACAATCAGCCTCACATCATCCTTACAGATGGGCATTCAGACCCTGCATCCTAAATGACTGCTCCATGCAGGTTATGTTGAAGATCCTATGGCTTTTCCTATCTCAGAGCCTTCGTATACACTCTATCCAACACCTGGGAATTTCTGTGTCCTCTTCTTTCCCTTTATGTAGCTAACTGCAATGCATACATAAAATATTTTCTTGGTATTTTTAGTAATACCTGGATGGCTTAGAGTGATGTTCAAGATCTTCCAGAGTATGACTACCATCCATTTATTTTTTTAGTCTACCTCTTAATAAACCACTCTAGTTACCTAAACACCCTCTCCCTCCTATTATTTATACTTGTATCAGCTGCACATTTGGCCTCTTTCTACAGACATTCTCTCAGAAGTACTTTTTCTTTTTTATCCACTCTCTCACGTATTTTGCTTATCCTTAGTCACATTCTGACTAGAATTACAGGGATCCGAAAGCATGTGCGCTATTGGGGTGTGTATGCATATTCAAAGTGTTTCTTCCAAGTACATTTTGTTACTCCAGGGTAAGGACCAGACTTTATTCATTTGTGTACTTTCCGTAGAACTTGGAGTGAGTGGTGATGGGCAGTTTCTCAAACTTTAGCCCTCATTAAAATCATCTGGAGGGCTTTTAAAATAAGCTTGTCAGGCTCTTCTCTAGAGTTTCAGGTTCAGAAAACCTGAGATAAAACCAAAGGATTTTCATTTTAACATTTTGGTGATACAATGCTACCTACTCTGTAACCACACTTTGAAACCATCCTTTTATGACAGTGTTCTCAAATGTGGTTACAAATTAGAATCTCTGGGGAAAGTTAAAAAAAAAAAAAAAAAGACTATGCCTGGGCTCCACCCTAGACAAAATAAAATCTCTGTGTGTGTTAGTTGCTCAGTCGTGTCCGACTCTTTGTGACCCCATGGACTATAGCCCTTCAGGCTCCTCTGTCCATGGAATACTCCAGGCAAGAATACTGGAGTGAGTAGTCATGCTCTTCTCCAGGGGATCTTCCAACCCAAGGATCGAACCTGGGTCACCCACATTGCAGGCAGATTCTTTACCATCTGAGCCACCAGGGAACTGAGGGTGGGACTTTTCTGATGCAAAAACAAAACAAAAATGCAACAACTCAAGTGATTTTGTTGTTGTTGTTCAGTTGCTCAGTCATGTCTCTTTGTAACCCATGGACTGCAGCATGCCAGGCTTTCCTGTCCTTCACTATCTCCCAGAGCTTACTCAAACTCGTGTCCACTGAGTCAGTGGTGCCATCCAACCATCTTGTCTTCTATTGTCCCTTCTCCTCCTCCTTCTATCTTTCAAAGCATCAGGGTCTTTTCCTCCGAGTCAGCTTTTCGCATCAGGTGGCCAAAGTATTGGAGCTTCAACTTCACTATCAGTCCCTCCAATGAATATTCAGGACTGATTTCCTTTACGATTGACTGGTTTGATCTCGTTGCAGTCCAAGGGACTCTCAAGAGTCTTTTCCAACACCACAGTTCAAAAGCAGCAATTCTTTGGTGCTCAGCCTTCCTTATGGTCCAACTCTCACATCCATACATGACCACTGGAAAAACCATAGCTTTGATTAGATGGACCTTTGTTGGCAAAGTAATGTGTCTGCTTTTTAATATGCTGTCTAAGTTTGCCCCCACCCTACCCCCCACCGCAAGGAGTAAGCGTCAATTTCATGGCTGCAGCCACTATCTGAAGTGATTTTGAAGTCCAGGTAAATAAAGTCTGTCACTGTTTCCATTGTTTCCACATCTATTTGCCATGAAGTGATGGGGCTGGATGCTATGTGATTTTAATTCTGTGCAAATAGCAAGTGAGAATTGAAGTCTTGAATGAGAGAGAGCATGCTTGTTGGGAGGCCAGGCTAAAACATATGTCATAACCAAATTAGTAAATGGAACTTGGGGGCTGTGTCTCACACTTTAATGTGCCTAAAGTTAAGATGCAGATGGTAAATCCAGGGTGTGTTGAGATGCTTCTAATCTAACAAACTCCCAAGTGATTATAATCCATGAACCACACTCTGATTAACAATGAGTTTCATGAAGATGTCCATGAAGAAATCTGCTCAGGGAAAGAAAGTAATGAGAAAAGTAGGTGGATGGATGAGATCAGGAAAGTGAAACAAGGCTGGATGACTCACAGTCAATAAACCTTTAGGACTTCAACCATGGGAAGGAAGAGGAAGTGCTGCAGGATTTCTCTGCTCAGGAAATTACTTAAAAGCTATAAGTTTAAGTCTTTACATGAATTTTTTAGAGAAAGCATCCAATCTTGAGAAGATTGGCCCAAACTAAGTATGTAATTTATACCTGATTGAGAAAGCAGACGTGAGTAAAAAGGCAAATGCAGCTTCTAGTGGTTCATCTTAACAGTGGCCCAGAGAGATTTTATTAAAGCCTGTGGGCTTTCTCTGTCTTCTAATTTGCCTTAATTGAGAAGGTAATCTTCATTGCAAAACAACAAGATTTCACTTTCTTCCCAGGAGCTGGCATTAAATTCATCCTTTAGAGTATGTTTAGAGACCAAGATTGTAGGCAAAGATGATATAAGCAGAAGTTGCACCAGTTCACTTAATAATAAACATATACCCTGCACATATTTCAGCTTTCTTTGGTTGATTTTTCCTTGCAAAACACACATCTGAAGGTATGTCATAGTGGATGTCTAATTTATAGTGCTTTGTTGGACTTCATTCTCTGTAAAATCAAGTTTATTTTCTCTAAGTAAGCTCTTCCCTGATTCATTTCTCTAGATGAAGAATGGAACGTTTGAAAGAAATTTAGTTCTTTAGAATTTATAAGAGGTCATGGTCAGAGTTGGGGGGTGGTGGAAAGGTTATATAGTCTTCAGTCTCAGCCTAAGTCCATTGCCCCTGTGGTGGTGACCACCCAAGAATATATTTGCACATCTTGGAAACTGTGCATATGACCTTATTTGGAAAAAAAGGGATACTTGAAGACACAATGTTATTTAAGGATGGCTACCCCATGGCTCAGTTGGTAAAGAAACTGCCTGACAATGCAGGAGACTCAAAACATATGCGTTCAATGCCCTTAGTCAGGAAGATCCCGTGTAGAAGGAAATGGCAACCCCCAACAGTATTCTTGCCTGGAAGACTCCATGCACAGAGGACCCTGGTGGACTACAGTCCATGGAGCCACAAAGAGTCAAACACGACTGAGGATGTGCACACACTCACACATGAGATAAGATTATCCTAGATTCCCTGGATAGGTCCTAAATCCAATGCTAAGTGTCTCTATCGGACAGAGGTGACCAGGTGAAGGTGGAGGCAGACACTGGAGGGATGTAGTCAGTGGAGGCAGACACTGGAGGGATGTAGTCCCAAATTCAGAAATGCCTGAAGCCACCAGGTATTTTAGAGAGACTGTCCCCTAGAGCCAGTGGAACATTCTGGCCCTGTGGACACCTTGATTTTTGGATTTCTGCTCTTCAGAACTTTGACAAACTAAGTTTCTGATTTTTTTAAGCCCTCCAATTTGTGGTGATTTGTTAGGAATGCGTGAAAGTCGCTCAGTCATGTCTGACTCTTTGCAATCCCATGGATAGTCCATGGAATTCTCCAGGCCAGAATACTGGAATGGTTAGCCTTTTCCTTCTCCAGAGGATCTTCCCAACCCAGGAACAGAACCCAGGTCTCCTGCATTGCAGGCAGATTCTTTACCAACTGAGCCAATTTGTTAGGGTAGCCCTAGAAAACAACTGCACTGCCTAATAACCCAGGCTCAGGAAAGGAAGGAGGAGAAAAAGGAAAACAAATGTCATTCTGTTTGAACTTTGCTTCAGTGCCTTTGTTGTGCCCTTCAATCCGTCTCTGCTGACAACAGGCTATCAGCAATCTTCAACAAGGCAGAGCTTTTCTGTTTATCCTGATCTTGAATCCAAATACATATCAGTGAGACCTGAAGGAAGCTAAGGGAATTATCTGTGGGTAGGTTGTGGAGAGTTGTGTGTTTGTGTGGTTTCAGCCAAAATCTTCAGGTTTAAACAGACTTCTATGGACTAACTTAAATACTGAGATTTAAAAGAACATTCTCGTTGGGAGTCCCCATACACCAGGCCCTCCTGATGGTGAATGCTGTTACTTTTTCTCGAACAAAATAGGCAGCTAGAAAGATACTGAATCTCCCAGGGGAATCCATAGCACTCCAGGTCTATTTCCAATAGTCTAGTCTATGTTATTAATGTCAAATAGCGCCTCTTCTCACTGATGTTCTTTATCACTACTGAATCATTAGGTTTTATATTTCCAATATTATTTGGGAATTAATGAAAAATTGATTCCTGTCTTGCCTATATTTTCCTTCCCTGACTATCCCATTGCAATTTAGACAAAGACCTGCCACTCTCCTAAACTGTTCTTTACATGAGAGTCTAGGTGTTTCTGTTCCTACTTGGGTTTCCAGGCAGGCAGCCTAACTAGATTGCAGATAAGCTACCTGAGTATAAATGACTCACCTAATTATAACTTTTGATTCCTTGCTAAACTTCTATGTGGCTTCAGTAAAAATTATGTTCCCTTTTCACAGCATGAAAGAGGCAGTTAAGGCAAGAAAAGTGCATTCAGAAGTTTAAAGAGTGCAAATGTCTAATGGGTTGAAAAATGAGATTAACTATTCACTGACCAGACTGCTTTCTCTGTCAAGGTCAATTCTTCTGGAAAAAGTTATGATAGCTCATGGTAGCAAAAGAGTGATAGTATCCTCTTGTTTCTTTTTAGTCTTTCTCCTCGAAGTCTGTTTCATTGTCAAATGTAACTTCTTTTCCTCATCAACCTGAAACCTGGTATGGAATGGACAGTTTTTGGTAACATTGTTCTTAAAGTATTCAGTTTACATAATTAGGGCTTCCCTGGTCTTTCAGAAGGTAGGTAAACAATCTGCCTACAATGCAGAATATCCAGGTTCTATCCTTGCCTCCCGAAGATCCCCTGGAAAAGCAAATGACAGTTCACTGAAGTATTCTTGCCTGAAGAATTCCATGGACAGAGGAGCCTGGTGGGCTACAGTTCATGGGGCCACAAAGAGTTGGATATGACTGAGCTTATATAATCACTCGCTTATATAATTAAGTGTGGTTCTATGATTACCTTTTACATCCCAAGGTGAGACACTTCATAGAACCTAATTATTTTTTTCCATTGAAAATATGTTTCAGAGACAGAAGCTATAGATCAGGATTCATTACAATAGCATCTCATTATTTTTAATGAGCAATTCCATTATTTCTGACTCTACTGAGAGTGGGACTTAATTTTGCCTGCTTGTTAAAATTTGGTGGTCAGAAACATGAATTCTGGTGAAAGTCTGCATTACAGATTATAAAATGTAAAGACAATCTCATATATTTGTCTATGCTTCACAAAACTACTTGATGTAGAAGGTGTGTTTCCTTTGAAGGGATAATTAGATGTGTTGTAATCAGTGTTATTTGCGTGTCTTAGAAATTCCTCTGAAAAATGGGTAATTTTTAGCAAACATTCTGTACTGAACTAGCTAAAATTTTTGCTTTCAGAAACGCTGGTCAAATCATCTGATAACTCTAAAGACTTGGTCCCCATTTTCTTCCTGACTTTTAGGATGCATCTGTTGTTAAACTGTAGATGGGTGGCGAATTTGTTCAAACATTTTTTGGAACATGATTGATGGAATGTAAAGAAAAGGGGGTCATGTATTTTTAGAGCAAAGAATGATTTTCAGAAAATAAGAAAGAGGAGAAAAAGAGAAAATAAAGTTTGCATACATTATTACAGATATCCATGGAAGATATACAGAATATACAGATATATACAGAATATACAGATATCCATGGAAGATATACAGATATACATGGAAGTAAACTCTTGTAACCAATACCAGCTGTCTTATTTTCAAAAGGAGGAAGAGACCCAAACATAATTAAATACCTGTTATGTAGTGTTTTGCTTGATGAGAGGGATGTATAGTAAGTAAGGCAAAATTTCTGTTGAAGACTGTATAGTGTGCTTGTGTGTGTATGTGTGTGGTGGTGGGGTCAGGTACATAAAAGAATGGTGAGGAATGAGTAGATGAGAAAGTAGTGGTCAAACCAAGTTCAGAGAACAAAAACTAAAAAAAAAAGAAAAATCAAATATGTAAGCATCATTTTTATCTCCAAATCTTAGGGGTGGAGCATTGGAAAAAGGACTCTGCTCATGGGAAGATCACAAACCTGGGCTCATAGGGCATCTGAAGAGCACTTAAACTTGGTGTTAGTAGGCTCCAAACCTAGAAGATTCAAGTGTAGGTTCAATCTCCTGTTAATTTGTCATAGGCCCAGACTTACACCGTTTAAGATTCAAAAGATAACAATAGTTTACTTGAAAATTTGTAATATAACCAATTCTAATTCTATGTTCTTTCTTTTAATGTCTGGTGGTCATTAGCAGACATTTAAAAATGAATGGATTTTGTTGTTTAAACTCAATCTGGAATGACCAGAAATAGGCATGTCCCCCTTTATTATGTTTTAAATGACCACTTTTCAGTGCACCCTTTTCAAAATAGTCATAATTTAGCTTGATAACTTAAAATTAAAATATTAGTCATTAGTCAGCATTATTTGAATTATAATACTTGTTTAAACAAATCTAGCTTGTCAAAACTATATACTATTTTCAATGTTTTTTCTCTATAATTTAAAATCATAAAGTAGAAATAATTTTGTTCTTTATACCTGCTGCTGCTGCTAGTTTAAGAATAACCCATTGTGTAAAGTCAAGGTATAATTATTATTCAACATATTTATTTTTGCAGATAACATGTAACTAAATTTGTTAGTTTCTTTGTGTGATACATGAGACCAACTCGTTAAGCAATGCCTGGATCAGATATGTTAGCAACTGGAGCAATGTTTAAACTTGTTGGTGTTTTGTAAGTTCAAGTATAATTTATTCATGTATGATCACTGTTGGCTTTACAACTCGTGTGTATTTATCCCTAAACATTCTTTAAACTTTGTTATGTGCAAGACATCAAACTAATTTCTGTAAGATGAATCAGGATTCCATTTCTTCCTGTAATAAACTTTCAATCATTCATATGCATATATACATATATGACTATACTTCAGTTCAGTTCAGTCGCTCAGTCGTGTCCAACTCTTTGCGACTCCATGAATCCCAGCACACCAGGCCTCCCTGTCTATCACCAACTCCTGGAGTCCACCCAAACCCATGTCCATTGAGTTGGTGATACCATCCAGCCATCTCATCCTCTGTCATACCCTTCTGTTCCTGCCCTCACTCTTTCCCAGCATCAAGGTTTTTTTAAATGAGTCAGCTCTTTGCAGCAGGTGGCCAAAGTATGGGAGTTTCAGCTTCAACATCAGTCCTACCAATGAACAACCAGGACTGATCTCCTTTAGGATGGACTGGTTGGATCTCCTTGCAGTCCAAGGGACTCTCAAGAGTCTTCTCCAACACCACAGTTCAAAAGCATCAATTCTTCAGCACTCAGCTTTCTTTATAGTCCAACTCTCACATCCATACATGACCACTGGAAAAACCATAGCCTTGACTAGACGGAGCTTTATTGACAAAGTAATGTCTCTGCTATTTAATATGCTGTCTAGGTGGGTCATCACTCCAGTGTTCTTGCCTGGAGAATCCCATGGACCTCAGAGCCTGGTGGGCTGCCGTCTATGTGGTCACACAGAGTTGGACATGACTTCAGTGACTTAGCAGCAGCAGAAGCAGGTGGGTCATAATTTTCCTTCCAAGGAGTAAGTGTCTTTTAATTTCATGGCTGCAATCACCATCTGCAGTGATTTTGGAGCCCAGAAAAATAAAGTCAGCCAGTGTTTCCACTGTTTCCCCATCTATTTGTCATGAAGTGATGGGACCCGGTGCCATGATCTTAGTTTTCTGAATATTGAGTTTCAAGCCAACTTTTTCAGTCTCCTCTTTCACTTTCATCAAAAGGCACTTTAGTTCTTCTTCACTTTCTGCCATAAGAGTAGTGTCATCTGCATATCTGAGGTTATTGATATTTCTCCTGGCAAGCAGAGAACTTACAAAAAGTAAAAATAAATAAAAATAAAAAAACAAGAGGAGCAGACTTGTGTAACAAATATAAAAGGAAAAATTGAGCATCACTCTCCAAATGTGGGCTTCCCTGATGTTGCTGCTGCTAAGTCGCATCAGTCGTGTCTGATTCTGTGTGATCCCATAGATGGCAGCCCACCAGGCTCCCATCCCTGGGATTCTCCAGGCAAGAATACTGGAGTGGGTTGCTGTTTCCTTCTCCAGTGCATGAAAGTGATAAGTGAAAGTGAAGTTGTTCAGTCGTGTCCAACTCTTCGCCACCCCCTGGACTGTAGCCTAACAGGCTCCTCCATCCATGGGATTCCCCAGGAAAGAGTAGTGGAGTGGGTTGCCATTGCCTTCTCTGCTTCCCTGATGGCTCAGATGGTAAAGAATTTGCCTGCAGTGCAGAAGACCAGGGTTTTATTCCTGGGTGGAGAAGATCTCATAGAGAAGGGAATGGATACCCACTCCCATATTCTTGCCTGGATAATTTCATGGACAGAGGAGCCTAGTGGGCTATATAGTCCATGCGGTCACATAGAGTCAGACACTACTAAATGACTAGTACTTGGGGCTTCCCTGGTGGCTCAGTGGTAAAGAACCCACTTGACAATGCAGGAGACCCAGGTTTGATCCCTGGGTCAGGAAGATCCCCTGGAGAAGGGAATGGCAACCCACTCCAGTATTCTTGCCTGGATAATTCCATAGACAGAGGAGCCTGGAGGGAATACAGTCCATGGGGGCATGAAGAGCTGGATAGGACTGAGCGACTAACACTTTTTCACTGCAAATGTATCTCATAATTTGTGCCGTGTATACCCTGTGTTGGTACCTGCTATTGAGTGAAAATATTTTAACTTCTAGGAGGTCAACAACGCCTGTTTGGTGTCAGGCATCTTGGAATGGCTCAGCCTACACAATACATATAGTATGAAGATCTGAGTTCCTGTCAGATAAATAAATATGACAAGGGACTATGGATAGTTTACATTCCCTAGTAAATAAAAACTTAAAACAGTTCAGTTCAGTTCAGTTGCTCAGTCATGCCTGACTCTTTGCGACCCCATGAATCACAGCACGCCAGGCCTCCCTGTCCATCACCATCTCCCGGAGTTTACTCAGACTCGCGTCCATCGTGTCAGTGATGCCATCCAGCCATCTCATTCTGGGTCGTCCCCTTCTCCTCCTGCCCCCAATCCCTCCCAGCATCAGAGTCTTTTCCAATGAGTCAACTATTCGCATCAGGTGTCCAAAGTACTAGAGTTTCAGCTTTAGGATCATTCCTTCCAAAGAAATCCCAGGATTGATCTCCTTCAGAATGGACTGGTTGGATCTCCTTGCAGTCCAAGGGACTCTCAAGAGTCTTCTCCAACACCACAGTTCAAAAGCCTCAATTCTTCGGCGCTCAGCCTTCTTCACAGTCCAACTCTCACATCCATACATGACCACAGGAAAAACCATAGCCTTGACTAGACGGACCTTAGTCGGCAAAGTAATCTCTCTGCTTTTGAATATGCTATCTAGGTTGGTCATAACTTTTCTTCCAAGGTGTAAGTGTCTTTTAATTTCATGGCTGCAGTCACCATCTGCAGTGATTTTGCAGCCCAGAAAAATAAAGTCTGACACTGTTCCCACCGTTTCCCCGTCTATTTCCCATGAAGTGATGGGACCGGATGCCATGATCTTTGTTTTCTGAATGTTGAGCTTTAAGCCAACTTTTTCGCTCTCCTCTTTCACTTTCATCAAGAGGCTTTTAGCTCCTCTTCACTTTCTGCCATAAGGGTGGTGTCATCTGCATATCTGAGGTTATTGATATTTCTCCCAGCAATCTTGATTCCAGCTTGTGTTTCAATTCAAAAGTGAATGTTCCAATGAGTTGTAAAAAGGCTGATGGGAGAATCCCCTCACCAGGGACTGTTGCTTGATCTCTGCAGTGGCTGTACATGTCCTGACATGTTAGGGATGACGCCTCACTTCTGACTTCTAAAAAAATCCCTATACCAAGCCAGGTAATGGGGTATGGCATCAGACCTAGCTATTTTAAAACTTTTCTGAGTTGGCCAAATATTTATAAATGGTTCAAAAACCAATCATCCAGGAGTGTGTCTATTGTGTCCTGAAGCAGTACTGTCTTTATTAAATATAATCAATTTGGGAGCCATAGTGGATTGAATTATATCACCCAAAATGATATGCTATAGTCATAACTTCTAATACCTCTGAATGTGACCTTACTTGGTAATAGGGATTTTTCAGATGCACTTAACTAAGAATAAGATTATACTGGATTTAGGTGGGCCCTTAACTGGTATCCTTATAAAGACGGGAGACACACATACAGAGGGAAAAAGGCCATGTGAAAACCAAGGGAGATATTGGAACAATGCAGCTATAAGCCAAGAAACACCAAGTATTGCCAGCAACTACCAGAAGCCAGGAAAGAAGCATGAAACAGATTATCTGTCACAGCCTTCCGAAAAAACATTGCCCCACCGACACCTTGGTTTCCGACTTCGTGTCTCCAGATCTGCAAGAAGAGTTTTGTTCTTTTAATTCTCTCAGTTTTTGGTACATTTTTACAGCAGGCTTAGGAAACAGGGGAACAAAGAAGTGGAGAAGGAAATGGTGACCCAAATTCAGTTTCTTGCCTGACCACTAACCCCAATAAGTGGATATTGATATTAAGGGATTTTATATCCAATGTGCTTGGTATTAACAGCCTGCTTATGTCAGCTTGAGGAACATATGATACTGTTTTCTATAAAAATCAGGCTTGCTCAGATCTTCTGGAAAGGAATACCCATGGGAATACTCTGTTTTACTAAAAATCAGTGACCACATGGGAGACCCAGTATCATGTGCTACCCCTGACCTTCGGCTTGAGACAAGATACCGGCTGAGATCTTGGACCTGAGATGCTAGGGAAATTTACTCAGTATCTAGTATGGCTTAGCCAAGTGTTTCCTAGAAAGTGCAGGGAACTTAGAGACATAGGCCTAAATTTGATTATTTACTTCTTAACTTTTTAAAAAGTGACCTTGTACTTGCTGAGGAAACTCTCTATACCTCATCAGTAATAGAAGGGTTCTGTAGGAGGTGAATTTAATGTCCTTTTCAATACTATGATTCAATGATTTGGTAAATGAATAATTTTCCTGAAATACTTATAAAGAATCTGAGTGATGCAATTGGAATTAGCAGTTTACTCACCTGTAAACTGCCTTTTAAATAATTTTAATTAGTTCTTGTTGAATTATGAAGTTTATTTTATTGCTATTTTGTTATAAATGAACTGCACCTCTTTCTCTTAGATGACTTTACTAAGAATAAAGGAAAAGGAAGTAATTTGAATTGCAAATTTCTAGCCCATCAAATATGAAATGAATATTTAAAGATGAACAATAAAATTAAGCTACATTTTTTGGAAAATGTTTCTGCTTGCTAAATTCAGAATTATACAGCCACAACCTTTAAAATAAAATACAGAGTTTTGAATAAATGCTGTAGCTGCAGATTATAGTTTCTGGAGAATTCTGCCCGAAGTGATATATGCCCATTCATCTTTCCTTTCAAGAAACAAAAAAGTCTTTCTCTTTAAGTCAGATAAGTATTCTAGAATGCTAAAATAATGCAAATGGCTCCTAGTCTTCCATGATAATATGGATTCTCCCTCAAAGGTTTATAATCTTTGATGCCCAATCATGCTTGACTTGGCATTTGAAAATTGTCTAGTAGATTTGCATCAGAACATGATTAACTACTGGGGAGTCTGTAAAAAACTTTGAGCTGTTCTATTTTTATTTCTTTTCAGATCGCATGCTATACTGAGTAGTCTATCCACAGCAGAATCAAAGGAAATGGAACATAAGGTTCCCATAGCAAAGTTTGATTTTGCTTGAGATATTATAATACATATACATAGTATACATGGCAATTACTCCACAAGTTGGAACATGCATTAATGTTATGGAAACATTAATGGAAAATAACCTGAATTTTGTAATATAAAAGTTTTGGGGGTGTTATCACACACATTGTATAATAAGGCAGAAAGGCAGCCATGTCCCTGGAAGTTTCACTGCCTCACCCACATTCATTAGCTAAGTAACTGAAGGCTCCTTTTCTTTCTGTGTATATTTTATTCTACTGCCTCAGATATAGTGTAAATCTATCTACACTGTAACAAAAATAAGAGAGAGGTGCAGGACATTTATAATCTACTGTAGATTCTGACACTCAACAGTGTTTGCCTAGTACTTTAAAATAAATATACACAGTAATAAGATTTTTGCCAGTTATATTCAGTATGAGAACATCTCCCACTAAATGAAACAATGACACAGTAATGAAGATTTCTGCTGTATAGAGTCCAGTGGCTAACAAAGGAACTTCATTGTTTAGAGCTTTGGTTCTCTAGAGCCACACTACCTGGATCTACCCAGTTCTGCCCCTTACTAGCTGTGTGACCTTGAACAATTCACTTAATCTCTCTGTAGACTAAATGCCATAAAAGTCGAATGCGAATGATAAGAGGACCTTCCTCTGAGGAGTGAGCTAATACATGCAAGGCACTTAGACTATACCCTTATATAATAGGCACTTGATAAATCATAGCTGTTATTATTAATGAGAGTTTTAAAATGGGTAACTAGAAGGGAAATTTGGGGGAAGGAGTAAAAGTATGCATCATCCACAAACATCCTAAGGAGCTATTGTATAAATTTCTACAACTGGATCTTGCAGTTGGAATAATTTTAGATTTGGGTGCCAAGTTTGAGATTCTTATTTTGTCTGAGCAATCCAGAGCATGATAACTTGAATTTTGATTACCTGTATTTTGCACTCACAGCTAGCCCTTCTAGAGCTGCTCTGTGGAACTCAGGCAGCATGCAGAGGTTGAACATTGAATTTCGTTTCTTCCCTCTTAGTGAAGAAGCATGTGGATAAATATAAAGCTAAAAGGTGGGTCATCGCTACTTTGAGAGACTAAAGAGTAGAATACAGGAGGACATGGTCATCGCATTGGTAGTACCTGTAACTGGTCAGAGTCGGTGAAGGAGAAGAACAGTAGCATGGATTGAACAATGGATGGTATGGGTGCTGCAGAAGGGGGTCTGGAGTCTCCTGAAATGGCATAGGTCTCCTGTAAACTCGTAAGTACTTTGTATCCTAACCTAACGGTCAACTTAGAGGAAAAGTTCGTTGAAATGTTATCACATTTTTTTCTTTTCAGTTGTATTTTCTGATATTTTTATTGGCGTATAGTTGCTTTAGTTGCATAACTCTGTGTTAGTTTTTGCTGTATAATGAAGTGAGTCGGCTGTGTGTATACATATATCCCTTCCCTCTTGAGCCTCCCCCATCACCTGCCCCCCACCATCCTACCCCTGCAGGTCATCATAGCACCGAGCTGAGCTCCTTGCACTATATAGCAGGTTCCCACTAGTTATCCATTTTACGCATGGTAGTGTATGCACGTATGGAGAAGGAAACGGCAACCCACTCCAGTGTTCTTGCCTGCAGAATCCCAGGGATGGGGGAGCCTGGTGGGCTGCCATCTATGGGGTCGCACAGAGTCGGAAACGACTGAAGCGACTTAGCAGACTTAGCAGCAGTGTATGTATGTTTATCCAAATCTACCAATTCATCCCTCCCTCTACTCCATCCCGTGTCCACACATCCATTTTCTCTGTGTCTCCACTCCTCCCCTAGGTTCGTCTGTGCCGTTTTGCCCCTTCAAACCTAGCCTTGTGAATGGACCCTAGCAAGCAGAAAAACCACCACCGACAAGGCTGTTGTTCTCTCGCTTGCGATATGACAGTGGGGTGTCATCCTTGAACCACCTACCCAATATCTTGGTCAAGTGCAGCTTCATGACCTCCCTGCCCTTCCTTCTCTTTGCTGATACATAACCTCAGCAGAAAGAAAAATGAACTTCTTGTTTTCATGCACCATTTTCTTCTTTATCATTTTTTGCTTTCCAAAATGCCCATGGCTGCTGCAAAAGACAGTATGACTCTTCGTAGATGTGAACCCGCTGTGTTTGTTACTACTTCTTTGTATCCGAGTAAAAGTAGAGGTGATCTTTGCCTTCTTTACATGTGTCAAAAAAGGAAGGGCAGCTTTTGGAATGCCAGGGCTAAAATTGTGTAAGACAGACGTTATGAAAATCTTTCCTATCACCTGATTAGGAGAATTAATTTGGAAGTTGTCTAGATAACAAGGACACTGATATTCTTATTTTGAGCTGCAATTCCTAGAAACCCAGGCCTTGTGATCACAGGTGATTGCAAGAGAATGAGCTTCTTTTAGTGGAGAAGGATCAGAGAGACAAATGCATTACAGGAGCCGTGTGGCCCAGCCACCCTCACTCATTGCAGTCATTCTACTGTGCAGGCTACAGTCCATGGGTTTGTAAAGAATCAGGCATGTCTGAGCACACACACACATTCATATATTAAAACATTTTAAAAT